>JAVLUX010000019.1:42530000-43020000 GCA_032164185.1 Moxostoma hubbsi
GAACTTTGAAAACTACTACTTATAATTACATCAAACTAAAAACCTTAAATCTTCAAACTTTTACAACTACTTCAAACTTTATGCTAGGCTTTCTCAAGCCAACCTAAAGTTTGTACTCAAACTTTTTAATCTAGTTTTTCTTCTTCTTCTTCTTCTTCTTCTTCCGTACAAAACTTCGGCGCGTAACTCGTCCCGCACCTTTTGGCGTAGACCCATGAATGAGGTGTCAAATCGTGCGGCTCATTGAGGAGAGGTGTGCTATGACTTTTATAAGCGATCGGGGGTACGGTGTTTGCCCCAGGGGCAAAAAATTGGGCAAAAAATCCCATTGACTTAACATTGAGCTGAACTTTGACGAGTCATAGCTCAGAGCGAGGATTTCGCAGAGACGTGTGATTTACCACATTTGAAGAGGCTGACAGGCTCTGTGAGAACATACCTCACAATGGGGTAAAACTTTTACCCCTGGGGGGCAGGAGCTGCCCAAATTTGCCCCAATGTAAGTCAATGGAATTTTTGGCAAAATTTTTTGGTCACAGACCCACGAATGAGGCATCAAATCGTGCGGATTATTTGGGAATGGTGTGCTATGACTTTTATAAGTGATCGGGGGTACGGTATTTGCCCCAGGGGCAAAAAATTGGGCAAAAAATCCCATTGACTTAACATTGCGCCGAACTTTGACGAGTCATAGCTCAGAGCAAGGATTTCACAGAGACGTGTGATTTACCACATTTGAAGAGGCTTACAGGCTCTGTGAGAACATACCTCACAATGGGGTAAAAGTTGCACCCCTTGGGGGCAGGAGCTGCCCAAATTTGCCCCAATGTTAAGTCTATGGTAGATTTTGTATTGAACATAACTCTGGATCACAGTGTCTTAGAGACAAGGGGGCAGGCTCATTTTACTCAGACGACCAATCAGTCTCTCAGGATCATTGTGAAGCTATCAAGCCACGCCCTAGCAACCATTTACAGTACCTTAGCAACAAGTCCCATAGACTTCCATTGAAAGAGATCAAAGGGATTTTTCTGGACTGAATTACCATAGAAACACAAGGGTGGTCTCGTTTGACTTGGGCCAGTAAAACAGCCAATCATGAATCCCCTCAACACTTCCTAGCCCCTCCCTAGCAACCATTTTCGAGCACCTTAGCAACCAATATCCAAAGAGAGATATCTTCCATTCTGAATGTCACAGAGGCATGGGAGTTGGTTTATATCATTCATACTGACAAGCAGCCTTTGGAGATTCATCATTGGCAGCTGCCAAGCCACTCCCTAGCAACAATTTAGAGCACCCTAGCAACCACATTTATTGATTTCAATTACATTAAGATATCTTCAGATCAGAATGTCCTAGAGACATGATAGTTGCTTTGTTTTAATTGAGTGAGTAATCAGTCTTCAGCTTTCATCATGTGAACTACTTAGCCACGCCCTAGCAACCATTTAAAGCACCCTAGCAACAAAGAACCATTGACATCCATTCAAAATCACTAAGATGTGTATCTTGGGATCAGAATGACGTAGAGACTTCCGGGTTGACTTATTTCACTCAGGATGGCAAGGAGCATTGTTCCCTGTCACCTTGATAACTGCCTAGCAACCAGATGGGGTTACCCTAGCAACCAAGTAACAAATCAAATATCTTTGAACCAGAACATCGTAGAGACATAGGGGTTGAAATATTTCTCACAGGATTGCAAGGGGCCTTATGAGTATCACGTAGGTAACTGCCTAGCAACCAGATGGGGTTACCCTAGCAACCAAGAAAGAAATCGCATATCTCTGCACAAGAAAATCACAGAGACTTCTGGGTTGACTTATTTCACTCAGGATGGCAAGGAGCATTGTTGGCTGTCACCTTGGTAACTGCCTAGCAACCAAATGGGGTTACCCTAGCAACCAAGAAACAAATCATATATCTCTGCACAAGAAAATCACAGAGACTTGCAGGTTGACTTATTTCACTCAGGATGGCAAGGAACATTGTTGGCTGTCACCTTGGTAACTGCCTAGCGACCAGATGGGGTTACACTAGCAACCAAGAAACAAATCACATATCTCTGTACTAGAAAATCACAGAGACTTCTGGGTTGACTTATTTCACTCAGGATGGCAAGGAGCATTGTTGGCTGTCACCTTGGTAACTGCCTAGCAACCAGATGGGGTTACCCTAGCAACCAAGAAACAAATCACATATCTCTGCACAAGAAAATCACAGAGATTTCCGGGTTGACTTATTTCACTCAGGATGGCAAGGAGCATTGTTGGCTTGCCCCTTGTTAACTGCCTAGCAACCAGATGGGGTTACCCTAGCAACCAAGTAACAAATCACATATCTCTCTACTAGAAAATCGTAAAGACTTCCGGGTTGACTTATTTTACTCAGGATGGCAAGTAGCATTGGTGGCTGTCACCTTAGTAACTGCATATCAACCAGATGGGTTTTCCTAGCAACCATGGAACAACACCAATATCTTTGCACCAGAACATCCTACTGTCATGGGGGTGGCCTCTTTCAACTTTGGGCAGTAGGTGGGACATTATGGTAAGAAATTTTGCCACGGCAAGCACCACTCACATTTTCTTCAGGAAATGTACATTCTAGTTTTTCTTCTTCTTCTTCTTCTTCTTCCGTACAAAACTTCGGCGCGTAACTCGTCCCGCACCTTTTGGCGTAGACCCATGAATGAGGCATCAAATCGAGCGGCTCATTGAGGAGAGGTGTGCTATGACTTTTCTAAGCGATCGGGGGTACGATGTTCGAACAGCGGACGAAACAGCAGCCAAAAAAGTCCTATTGACTTTACATTGTGGAATGTTCAGAAATTTAAATCCCAACTGACGTTTTCACACACAGACAAAAAAAGGGCCTATCAGCCCTGCGTCTCTCTCTCTCTCTCTCCCTCAGAGGATTTCTTTTATCAAGCAGCCAATAAAAATCTTCATAGCCACAACATAAAACATGCTAAAAATGTGCTAGCATCATGCTAACATATGCTGGCATCGCCAAGCGAAGTGCTAGAACATGCTAAAAACATGCTAGCAACATGCTAAAACGTATTAGTATTGCATAGCGAAGTGCTAAAACATGCTAAAAACATGCTAGCAACATGCTAAAACATACTAGTATCGCATAGCGAAGTACTAAAACATGCTAAAAACGTGCTAGCATCATGCTAACATATGCTGGCATCGCCTAGTGAAGTGCTAAAACATGCTAAAAACATGCTAGCAACATGCTTAAACATACTAGTATCACATAGCGAAGTGCTAAAACATGCTAAAAACATGCTAGCAACATGCTAAAACTTACTAGAATCATATAGCGAAGTACTAAAACATGCTAAAAACGTGCTAGCATCATGCTAACACATGCTAGTATCGACTAGCAAAGTGCTAAAACATGCTAAAACATGCTAGCATCATGCTAACATATTCTGGCATCGCCTAGCGAAGTGCTAAAACATGCTAAAAACATGCTAGCAACATGCTATAACATACTAGTATCGCATAGCAAAGAACTAAAACATGCTAAAAACGTGCTAGCATCATGCTAACACATGCTAGTATCGCCTAGCAGAGTGGTAAAACATGCTAAAAATGTGCTAGCATCATGCTAACATATGCTGGCATCGCCTAGCAAAGTGCTAAAACATGCTAAAAACGTGCTAGCGTTATGCTAACACATGCTAGCATCGCCTAGCGAAGTGTTAAAACATGCTAGTATTATGCTAACACATGTTAGCATTGCCTAGGGAATTGCAAAAACATGCTAAAAGCGTGCTAGCTTCGCCAAACAAAGTGCTAAAACATGTTAAAAACGTACTAGTATCATGTTAACACATGCTAGCATCGCCTAGCGAAGTGCTAAAACATTCTAAAAACGTGGGGTTACCCTAGCAACCAAGTTTCAATTCACATATCTCTGTACTAGAAAATCGTAGAGACTTCCGGGTTGACTTATTTTACTCAGGATGGTACGTAGCATTGGTGGCTGTCACCTTAGTAACTGCATATCAACCAGATGGGTTTCTCTAGCAACCATGGAATAACACCAATATCTCTTCACCAGAACATCCTACTTTCATGGGGGTGGCCTCTTTCAACTTTGGGCAGTAGGTGGGACATTGTGGTAAGAAATTTTGCCACGGCAAGCACCACTCACATTTTCTTCAGGAAATGTACATTCTAGTTATTATTATTATTATTAGGTTGGCTTGAGAAAGCCAACTTACTGAAATCCTATTTAAACTTAATATTATTATTATTCTTCTGAGACTAAATTTCTAAATCTAACTCCTCCTAGAGCTTTTAAGCTACATGCACCAAACTCGGCACAGACCTTCAGACTAATCCCGAATAGTGTGCTATATCTTTTCTAACTGATTGGACTTACGGTTTTCCTAAAAATGACGATCAAAACTCGGAAAAACTCCCATTGACTTAACATTGCGGAATGTTCAGAAATTTAAATCCCAACTGACGTTTTCACACACACAGACAAAAAAGGGCCTGTCAGCCCTGCGTCTCTCCCTCTCTCTCTCCCTCAGAGGATTTATTTTATCAAGCAGCCAATAAGTAATGACCTAAAATCTTCATAGCCACAGTATAGTAGCTTCCAGGTTGACTTTGTTCACTCAGTATGGAAAGGAGGCTTGATAAGTATCACCCTGGTAACTGCATAGCAACCAGACAGGGTTACCCTAGCAACCAAATAACAAATCACATATTTCTGCACCAGAAAATCATACAGACTTCCTGTTTCACTTATTTCACTCAGGATGGAAAGTAGCCTTGATATGTATCACTCTGGTAACTGCCTAGCAACCAGATGGGGTTACCCTAGCAACCAAGTAACAAATCACATATCTCTGCACCAGAAAATCATACTGACGTCCTGTTTCACTTATTTCACTCAGGATGGAAAGTAGCCTTGATATGTATCACTCTGGTAACTGCCTAGCAACCAGATGTGATTACCCTAGCAACCAAGTAACAAATCACATATCTCTGCAACAGAAAATCATAGAGACTTCCGGGTTGACTTTATTCACTCAGGATGGAAAGTAGCCTTGATATGTATCACTCTGGTAACTGCCTAGCAACCAGATATGGTTACCCTAGCAACCAAGTAACAAATCATATATATTTGAACCAGAACATCGTAGAGACTTCCTGTTTCACATATTTCACTCAGGATTGCAAGGAGCCTTATGAGTATCACTTTGGTAACTAACTAGCAACCAGACGGGGTTACCCTAGCAACCAAGTAACAAATCACATATCTTTGAACCAGAACATCATAGAGACTTAGGGGTTGACATATTTCACACAGGATTGCAAGGAGCCTTATGAGTATCACTTTGGTAACTGCCTAGCAACCAGATGTGTTTACCCTAGCAACCAAGTAACAAATCACATATCTCTGCACCAGAAAATCGTAGAGACTTCCTGTTTCACTTATTTCACTCAGGATGGAAAGTAGCCTTGATATGTATCACTCTGGTAACTGCCTAGCAACCAGATGCGGTTACCCTAGCAACCAAGTAACAAATCACATATCTCTGCAACAGAAAATCGTAGAGACTTCCGGGTTGACATAATTCACTCAGGATGGAAAGGAGGCTTGATAAGTATCACCCTGGTAACTGCATAGCAACCAGATGGGGTTACCCTAGCAACCAAGTAACAAATAACATATCTTTGAACCAGAAAATCATAAAGACTTAGGGGTTGACATATTTCACACAGGATTGCAAGGAGCCTTATGAGTAACACGTTGGTAACTGCATAGCAACCAGATGTGGTTACCCTAGCAACCAAGTAACAAATCACATATCTTTGAACCAGAAAATCATAAAGACTTAGGGGTTGACATATTTCACACAGGATTGCAAGGAGCCTTATGAGTAACACGTTGGTAACTGCCTAGCAACCAGATGGGGTTACCCTAGCAACCAAGTAACAAATCACATATCTCTGCAACAGAAAATCAGAGAGACTTCCGGGTTGACTTATTTCACTCAGGATGGAAAGTAGCCTTGATATGTATCACTCTGGTAACTGCCTAGCAACCAGATGTGATTACCCTAGCAACCAAGTAACAAATCACATATCTCTGCAACAGAAAATCAGAGAGACTTCCGGGTTGACTTATTTCACTCAGGATGGAAAGTAGCCTTGATATGTATCACTCTGGTAACTGCCTAGCAACCAGATGTGATTACCCTAGCAACCAAGTAACAAATCACATATCTCTGCACCAGAAAATCGTACAGACTTCCTGTTTCACTTATTTCACTCAGGATGGAAAGTAGCCTTGATATGTATCACTCTGGTAACTGCCTAGCAACCGTATGTGGTTACCCTAGCAACCAAGTACCAAATCACATATCTCTGCAACAGAAAATCATAGAGACTTCCTGTTTCACTTATTTCACTCAGGATGGAAAGTAGGCTTGATATGTATCACTCTGGTAACTGCATAGCAACCAGATGTGGTTACCCTAGCAACCAAGTAACAAATCACATATCTTTGAACCAGAATATCGTAGAGACTTAGGGGTTGACATATTTCACACAGGATGGAAAGTAGCCTTGATATGCATCACTCTGGTAACTGCCTAGCAACCAGATGGGTTACCCTAGCAACCAAATAACAAATCATATATTTCTGCACCAGAAAATCGTAGAGACATCTGGGTTGACTTAATTCACTCAGGATGGAAAGGAGACTTGATAAGTATCACCCTGGTAACTGCATAGCAACCAGACAGGGTTACCCTAGCAACCAAGTAACAAATAACATATCTTTGAACCAGAAAATCATAAAGACTTAGGGGTTGACATATTTCACACAGGATTGCAAGGAGCCTTATGAGTAACACGTTGGTAACTGCATAGCAACCAGATGTGGTTACCCTAGCAACCAAGTAACAAATCACATATCTTTGAACCAGAAAATCATAAAGACTTAGGGGTTGACATATTTCACACAGGATTGCAAGGAGCCTTATGAGTAACACGTTGGTAACTGCCTAGCAACCAGATGGGGTTACCCTAGCAACCAAGTAACAAATCACATATCTCTGCAACAGAAAATCAGAGAGACTTCCGGGTTGACTTATTTCACTCATGATGGAAAGTAGCCTTGATATGTATTACTCTGGTAAGTGCCTAGCAACCATATGGGGTTACCATAGCAACCAAGTAACAAATTACATATCTCTGCACCAGAACAACATAAAGACTTCTGGTTTTGTTCATGGGACTCAGGGTAGCAAGGATCTATCTATCTATCTATCTGTCTGTCTGTCTGTCTATTTATCAGTCTATCTATATCTATCTTTCGAACTGTCTATCTATCTGAGGGTTAATATCTATCTATCTATCTATCTATCTATCTGAGGGTCAATATCTATCTATCTATCTATCTATCTATCTATCTGAGGGTCAATATCTATCTATCTATCTATCTATCTATCTGAGGGTCAATATCTATCTATCTATCTATCTATCTATCTGAGGGTCAATATCTATCTATCTATCTATCTATCTATCTATCTATCTATCTATCTATCTATCTATCTATCTATCTATCTATCTGAGGGTCAATAACTATCTATCTATCTATCTGTGGGTCATACTCTATCTATCTATATCTCAGGGTCAATGACTATCTATCTACCTATATAGATCTGACGGTCAATATCTATCTATCTATCTAAGGGTCAATGACTATCTATCTATCTATCTGAGGGTCAATATCTATCTATCTATCTGAGGATCAATATCTATCTATCTATCTGAGGATCAATATCTATCTATCTATCTATCTATCTATCTATCTATCTATCTATCTATCTGATGGTCAATAACTCTATCTATCTATCTGATGGTCAATATCTATCTATCTATCTATCTATCTATCTATCTATCTATCTATCTATCTGTGGGTCATACTCTATCTATCTATCTATCTATCTATCTATCTATCTATCTATCTGAGGGTCAATATCTATCTATCTATCTATCTATCTATCTATCTATCTATCTATCTATCTATCTATCTATCTATCTATCTATCTATCTATCTATCTATCTGTGGGTCATACTCTATCTATCTATCTATCGATCTATCTATCTGATGGTCAATATCTATCTATCTATCTATCTGTGGGTCATACTCTATCTATCTATCTATCTATCTATCTGATGGTGAATATCTATCTATCTATCTATCTATCTGTGGGTCATACTCTATCTATCTATCTATCTATCTATCTATCTATCTATCTATCGAGGGTCAATATCTATCTATCTGTGGGTCATACTCTATCTATCTATCTATCTATCTATCTATCTATCTATCTATCTATCTATCTATCTATCTATCTATATATCTATCTATCTATCTATCTGAGGGTCAATATCTATCTATCTATCTATCTATCTATCTATCTATCTATCTATCTATCTATCTATCTATCTATCTATCTATCTATCTGTGGGTCATACTCTATCTATCTATCGATCTATCTATCTGATGGTCAATATCTATCTATCTGATGGTCAATATCTATCTATCTATCTATCTATCTATCTATCTATCTGTGGGTCATACTCTATCTATCTATCTATCTATCTATCTATCTATCTATCTATCTATCTATCGAGGGTCAATATCTATCTATCTATCTATCTATCTATCTATCTATCTATCTATCTATCTATCTATCTATCTATCTATCTATCTATCTATCTATCTATCTAATCTATTTGATAGACTGAATGGTTTTATAATCTCTAAACTTTGAACTTTGAAAACTACTACTTATAATTACATCAAACTAGAAACCGTAAATCTTCAAACTTTTACAACTACTTCAAACTTTATGCTAGGCTTTCTCAAGCCAACCTAAAGTTTGTACTCAAACTTTTTAATCTAGTTATTTTTATTATTATTATTATTCCGGACAAAAGTTTGGCGCGCTACTCCTCCCGCAGCTTTTGTCACAGACCCACGAATGAGGCGTCAAATCGTGCGGATTATTTGGGAATGGTGTGCTATGACTTTTATAAGCAATCGGGGGTACGGTGTTTGCCCCAGGGGCAAAAAATTGGGCAAAAAATCCCATTGACTTAACATTGAGCCGAACTTTGACGAGTAATAGCTCAGAGCGAGGATTTCGCAGAGACGTGTGATTTACCACATTTGAAGAGGCTGACAGGCTCTGTGAGAACATACCTCACAATGGGGTAAAAGTTTTACCCCTGGGGGGCAGGAGCTGCCCAAAGTTGCCCCAATGTAAGTCAAAGGAATTTTTGGCAAAATTTTTTGGTCACAGACCCACGAATGAGGCATCAAATCGTGCGGATTATTTGGGAATGGTGTGCTATGACTTTTATAAGTGATCGGGGGTATGGTATTTGCCCCAGGGGCAAAAAATTGGACAAAAAATCCCATTGACTTAACATTGCGCCGAACTTTGACGAGTAATAGCTCAGAGCGAGGATTTCGCAGACACGTGTGATTTACCACATTTGAAGAGGCTGACAGGCTCTGTGAGAACATACCTCACAATGGGGTAAAAGTTTTACCCCTGGGGGGCAGGAGCTGCCCAAAGTTGCCCCAATGTAAGTCAATGGAATTTTTGGCAAAATTTTTTGGTCACAGACCCACGAATGAGGCATCAAATCGTGCGGATTATTTGGGAATGGTGTGCTATGACTTTTATAAGTGATCGGGGGTACGGTATTTGCCCCAGGGACAAAAAATTGGGCAAAAAAATCCCATTGACTTAACATTGCGCCGAACTTTGACGAGTCATAGCTCAGAGCGAGGATTTCACAGAGACGTGTGATTTACCACATTTGAAGAGGCTGACAGGCTCTGTGAGAACATACCTCACAATGGGGTAAAAGTTGCACCCCTGGGGGGCAGGAGTTGCCCAAATTTGCCCCAATGTTAAGTCAATGGTAGATTTTGTATTGAACATAACTCTGGATCACAGTGTCTTAGAGACAAGGGGGCGGGCTCATTTTACTCAGACGACCAATCAGTCTCTCAGGATCATTGTGAAGCTATCAAGCCACGCCCTAGCAACCATTTACAGCACCTTAGCAACAAGTCCGATAGACTTCCATTGAAAGAGATCAAAGGGATTTCTCTGGACTGAATTATCATAGAAACACAAGGGTGGTCTCGTTTGACTTGGGCCAGTAAAACAGCCAATCATGAATCCCCTCAACACTTCCTAGCCCCTCCCTAGCAACCATTTTCGAGCACCTTAGCAACCAAAATCCAAAGAGAGATATCTTCCATTCTGAATGTCACAGAGGCATGGGAGTTGGTTTATATCATTCATACTGACAAGCAGCCTTTGGAGATTCATCATTGGCAGCTGCCAAGCCACTCCCTAGCAACAATTTAGAGCACCCTAGCAACCACATTTATTGATTTCAATTACAGTAAGATATCTTCAGATCAGAATGTCCTAGAGACATGATAGTTGCTTTGTTTTAATTAGGTGAGTAATCAGTCTTCAGCTTTCATCATGTGAACTACTTAGCCACGCCCTAGCAACCATTTAAAGCACCCTAGCAACAAAGAACCATTGACATCCATTCAAAATCACTAAGATGTGTATCTTAGGATCAGAATGACGTAGAGACTTCCGGGTTGACTTATTTCACTCAGGATGGCAAGGAGCATTGTTCCCTGTCACCTTGATAACTGCCTAGCAACCAGATGGGGTTACCCTAGCAACCAAGAAACAAATCAAATATCTCTGCACAAGAAAATCACAGAGACTTCCGGGTTGACTTATTTCACTCAGGATGGCAAGGAGCATTGTTGGCTGTCACCTTGGTAACTGCCTAGCAACCAGATGGGGTTACCCTAGCAACCAAGTAACAAATCACATATCTTTGAACCAGAACATCGTAGAGACATAGGGGTTGAAATATTTCTCACAGGATTGCAAGGGGCCTTATGAGTATCACGTAGGTAACTGCCTAGCAACCAGATGGGGTTACCCTAGCAACCAAGAAAGAAATCGCATATCTCTGCACAAGAAAATCACAGAGACTTCCGGGTTGACTTATTTCACTCAGGATGGCAAGGAGCATTGTTGGCTGTCACCTTGGTAACTGCCTAGCAACCAAATGGGGTTACCCTAGCAACCAAGAAACAAATCACATATCTCTGCACAAGAAAATCACAGAGACTTCTGGGTTGACTTATTTCACTCAGGATGGCAAGGAGCATTGTTGGCTGTCACCTTGGTAACTGCCTAGCAACCAGATGGGGTTACCCTAGCAACCAAGAAACAATCACATATCTCTGCACAAGAAAATCACAGAGACTTCCGGGTTGACTTATTTCACTCTTGATGGCAAGGAGCATTGTTGGCTTGCCCCTTGGTAACTGCCTAGCAACCAGATGGGGTTACCCTAGCAACCAAGTAACAAATCACATATCTCTGTACTAGAAAATCATAGAGACTTCCGGGTTGACTTATTTTACTCAGGATGGCAAGTAGCGTTGGTGGCTGTCACCTTAGTAACTGCATATCAACCAGATGGGTTTCCCTAGCAACCATGGAACAACACCTATATCTGTGCACCAGAACATCCTACTGTCATGGGGGTGGCCTCTTTCAACTTTGGGCAGTAGGTGGGACATTGTGGTAAGAAATTTTGCCACGGCAAGCACCACTCACATTTTCTTCAGGAAATGTACATTCTAGTTAGTGGTGCTTGCAAAGCAACACTATTGTAATCTCACATACTTATTTTTCTTCTTCTTCTTCTTCTTCTTCTTCTTCCGTACAAAACTTCGGCGTGTAACTCGTCCCGCACCTTTTGGCGTAGACCCATGAATGAGGTGTCAAATCGTGCGGCTCATTGAGGAGAGGTGTGCTATGACTTTTATAAGCGATCGGGGGTACGGTGTTTGCCCCAGGGGCAAAAAATTGGGCAAAAAATCCCATTGACTTAACATTGAGCTGAACTTTGACGAGTCATAGCTCTGAGCGAGGATTTCGCAGAGACGTGTGATTTACCACATTTGAAGAGGCTGACAGGCTCTGTGAGAACATACCTCACAATGGGGTAAAAGTTGCACCCCTGGGGGGCAGGAGCTGCCCAAAGTTGCCCCAATGTAAGCCAATGGAATTTTTTGCAAAATTTTTTGGTCGCAGACCCACAAATGAGGCATCAAATCGTGCGGATTATTTGGGAATGGTGTGCTATGACTTTTATAAGCGATCGGGGGTACGGTATTTGCCCCAGGGGCAAAAAATTGGGCAAAAAATCCCATTGACTTAACATTGCGCCGAACTTTGACGAGTCATAGCTCAGAGCGAGGATTTCACAGAGACGTGTGATTTACCACATTTGAAGAGGCTGACAGGCTCTGTGAGAACATACCTCACAATGGGGTAAAAGTTGCACCCCTTGGGGGCAAGAGCTGCCCAAATTTGCCCCAATGTTAAGCCTATGGTAGATTTTGTATTGAACATAACTCTGGATCACAGTGTCTTAGAGACAAGGGGGCGGGCTCATTTTACTCAGACGACCAATCAGTCTCTCAGGATCATTGTGAAGCTATCAAGCCACGCCCTAGCAACCATTTACAGCACCTTAGCAACAAGTCCCATAGACTTCCATTGAAAGAGATCAAAGGGATTTCTCCGTACTGAATTATCATAGAAACACAAGGGTTGTCTCGTTTGACTTGGGGAAGTAAACCAGCCAATCATGAATCCCCTCAACACTTCCTAGACCCTCCCTAGCAACCATTTTCGAGCACCTTAGCAACCAAAATCCAAAGAGAGATATCTTCCACTCTGAATGTCACAGAGGCATGGGAGTTGGTTTATATCATTCATACCGACAAGCAGCCTTTGGAGATTCATCATTGGCAGCTGCCAAGCCACTCCCTAGCAACAATTTAGAGCACCCTAGCAACCACATTTATTGATTTCAATTACAGTAAGATATCTTCAGATCAGAATGTCCTAGAGACATGATAGTTGCTTTGTTTTAATTGGGTGAGTAATCAGTCTTCAGCTTTCATCATGTGAACTACTTAGCCACGCCCTAGCAACCATTTAAAGCACCCTAGCAACAAAGAACCATTGACATCCATTCAAAATCACTAAGATGTGTATCTTAGGATCAGAATGTCGTAGAGACTTGCGGGTTGACTTATTTCACTCAGGATGGAAAGTAGACTTGATAAATATCACCCTGGTAACTGCCTAGCAACCAAATTAGGTTACCCTAGCAACCAAGAAACAAATCACATATCTCTGCACAAGAAAATCACAGAGACTTCCGGGTTGACTTATTTCACTCAGGATGGCAAGGAGCATTGTTGGCTGTCACCTTGGTAACTGCCTAGCAACCAGATGGGGTTACCCTAGCAACCAAGAAACAAATCACATATCTCTGCACAAGAAAATCACAGAGACTTCCGGGTTGACTTATTTCACTCAGGATGGCAAGGAGCATTGTTGGCTGTCACCTTGGTAACTGCCTAGCAACCAGATGGGGTTACCCTAGCAACCAAGTAACAAATCACATATCTCTGCACAAGAAAATCACAGAGACTTCCGGGTTGATTTATTTCACTCAGGATGGCAAGGAGCATTGTTGGCTGTCACCTTGGTAACTGCCTAGCAACCAGATGGGGTTACCCTAGCAACCAAGTAACAAATCATATATCTCTGAACCAGAAAATTGTAGTGATTCCGTGTTGACTTATTTCATTTAGGATGGCAAGGAGCATTGTTGGCTTGCCCCTTGGTAACTGCCTAGCAACCAGATGGGGTTACCCTAGCAACCAAGTAACAAATCACATATCTCTGTACTAGAAAATCGTAGAGACTTCCGGGTTGACTTATTTTACTCAGGATGGCAAGTAGCGTTGGTGGCTGTCACCTTAGTAACTGCATATCAACCAGATGGGTTTCCCTAGCAACCATGGAACAACACCTATATCTCTGCACCAGAACATCCTACTGTCATGGGGGTGGCCTCTTTCAACTTTGGGCAGTAGGTGGGACATTGTGGTAAAAAATTTGCCACGGCAAGCACCACTCACATTTTCTTCAGGAAATGTACATTCTAGTTTTTCTTCTTCTTCTTCCGTACAAAACTTCGGAGCGTAACTCGTCACGCACCTTTTGGCGTAGACCCATGAATGAGGTGTCAAATCGTGCGGCTCATTAAGGAGAGATGTGCTATGACTTTTATAAGCGATCGGGGGTACGGTGTTTGCCCCAGGGGCAAAAAATTGGGCAAAAAAATCCCATTGACTTAACATTGAGCCAAACTTTGACGAGTCGTAGCTCAGAGTGAGCATTTTGCAGAGACGTGTGATTTACCACATTTGAAGAGGCTGACAGGCTCTGTGAGAACATACCTCACAATGGGGTAAAAGTTTTACCCCTGGGGGGCAGGAGCTGCCCAAAGTTGCCCCAATGTAAGTCAATGGAATTTTTTGCAAATTTTTTTGGTCGCACACCCACGAATGAGGCGTCAAATCGTGCGGATTATTTGGGAATGGTGTGCTATGACTTTTATAAGCAATCGGGGGTACGGTGTTTGCCCCAGGGGCAAATAATTGGGCAAAAAATCCCATTGACTTAACATTGAGCCGAACTTTGACGAGTCATAGCTCAGAGCGAGGATTTTGCAGAGATGTGTGATTTACCTCATTTGAAGAGGCTGACAGGCTCTGTGAGAACATACCTAACAATGGGGTAAAAGTTTTACCCCTGGGGGGCAGGAGCTGCCCAAAGTTGCCCCAATGTAAGTCAATGGTAGATTTTGAATTGAACATAACTCTGGATCACAGTGTCTTAGAGACAAGGGGGCGGGCTCATTTTACTCAGACGACCAATCAGTCTCTCAGGATCATTGTGAAGCTATCAAGCCACGCCCTAGCAACCATTTACAGCACCTTAGCAACAAGTCCCATAGACTTCCTTTGAAAGAGATCAAAGGGATTTCTCTGGACTGAATTATCATAGAAACACGAGGGTGGTCTCGTTTCACTTGGGGCAGTAAAACAGCCAATTATGAATCCCCTCAACACTTCCTAGCCCCTCCCTAGCAACCATTTTCGAGCACCTTAGCAACCAAAATCCAAAGAGAGATATCTTCCATTCTGAATGTCACAGAAGCATGGGAGTTGGTTTATATCATTCATACTGACAAGCAGCCTTTGGAGATTCATCATTGGCAGCTGCCAAGCCACTCCCTATTAACAATTTAGAGCACCCTAGCAACCACATTTATTGATTTCAATTACAGTAAGATTTCTTCACATCAGAATGTCCTAGAGACATGATAGTTGCTTTGTTTTCATTGGGTGAGTAATCAGTCTTCAGCTTTCATCATGTGAACTACTTAGCCACGCCCTAGCAACCATTTAAAGCACCCTAGCAACAAAGAACCATTGACATCCATTCAAAATCACTAAGATGTGTATCTTAGGATCAGAATGACGTAGAGACTTCCGGGTTGACTGATTTCACTCAGGATGGCAAGGAGCATTGTTGCCTATCACCTTGGTAACTGCCTAGCAACCAGATGGGGTTACCCTAGCAACCAAGAAACAAATCACATATCTCTGCACAAGAAAATCACAGAGACTTCCGGGTTGACTTATTTCACTCAGGATGGAAAGTAGACTTGATAAATATCACCCTGGTAACTGCCTAGCAACCAAATGGGGTTACCCTAGCAACCAAGAAACAAATCACATATCTCTGCACAAGAAAATCACAGAGACTTCCGGGTTGACTTATTTCACTCAGGATGGCAAGGAGCATTGTTGCCTGTCACCTTGGTAACTGCCTAGCAACCAGATGGGGTTACCCTAGCAACCAAGAAACAAATCACATATCTCTGAACAAGAAAATCACAGAGACTTCCGGGTTGACTTATTTAACTCAGGATGGCAAGGAGCATTGTTGGCTGTCACCTTGGTAACTGCCTAGCAACCAGATGGGGTTACCCTAGCAACCAAGTAACAAATCATATATCTCTGATCCAGAAAATTGTAGTGATTCCGTGTTGACTTTTTTCATTTAGGATGGCAAGGAGCATTGTTGGCTTGCCTCTTGGTAACTGCCTAGCAACCAGATGGGGTTACCCTAGCAACCAAGTAACAAATCACATATCTCTGTACTAGAAAATCGTAGAGACTTCCGGGTTGTCTTATTTTACTCAGGATGGCAAGTAGCGTTGGTGGCTGTCACCATAGTAACTGCATATCAACCAGATGGGTTTCCCTAGCAACCATGGAACAACACCTATATCTCTGCACCAGAACATCCTACTGTCATGGGGGTGGCCTCTTTCAACTTTGGGCAGTAGGTGGGACATTGTGGTAAGAAATTTTGCCACGGCAAGCACCACTCACATTTTCTTCAGGAAATGTACATTCTAGTTATTCTTCTTCTTCTTCTTCCGTACAAAACTTCGGCGCGTAACTCGTCCCACACCTTTTGGCGTAGACCCATGAATGAGGTGTCAAATCGTGCGGCTCATTGAGGAGAGGTGTGCTATGACTTTTCTAAGTGATCGGGGGTACGGTGTTCGCCCCAGGGGCAAAAAATTGGGCAAAAAATCCCATTGACTTAACATTGCGCCGAACTTTGACGAGTCATAGCTCAGAGCGAGGATTTCGCAGAGACGTGTGATTTACCACATTTGAAGAGGCTGACAGGCTCTGTGAGAACATACCTCACAATGGGGTAAAAGTTGCACCCCTGGGGGGCAGGAGCTGCCCAAAGTTGCCCCAATGTTAAGTCTATGGTGTAGGACGGCCCATGAAATGTGATTTTGTATTGAACATAACTCTGGATCACAGTGTCTTAGAGACAAGGGGGCAGGCTCATTTTACTCAGACGACCAATCAGTCTCTCAGGATCATTGTGAAGCTACCCTAGCAGTTCCCTAGCAACCAAACAGAGTACCCTAGCAACCATTTTGCAAGGCCTATATCTCTGCATCAGAACATCGTAGAGACATGGGGGTTGGCTCTTTTGACTCATGCTAGCAAACAGCACGTCCAACATGCTACACATGCTAGCAGTGAATAGCTACATGCTAATAGTGATTATTTACATGTAAAATCATGCCTAAAACATGCTAAGAACTCTATAAAAACTTCATAGTAACCATCTGTGACAACTACCAACCACCTGGTTACACCATAGCAACCACCCATAACACCCTAGCAACCGCCTAGCAACCACCCACAACATCCTAGCAACCACCAAGAATACCCTAGCAACCACCCAGGATACCCTAGCGACCGCCTAGCAACACCATAGCTACCACCCACAACACCCTAGCAACCACCCAGAACACCCTAGCAACCACCTAGCAACTCCCTAGCAACCACCCAGAATACCCTAGCGACCACCTAGCAACACCCTATTAACCACCTAACAACACCCTAGCAACCACCTAGCAACACCCAAGGAACCACCCAGAATACCCTAGCAACCGCCTAGCAACCACCCAGAACACCCTAGCAAATGCCTAGCAACCACCTAGCAACACCCTAGCAACCACCTGACAACACCCTAGCAACCACCTAGCAACACCCTAGCAACCACCCAGAATACCCTAGCAACCGCCTAGCAACCACCCAGAACACCCTAGCAACTGCCTAGCAACCCCATAGGAACCACCTAGAACACCCTAGCAACCGCCTAGCAACCAAAGGAGGCTTGATAAGTATCACCCTGGTAACTGCATAGCAACCAGATATGGTTACTCTAGCAACCAAGTAACAAATCACATATCTTTGAACCAGAACATCGTAGAGACTTAGGGGTTGACATATTTCACTCAGGATTGAAAGGAGCCTTATGAGTATCACTTTGGTAACTGCCTAGCAACCAGATGGGGTTACCCTTGCAACCAAGTAACAAATCACATATATTTGCACCAGAAAATCATAGAGACTTCCTGTTTCACTTATTGCACTCAGGAAGGAAAGTAGCCTTGATATGTATCACTCCGGTAACTGCCTAGCAACCAAATGTGGTTAACCTAGCAACCAAGTAACAAATCACATATCTCTGCAACAGAAAATCATAGAGACTTCCAGGTTGACATATTTCACTCAGGATTGCAAGGAGCCTTATGAGTATCACTTTGGTAACTGCCTAGCAACCAGATGGGGTTACCCTAGCAACCAAGTAACAAATCACATATCTCTGTACTAGAAAATCGTAGAGACTTCCGTGTTGACTTATTTCAATCAGGATGGCAAGTAGCATTGGTGGCTGTCACCTTGGTAACTGCCTATCAACCAGATGGATTTCCCTAGCAACCATGGAACAACACCAATATTTCTGCACCAGAACATCCTACTGTCATGGGGGTGGCCTCTTTCAACATTGGGCAGTAGGTGGGACATTGTGGTAAGAAATTTTGCCACGGCAAGCACCACTCACATTTTCTTCAGGAAATGTACCTATCTAGTTTTTCTTCTTCTTCTTCTTCTTCTTCTTCTTCTTCCGTACAAAACTTTGGGGCCTAACTCGTCCCGCACCTTTTGGCGTAGACCCATGAATGAGGTGTCAAATCGTGCGGCTCATTGAGGAGAGGTGTGCTATGACTCTTATAAGCGATCGGGGGTACGGTGTTCGCCCCAGGGGCAAAAAATTGGGCAAAAAATCCCATTGACTTAACATTGCGCCGAACTTTGACGAGTCATAGCTCAGAGCGAGGATTTCGCAGAGACGTGTGATTTACCACATTTGAAGAGGCTGACAGGCTCTGTGAGAACATACCTCACAATGGGGTAAAAGTTGCACCCCTGGGGGGCAGGAGCTGCCCAAAGTTGCCCCAATGTAAAGTCTATGGTGTAGGACGGCCCATGAAATGGATTGCACACACAGGATTGCAAGGGGCCTTATGAGTATCACTTTGGTAACTGCCTAGCAACCAGATGGGGTTACCCTAGCAACCAAGTAACAAATCACATATCTCTGCAACAGAAAATCATAGAGACTTCCGGGTTGACTTATTTCACTCAGGATGGCAAGGAGGCTTGAAAATCTATCTATCTATCTATCTATCTATCTATCTATCTATCTATCTATCTATCTATCTGAGGGTCAATAACTATCTATCTATCTATCTGAGTGTCTCTATCTATCTATCTGATGGTCTCTATCTATCTATCTATCTATCTATCTATCTATCTATCTATCTATCTATCTATCTATCTATCTATCTATCTATTTAATCTATTTGATAGACTGAATGGTTTTATAATCTTTAAACTTTGAAAACTACTAATACTTATAATTATATCAAACTAAAAACCTTCAATCTTCAAACTTTTACAACTACAAACTTTCATGCTAGGCTTTCTCATGCCAACCTAAAGTTTGTACTCAAACTTTTTAATCTAGTTAGGTTGGCTTGAGAAAGCCAACTTACTGAAATTCTATTTAAACTTATTATTATTAGATTGGCTTGAGAAAGCCAACTTACTGAAATTCTATTTAAACTTATTATTATTAGTGGTGCTTGCCAAAGGCAAAGCATCACTAGTGTTCTCTTGCATACTTATTAGTGTTCTCTTGCATACTTATTAGTGGTGCTTGCCAAAGGCAAAGCATCACTAGTGTTCTCTTGCATACTTATTAGTGGTGCTTGCCAAAGGCAAAGCATCACTAGTGTTCTCTTGCATACTTATTCTTCTTATTAGCAACATTCTATGGCCTTTATTTTAGTGCTTAGAAACAAGTTAGAAAATGCTATTTGACGAGTTTTGCCACGGCAAGCACCACTCACATTTTCTTCAGAAAATGTACATTCTAGTTCTTATTACTATTCCACACAAAGTTTGGCGCGCTACTCCTCCTGCAGATTTTTTCACAGACCCCTGAGTGAGGCATCAAATCGTGCGGCTCATTGAGGAGAGGTGTGATCTTTTCTAAGCGATCGGGTGTACGATGTTCACACAGCGGATGAAAAAGCGGCCAAAAAAGTCCCATTGACTTAACATTGCGGAATGTTCAGAAATTTAAATCCCAACAGACGTTTTCACACACACAGACAAAAAAGGGCCTGACAGCCCTGCGTCTCTCCCTCTCTCTCTCCCTCAGAGGATTTATATTATCAAGCAGCCAATAAGTAACATTTACAACACCCTAGCAACAGCCCCCATACACTTACATTCAAAATGGCTCAGATGGATATCTTAAGAACACAATATTATAGAAACTTGGGGATTGACTCTTTTGAGTCAGGATAGTAAGCAGCCAATAAGAATCACTCTGTTCATTGGCTAACCAAGCCCTAGCAACAATTTAGAGCACACTAGCAAGTAGATTTATTGATTTCAATTACAGTAAGATATCTTCGGATCAGAATGTCCTAGAGACATGATAGTTGCTTTGTTTTAATTGGGTGAATAATCAGTCTTCAAGTATCATCATGGGAACTACTTAGCCACGCCCTAGCAACCATTTAAAGCACCCTAGTAACAAAACACCATTGACATCCTAGACTTGATAAGTATCACCCTGGTAGCTGCCTAGCAACCAAGTAACAAATCACATATCTCTGCACTAGAAAATCGAAGAGAATTTGGGGTTGACTTATTTCACTCAGGATGGCAAGGGGCATTGTTGGCTGTCACCTTGGTAACTGCCTAGCAACCAGATGGGGTTACCCTAGCAACCAAGTAACAAATAAAATATCTCTGCACCAGAAAATCATAGAGACTTCCAGGTTGACTTATTTCACTCAGGATGGCAAGGAGCATTTTTGGCTGTCACCTTGGTAACTGCCTAGATGGGGATACCCTAGCAACCAAGTAACAAATCATATATTTCTGCTCCAGAAAATCGTAGAGACTTCTGGGTTGACTTAATTTACTCAGGATGAAAAGGAGGCTTTAAAAGTATTACCCTGGTAACTGCCTAGCAACCAAGTAACAAATCATATATTTCTGCTCCAGAAAATAGTAGAGACTTCTGGGTTGACTTAATTCACTCAGGATGGAAAGGAGGCTTGAAAAGTATTACCCTGGTAACTGCCTAGCAACCAGATGGGGTTACCCTAGCAACCAATTAACAAATAGCATATCTCTCCACCTGAAAAACGCAGAGACTTCCTGTTTGACTTAATTCACTCAGGATAGCAAGGAGTCTTGAAAAGTATCACTCTGGTAACTGCCTAGTAACGACATGGGCTTACCCTAGCAACCAAGTAACAAATCACATAACTCTGCACCAGAACATCATAGAGACTTCTGGGATGACTTATTTCACTCAGGACATCAAACTAAAAACCTTCAATCTTCAAGATTTTACAACTACTTCAAACTTTCATGCTAGGCTTTCTCAAGCCAACCTAAAGTTTGTTCTCAAACTTTTTAATCTAGTTATTATTATTTTTTATTTTATATGCATTAATTGAGTGTATAGGAAATTAATATAATAATAGGCCTACCTGATTAATAATAGCTATAGGAAATGTCAAAAATGCTCTGTATTATTATTAATATGTTTAATACATTATTGTGTGTGTGTGTGTGTGTGTGTGTGTGTGTGTGTGTGCGCGCGTGTGTGTGTGTGTTAATACTTGTTAATGTGAGGAATAAAAAGACTGACACTTAAGGTTAAATGACTCATGGTATGATCACTTTTGATCTTTCATGCATGCATTACATACTAAACAAAAGAAACTATAATGGAATACTGCTGTCTAATTTTAATAAGGGGTACAATGCAAATGCACATATTACAGAACACTTCTGTAAAGTATATAGATGGAGCCCAGATTTGTATCATCATGAAGATAACATGGTCTGCTTGAAAATAAACATAATAAACAAGACACTGACAAATCATCAGTAGTCTACAAATCTATGAGGATAGATTATCCAGAATGTTGACAAAAAATATAAAAAAGCGAGATGCATGCTAACTCAATTAATCCAGACTGATGTAAACAATTAGGAACAGAATGTGTTTTACATTCAAAGTTCACTATATTTTCTTTCAACACTAGTACAAATGTGCAAGAAAAAGTGAAATACAATTATAATAAATATAATCATTATTAACAAACAGCCAAGACATGCAACACACTTACAAAATTGGTAAAGGCGGCTGTTGTTTCAGTCATCTTTTTCTTTTTATATTTATTATTACATACTTCTAAACTACCATTTTTATTGTATTTTTTCAGACTTGCAGTTAAAATTAGGTAGTTTGATTATTGATTATTTGATTATACTCACGAGTCCCCGGCTGAGTGCCACTACGTTGGAGTTTACCCCGGTGGATGAGAGGGTCGCCTCCATACGCCTTCGGGTTATGGGGGGGGGAAACTCTGACTGTTATCTGTTCATATGCACCGAACAGCAGTTCAGAGTATTCCGCCTTCTTGGAGACCCTGAATGGAATCCTGAATAGGGCCCCAGTAGGGCACTCCATAGTAATGCTGGGTGACTTCAGCGCATACGTGGGAAATGATAGGGACACCTGGAGAGGCGTGATTGGGAGGAACGGCCTCCCCGATCTGAACCCGAGTGGATGTTTGTTGTTAGAATTCTGTGATAGTCATGGATTATCTATAGATCCGACAAACACCATGTTCGAACATGAGGATGCTCATAAGTGTACGTGGTTCCAGAGCACCCTAGGACGAAGGTCGATGATCGATTTTGTAATCGTGTTGTCGGATCTAAGGTCATATGTTTTGGATACTCAGGCGAAGAGGGGGCGGAGCTGTCAACCCATCACCATCTGGTGGTGAGTTGGGTCAGGAGGTGGGGAAAGACTCTGGACAGACCTGGGAAGCCCAAGCGAGTAGTGCGGGTGAACTGGGAATGTTTGGAGGAAGCCCCTGGCAGTGGAAGGAACACTTTGAAGAACTCCTAAATCCCAACATGCCCTCTATGCTAGAGGCAGAGCCGGAGGCTGATGGGGGATCAGATTCAATTTCCCTGGGGGAGGTCACTGAGGTAGTCAAACAACTCTGCAGTGGCAAAGCCCTGGGATTGATAAGATCCGACAAAAATGCTGAAAGCTTTGGATGTGGAGGGGGTGTCATGGATGACATGCCTCTTCAACATTGCGTGGAAGTCTGGGACAGTGCCCAAGGTGTGGAAAAATGGGGTGGTGGTTCC
Organism: Moxostoma hubbsi; assembly: GCA_032164185.1. NCBI lineage: Eukaryota > Metazoa > Chordata > Actinopteri > Cypriniformes > Catostomidae > Moxostoma > Moxostoma hubbsi. Next base: position 42,553,197 of record JAVLUX010000019.1, read on the forward strand.
CCTCTTCAAAAAGGGAGACCAGAGGGTGTGTGCCAACTACAGGGGTATCACACTTTTCAGCCTCCCTAGTAAAGTTTACTCCAAGGTGCTGGAGAGGAGGGTTCAGCTGATTGTTGAACCTCAGATTGAAGAGGAACAATGTGGGTTCTGTCCTGGCAGTGGAAGGATGGACCAGATCTTGACTCTCGCAAGGCTCCTGGAAGGGACCTGGGATTATGTCCAACTGGTCTACATGTGTTTTGTGGATCTGGAGAAGGCGTATGACCGGGTCCCCCAGGAGATACTGTGGGAGGTGCTGCGGGAGTACGGGGTGGGGGGGTCCCTTCTTATGGCGATCCAAGCAGGGGTACATCCAACGCGAGAGCTGTGAGTTCCATGTAGGTGCTGGTCTCCGCCAGGGCTGCACTTTGTCACCAATCCTATTTGTGATATTCATGGACAGGATATCGATGCGTAGTCAGGATGGGGAAGGGGTGTGGTTTGGTGGGCTGGGGATCTCATCGCTGCTTTTTGCAGATGATGTGGTCTTCATGTCATCATCGGTCCGTGACCTTCAGCTCTCACTGGATCGCTTGGCAGTCGAGTGTGAAGCGGCTGGGATGAGGATTAGCACCTCTAAATCTGAGGTCATGGTTTTCAGCAGGAAACCGATGGAGTGTGTACTCCGGGTAGGGAAGGAGGTATTGCCTCAAGTGAAGGAGTTCAAGTACCTCGGGGTCTTGTTCACGAGTAAGGGGACAATAGAGTGGGAGGTTGGCTGGAGAATCAGGCAGCGGGGGGCGGTGTTGCACTCGATCTATCGCACCGTTGTCACGAAAAGAGAGCTGAGCCGGAAGGAAAAGCTCTCGATCTACCGGTCAATTTTCGTTCCTACCCTCACCTATCAGGTCATGAGTACAAGGGGCTGAAATGTGTTTCCTCCGAAGGGTGGCAGGCTTCTCCCTTAGAGATAGGGTGAGGAGCTCAGTCATTCGTAAGGAGCTCAGAGTAGAGCCGCTGCTCCTTTGCGTCAAAAGGAGCTAGTTGAGGTTGTTTGGGCATCTGGTAAGGAGTGGGAGGTGTTTCAGGCACGTCCAGCTGGGAGGAGGCCTCGGGGAAGACCCAGGACTAGGTGGAGAGATTACATCTCCACACTGGCCTGGGATCTGCCTCAGGGTCCTCCAGTAAAGCTGGTTAATGTGGCTCAGGGTAGGGAAGTTTGGGGCCCCCTGCTGGAGCTGCTGCACCCGCGACCCGACTTCGGGTAAGTGGTTGAAGATGGAATGATGGATGTTCCTATTAGACGCATGGAAAACGTGGTTCAGAATATGGATGTATGCCCTATTAAATTATAGAGAATGTAAATATTATTAATCCTCTGGTGTCTACGGACGCGCCGGAGCATCCTGCTGGATTTTTCGTCATTACAGCGGAAACAACAAAACATTCTCTGTCGTTTTGGGGCATACAGATAAGGGTAAGACATCATTAGAGGCTATAAAGGATCTACTTTTATTTGTGTACACTCACAATAACAACAAATCCTTGTGCTTTTGTAAAATTAAGAAAATAAAAAGGGTGAGCTGTCAGCAGTCTCTGGGTTTGCGAGCATATATCTGAAACACGTCACAAAAATGAACTGAAACTCTGCGAATACTTATCACACAAACATGAAACATATGTCTAAAGAAAGCTTAAAATGTCTACTTTTAAATAAAACAATTCAAATTTAAAATAAATATTCTCCTGCAATGTAATCTGTATGAAACAAAGCGATTTACAATTTCTCCTGGCTCAACTAATTATCCCTAATGTGTTCTCACCCACTCCCAGAGGGCACTATTCATATGCTAATGTGCTGAGGCGATCAATGCAAATGGTAAACGCCCCCGACTGTGCCTTAAAAACAAAGTCCATTCACTTTTCTGCGCATTTGGAAGATATGGCCTTATTTCTATGACTTAACAATTTTGTTTTTTCAAAAACCACACATAAACGTTAGTTTCTCAAAAATACAAACATGTACACTCATATATTGTAGCCAAGTTTGTGCTGAATACAGTGTTATCAGACTTTAGCCATTCATGTGTTTTTAAGCAACTGAAAAAAGCACAAATGTCAAGGCATGTCAAAACTTCTCCAGGGCCCAAAACACCCTCAGACCCCATAGGGTTAATATTTTTCATCTACTGACACAAATCATGGCTTGTCTTAACAGTCCCTTGTCAAAAAATCCTAAAGGATTCCAATAAGAAAATTGTACAGGATTCTAATTAGAATTTCTATCATATTTTGGAACCATTCTTATAGGATTCCGATAGGAATTGTCTTATAGGGCAATGCATAAATATCCTGTAGGTTTTTCTTCTGGATTTTAATGGGATCCAACTGGGTCACGACTCAGGTTTATATGGGATTTCCTAAAATCCTAAATTCCTTTTGCTTAAACTCACCTCAATGAAGATATTGTTCATTGTTTAATGTATGTTGTGCAACCTGCAGTCACATTATAAACAACATGGCAGGTGATTTGGGCACACCAGTATTAGTGCACACATTTCTAAGGCACTGATAATGGGCTGATGAAATAAAAAAACAAATCAACAAATGCATGTTCTGTCGTTTTAATTTCAGTATTCTATTTCTACTTTCATAACTTGAATGAATTTATTACTTTTTTTACAGATTATATTCATTACAGACTTACACACACACATGCGCGCACGTGCAAGCGCAAACACAACAATAACTGAAATACAACATTAAACATATCCTGAACAAATAAGTCTGATTCACACAAACTCACACACAATCATTGTGGCGCCTTTTTGACATCTTACACACACACACACACAACAATAACTGAAATACAACATTGAACATATACTGAACAAATAAGTCTGATTCACACAAACTCACACACAACCATTGTGGCGCCTTTTTGACATCTTGCATTCATCTGCACATTTCTGGGATATGGCCTTCTTCTTGCTTCAACATTGAATTTATTTTTGATGTAGCCTGTAAGGAAAGAAATAAACAGAACATAAGTTTACAAACCATAATGATTATTGAGGAATGGTATTGGGCATCTATGTTCACAATAGAACTCCTCAAGGGAAGGCTGTGCCTATATTCTTGTTTACTATTACATACTAGGGAAAGGCATTTTTGTCGATAATTGCAGGTCCCAAGAAAACCAATACTCGAGTACTTAATGATCACCATTAAAATTAAGCCAGTTTTATGACATATCCGGTATGACATATTTGGTACGGCAAGCTTTAAAAGGTAGCATACCCCCTCTGTGGGTTCCAAGGTACCGTACCTCTGCGGTTAGCCTGTCAGTAGCGCGGTTCTACAGTATTGCGGTTATCGCGACAGCCCTACTGTCGAGCCCTGTTGCTCTAAAGTATATTGTTCTAAAAAAGTAGATACTTTTTCCAAATTCCTGAATATAATTATATCCTGTTGTTTAATATATATATATATATAATAATAATAATAATAATAATAATAATAATAATACGGCAATCCTGCAAAAACTTGATTTTCAGGAAAATAAATTATTCACCAGTTATGTCAAACACTATTTGAGCCTCCAGTTGTGGCTTTGCTTCTTTTTCTTTGAAGGCATTGGAACTTTTTCCTGTGTAGCAGTGTGTTGCCAGTGTTGCTCTTCCAAAGACAGCCACCAGGAGGTCATTTGTTGCTTTTTTTTCATCTGTCCATTTCATGTGTCCAAACTGTTCCACACCGATGGACGTGTTGGGGCCAATTCTAACCTGAAAACATTGATCAAACAATGAAACAAGTGAGTTTAATAATATTTTGTTTGTTATGATGAAACCTATGAGCGTAGATTCAGAATCATCCAAGAGCACTATATTTTGTCAGCCATGATTAATTCATTCTGAGTGGACGCAATTACGACAAGACACCCCAGGTGAATATGGTAAAAAAAAAAAAAAAAAATAAATAAATAAAAAAAAACAAAAAAAAAAAACAAAAAAAAATCGCTAATAGATATAGAGGGAATGCATTGACGTGAGTTTCCCGCTGGTACACACTCCCTCAGCCGGACTGAGTGGCAGAAGAGCTGCTGTGTGACTGGATTTAATAGGAGAAACCAATGCTCAATCCAGCCAACGGTGACGTCACATGCATACCATCTATTGACATACTTCTCCAAATGATTGATTACATTACAAGTACAATACAAGTTTTCTGAAATGTTATGTTTAAATATGTGCTAATTTGCATATATCTCTATGTGGCACGGTGGGGGGCGGGACCGGCGCGTGATTACGCACGCCCGGTCCCGTATCAGGCTAATTGAGCCGTCAAGAGGGATAAAGGCCACTCGCAGACGGCGATCAGGAGAGAGAGCTTAATCAGCAGACATGTCTGCTGTCCTATGTGTTTGTTTTAAGTTCTTCATTAAATTATTATTTATATTGACAAGCCGGTTTCTCGCCTCTTCCTTGCCCGTAACCTTGAACTTCTTTACATTGGTGCTGAAAGCCCGGGAAGGAAGAGGGATACGCCGTAGCGGAGTTCTCGCCACTTCTCAATGGAGCAGCCGCGGCCATCTGCCGGGGGACGGAGGAGCCCAGCCACCTGGACGCGGAGGAACGGCCGCCGACCGCGAGGGGAGGAGGGGCTCCTGGCCGACTGCCTGGAGCGGTTGGGGCCGCTGCCAGGGGCGGGGGAGTCCCCTACTAGCCGCTGGAACGCGGCGGGGTTGGAGACTGCCGACCGCGTGCGGGGAGGGGCTCGCCGCCGACCGCCTGGAGCGGGAGAACCGCTGCCAGGGGCGGGGGGAGGCCCCTTCGACACCCCGGGAGCGCGGCGGGGCGTTCCGTCCGCCAGGGGCTGAGGACTGCCTCCGATCTGCCCGGAGAGGCGCGGCTGTTGTCCTGAAGAGGGTGGAGAAGTGGCTGAGGAATGAGCTACGGCGTATCAGAGAACCGGCGAGTGAGGTTTTTTTTTTTTTTTTTTCCAATATAAATAATAATTTAATGAAGAACTTAAAACAAACACATAGGACAGCAGACATGTCTGCTGATTAAGCTCTCTCTCCCGATCGCCGTCTGCGAGTGGCCTTTATCCCTCTTGACGGCTCAATTAGCCTGATACGGGACCGGGCGTGCGTAATCACGCGCCGGTCCCGCCCTCCACCGTGCCACACTCTAGAACAAAACAATAATACATTTAAAAATTTAAAAAACATTGGATTAAGTTGTCAGGATTACATTGTGTTTACTTGTATTTTTGTTCCTGTGTGTTTGTTTCTTGTGCTTTATTTTTCAGTTTGTTGACTTCTTTTACAGACTTAAAGACTCATATAGGCCACTGGGGGGTGGAATATATAAAGCTTTTTGTCCATTTTGTCCAAAATGTATGTATCATGTCTCATGTAAAATGGCATTTCCGGTTTTTGGCCGAAAGAGATTATTTTCGGTTCATATTTTCAGCCTTTTTTCTAACAATTCTGACTTCTTTTAATATATAAACTCCTGTGGGAAACACTGCATCATAATATAATTTTTTGATCAAATCATGCAGCCCTAGTAAGAAGGCATTTTGAATGTTACTTAAAAACTATAACTTTTTGCAGTCATTATTACTCCTAGTCTCCTTTACACGAAGACGCAGTAGAGAGGAAGGGGCAGGCACCACAGGGGAAGACTCTGGGGCTGGCAAATCCGAAGTGGGTCCAGGGGGAGTTTGGACTGGTGCAGTCATTAATGGAGTGCATCCTAGAACAAAATAGGTTTTTATATATTTTGACGCAATCATTTAGAAAGATTTTAAACTTTACACAGGGTTACCATTTTTTAAAAGTGTTAGAGTTTCCACAAGAACACTCTTAATCTCTTTTAATTCGGCCAAAATTTGTCCACTGTCATTCCTTGTTGATGTTGTTGCCTCCCTGCTTGATTCCTAGAATTGTAAAACATTTGTTAGTACAGTTTGTATGTAGTTATTAAAGGGGTAGTTCAGGCAAAAATTAAAACTTGCTGAAAATGTACTCAACATCAGACCATCCAAGATGTAGATCAGTTTGTTTCATCATTGTAACAGATTTGGAGAAATTTAGCATTACATAATTTACTCACCAATGGATCCTCTGCAGTGAATGGGTGCTGTAAAAATACAAGTCTTGTGAGAACTTTAATAGTAGCTTTAATAAGAATCAATGTATAATTTATACAGTGAAGTCTATGTAGTGTTTTATATTTGTTCATTTAAATACAGTTACTGTTAAATACATCTACTGTTGCTGGAAAAAAAAGCAATGTTTATTTCATTTGTATATTATGTTGGGTATGTTTATCTTTGTTCTTATTTTTTAATAACAAAGAAAATAATGACAAAGATTTTTATCTTTACCACTTGGCATAAATGTCTGTAATTTTTTTTAATTGTATATTTTGTTATCTTGTAAGGCTTTATTTTTTAAATAGGGACATTAGTTTGGCTGTAACGCTCAGTCACTTGCAAAATAGTAAAAGCAACGTGAAAAAGAATCGTGATAAAATTGTGGATTTCATGAAAAAAATCATATGATATTTCATGCACAATATAGCCCACACCTTAGGTTAATATAAAAAAAGGGTGCGACCAAATTGTAAATCGGTGAGACCAACCGAGACAGTTAGTCACACCAGTGCGACTAGTGGGAAGAATGAGTCTAGAGCCCTGATATATGTAACTTTGTTGAAATAATCTTACTTTTTCTAGATTATACTGCTGCAGAAAGGATCTGGCTCTTATCCTTTTGACTTTCTTTGCAGAAACTTGTTTACTGACTGACTGTAAATAAAAGAGAATTATTTAATTACAAATATAACCTTCAAATTAAGAAGGCTGTTCCAAAGTTTTGGTGCTAAATAGGAAAATGATTTACTGCCAGCAGTCGATTTTGATATTTAATAAACAAGGAGCTAATATCGTGTTAGATATTAGACAAAATGGGGTTAGGCTTAACATAAACCACATCATCCTAACTTACCTCATATTCCTCACTGCTTTCTGATTCAGAAATTATTCTGCTATATTTCTGGCGTTGCCCTCTCCCTAATTCTTCAATACCTTCAGGTCTGGATCTTTTGATGGACTGATTTTTCTCAATAGAATGAAGCTGCTTAAGCATGGCAGATCTAGCTCCTAAAATGATAAATAATAATTATCACAACATGCATTAATCACAGTAATGCACAGACATATTACAAAAACATACTTACCAACGTTTTAAATGTTTGCAGGGCTGGATTCTTCTTCGTACTGTACATCACATACACCACCAATTTCACACCATCCATTAATAATTTTTTCCATTGGAAGCACATCCCATGTTGGGGGATCTTCAGTCCATTGGATCAACATGAACTTAATTTTCTAAATAGGATTTAAAAAAAATAATAATAAAAAATATATATATATATATATTTTTTTTTTCGTGATCAATATTCTGTCAATCATATGCTAGTGCTGGGCAAAACAAAGAGCGTTAACCTAATATTATATGCTTTGATGTTTAATGTAAAAAGACATGAATGTTTTATAGGTGTATTAATCTTGGTTAAGGTTTTGTTGGATCCGGACCTCATTCAGACATAGCTTCGCACCAGCCGGTGGATCTAGCCGTGTTACTGTAGTTGCGTGCCTGTATGAGTCTCGTACATTATGACAGCCTGTTGCTTGCTTTCTCTTAGGAGAGATATGCTCAAGCTCAAAGATCACAAGTTGTTTCTCATTTATATTGCGAGGTTTACAGTAGATTTAGAACAGTTAAGGGCCATTTCCCTCCAAAATAATGTTTAAAATGGTTACTAAGCAACCAGCATCAGAAACTTATGTTTGAGGCATTTTTGGATCCAGAATCGAGTTGCCCCCTTCCAAAGACAAGTCGATGGCGGACAAACAACACTCCTCATTACAATTGGGATGATCTTACCCATCAGAACGAATCCCCTGCGGACAGTGAGGAAGACGAGGAGGAATTTTATGATTCTGTTGATGAAATGGACCATGGTGAAGATGAGTGGAGTGACACTCAGAGAGAATTAGACTATACTATGGATGACACTGCTGTTACAAATTCTGATTCAAATTCACAATTTGACAAATCTGGGGCCCCTCTTTACACAGGATCAGAGTTAACAATTGCACAGGCGATAGTTCTAATTTTGTCCTTTTCTCTGAGGCACAGTTTAACAGCAAGAGCTGTGGAAGACCTTTTAAAGCTCTTAAATGTCTTTCTCCCGTGTAGCAACATAAGAGTCTCTCCACCTGTTCTGAAAAATATTCCATGATCCATCATATGTTCACCTTTTCTGCCACATTTGCCGAACATATCTTCCAAAGAACAACATGCATTATCCAGAGTGTAATGAGATAAATGACCCACAAAAGAATATTGCAGAAGGCAATTTTTATATAAGTCTCTCTATCGAGGACCAGCTAAGGGACATCCTACAAAAAGATGATTGTGCATTTCATTCAGAAGAATATGGAACAAATGATGTGAGAAAGGGTGAAATGTATCAAACACTTCCTAATTTCACAGCTAATGACATCACTACTATGGAACGGTGATGGCATTCCAATGTTTAAATCTTCACCTTTCTCATTGTGGCCCATCAGATGTGTAATAAATGAACTCCAATCAAATGTTTGTTTCAAAAACATGATACTCGCAGGTGTCTGGTTGGGGCGTGGTAAACCTGACATGTCCACCTACCTTAAGCAATTTGTGGATGACATTCTAAAAATCAATTCACAAGGTCTGGAATGGAGGCACCCACATACAAAAACAACTGTGGTGTCTAAAGTTTTCCCTATCGTATGCTCATGTGACGCAGTAGCCCGATGTGTGCTTCAAGGTATACATCAGTTCAATGGTGCATATGGATGTGGACATTGCTTAAATGAAGGGAAAACAGTGCCAAAGGGAAGAGGATATGTCAGAGTCTATCCACCCACTGAGGCACAGAAAAGAACCCATGACCATGTCATTGAATGTGGGCAGAGGGCCATTGAGAATGATGTTGTCCATGTGTTTGGGGTGACGACAGTATCACCATTAGTCCTCCTGAATCCCTCCACTAGTTTTGACATTGTGAACAGCTTTCCAATTGACTACATGCACTGTGTTCTCTTAGGAGTGACAAAGCAATTCATGGACTTGTGGTTCAATAGCAAATACCATGACAGCCCATGGTACATTGGGACATCACATAAGCTTGTTGATCAAAGGCTGCTTACCATCAAACCTCCATCTGATATACCAAGAATACCACAGACTGTGAAAGTTGCGCAAAGGTGGAAGGCTGCAGAATGCAGAAGCTGGCTATTATTCTACAGTGGTCCTGTTCTGTACAAGATTCTTCCAACAAAATTTTTGAAACTTTGGCTACTTCTGGTCACTGCAATTTTTTGCTTTCTGAAAGACGCTGTCACAGAAAATGACTTGGCAGCAGCAACATCCAAGATCACAAAGTTTGTGCAGGAGATACCAACGACATATGGCTTGTGCCAAATGTCCTTCAGTGTCCATCAACTCACACATTTGCCCTTCTCTGTCAAGATGTATGGACCTCTTTGGTGAACATCTGCATTTTCTTTTGAGGGTCACAACCAGAAACTGAAGAGGTTGTGTCATGGAACAAATTATATTCCATCTCAAATTGCACGCCAATTCAACATACTTCAGTCAATTTCCCAACTACTTAAACGAACAACAACTAGTGCTCATGTCTCAAATAGGGTGGGCAAACTTGTCAATGACTGGCTAGGTGTTTATCCTCTTGTTGCTAAGGCACAAAAGCTAGAATGTCTTGTTTTGTTGGGATGTTCTCGACAAAAAATGTTAGATCACAGAGATAAGTTCTTAATGCTCCCAGTCTGTGATCTATCTGAAAATGATGAGTACTCTGCAGAGACATATGACAGAGCAATTGTGAATGGACAACTGTTAACGACAGAGAAATATGGAAAGGAGTACAAACACAACAGTTTTACTGTTCAGCTAAATAATGGTTGCATTGGAAAGATTGAGTCAATTGTAAATATCATACATGACCACAAAAACTATCCACTCATTCAAGTTCAGCTTTTACAAACCACACTTGCTGGTTTTGTGTCTGAAGGATCTCCTTCCCATATAAAAGAAGTGGTGCCATCTCCAACACTAACGATTGTAAAACCTCTAGAAATTGTCCGCAAGGTTGTGCACATTTGCTTAAAAAATGCATGCTACCAAACAGCATAGAGCTTGACTGATGTATAGGCCTAGCATAGAGCTCAGCTGATGGCTGAATATTTTTATAGTAACTGAGCTGCATGGTGTTCCTAGTGTAAATAATTCCTTTTATTGTGTCGACTATATGATATTCTATCTAAATTGTATTTATATTCTTTTATTTATGAATCTATATCTATAATGTATATAATTTCTGAATTGAAATTATTAAAATGACCTTGCTGTATAAATGTTTATAATATTTAATCGTAATTACCTGGAAAAACAGCACAACATACAGAAATACAGGTATAGAATTTAAAAAGATATAGCCTACTACAGGACAAACTGAAATTACATGAAAATAAATCTGTTTGAAGAATCCAATAAGATCCTATAAGAATCCAATAAGATACTACAGGATAAACTGAAATTCCAATAGGATTTTTTGACAAGGGGTGATTGTATCAGCATGCATTTCAATTCTACCAGTTGGCATTCATTTTGAAAAATTTAATTCTTCATTGAAACATGAAAAAATGAAACCTAATATATTTCTAAATTCAAATGACACTTCAAATGAGATGAAAATATAATCAAAATAACAAAGTGGTCAAAACAATCATACCAAATCCAAACATTTTGCTCTGTCCAACTTTTTCCACCAGCCCCTTTTTCAGTAACTAAAACATAATACAAATAATAATAATAATAATAATTGACAAAATAAAACATGTAAGAAAATGTAACACAAATCTCATTATCTCCTGGTTCAACAAATGGATTCAACAGCAACTGAAGGACAAAATTTGATGTTCTTAACTTTCAGAATTTGGACATGAACTTTATTACCACCTGCTGGTGAAATCTCCAAACTGCAAATGCAGGAACTGAATTTGGAATCTGTGCTGAGTTAAGAGTTGGTATTTAAACATTAGTGCAATGACCAAATTCTTCAAATTCTCTTGCGCCACTTCATTTACATAACACAACTTCACCCACAGTAGCACAAACACACCCACCCACGGCCATTTGCACTTTGCGCTGGCATGGAAATTACACTTAGATTTAGCACTTAAGAAAATTGGATAAGACGTTGCGCACAGTCACTAAAATAGAGCCCTTCAAAAAATAGTTCACACAAAAATTAAAATGTGTTGATAATTTGCTCACCCTCGGTTTTCTTTCTTCATCAATACAGAATTTAAGATTTTTATAATTTCATTTCAGGCCTCCTTCTTTAAAAAATGCAAGTGAATGTACTCCATTTTTTGATGGTCCAAAATGCACATTTAGACATCAAAATAATCCACAGGACTCCAGTCGACAAATAAAGTTCTTCTGAACCCAAACGTTTGATTATTTTTAGAAACAAAACAATACTTATATATATTTTAACTACAAATGTTCACTTCTGTACATCTCTGTGACACGTGCTCATGAGAGATGACGTAAGCTCGTTGGTAAGATCAGGCATCACGTGGAGGAGGGGGCAGGAAGCGCGTCATTGTTTACAAGAGAAGAGGCACTGTACAAAAGTTTAATTGTCTTTGCTGTAGATTTTATTTGTATAAGTGTATTGTTATAATTGGTTGTTTGGCGTGTTTCCTGGATGCTTCAACCTTCAGAAACCTCAAAGAAAATCACATCGGGAAAAATATGAACTTTTCATCGATTGCCTATACATGACCATGAGCGATCGAAGCTTTGGCTTATCCCGCTGAACCTGGATATCAGTACACCCGTACGTTCTCTCAAATATTGGAGGGTATGGAGTGAACATTTGACCCCTGAGGATTTCAGACCATAGAAAGAAACAAAGGGTTGATATCTGTATTAATCGGCTGTGGCCGTGCTGTTTTTCCAGCGAACTCCGGTATGTGTGTAAACTTTGTCATTGTCACGCCTCCCTCAGTCTCTGCACCTCCCGCAGCGCTCCATTCCTCATCACCCGATTTCTAATTCCTCATATTTGCATTCAATTCACTCGCTCATCATTCCCTGCATAAAAAACTCACCTTCACGCTACTTCACTGTCAGTCTCACACAAAGGATACTTGGTTTCACTAACTACAACTTGTGTGGCATGATTACAACTTGTGGGGCATGATTAATTGCATTCATGCTTTAACATTCTGAGACTCGTGCGTGACTGCTGTGTGCATTTTTCATATGACTTTTTGATTTGTAACTAGTTGCTAGTTCTAATAAACTATCAAAAAAAGAAATAAAAAAAATTCTAGAGCATGTCCTCATATATGTACAGCGGGATTAAGTTGCGAAATTTTAAATAATACTAGGCTATACAAATTCAGATTTTTTTTTTCATCAAATTGTTATGTTTCCAGGATGTTGTTGGTTATTCATGTTTTTTTTTATTTTTTTTATAGATATTATCGACATCAGAAATAGGCATAAATAATTCTGATTCAAAGTAATGTCCAGCATCATCCAATCACTGCCAACCATGTTAAAATAAAATGTAGCATTATAAATTCTGAATGTATGTACCGATTATCATTGTCCCATGTCTGTCAAACATGTTTACTGGTCCATATGGTCTGAAAGTCAACTTTTGACCAGATTTGATGAGTGAATTGAGCTGCAAAGAAAGCTAAAGGATGCTCCCTTGCTCCCTATTTAGTGAATGTGGTCTGTCTTCACTAGTCTCAGAACAGTTTTAAATGCACCTTATTTTCATCCTAACTCCATATAAAGCTTCTGAAAACCGAATGTTTTAGCTTTTGGATGAACTCACTTATTCTCAATGTGCAAATGCACAGTAAAAATACAGGAATGCATTTACTAATGTTAATAGAACCGTATTGTACAGTGAGAGCAAAATAAAACCAAACAAAATATTTATTAAAATAAAGTGAAATGAGTTGAAACTTATTCAAAATAACTAACTTGTACCAAATTAATGCATTGAATTGGCAGCCCTAATGAAAACTGATTATATTAAATACTTTCATATCATGTAAGAACTGATAACAGATTAAAAACACAACCAGATTATTTTTGGGGTGAAATCATGGCAGATCCATAGATTTGTGGGGCCTTTGGTGAGATCCTGAAAATGAATCTTCTATAGAACCACTGCAAACATGACTAGTGTGTGTGTGTGTTTTTTTTTTTTTTTTTTTTTTTTTTTTGAGAGATCACTAAAAAAATAAGCACACTATGGCTTGAAAGTTTTTCTCAATTTGGGGAATGGGATGTTGGAAAAGTGTGTTTTTATGGGGGTTTACCTAGTCAACATTTCCTTCCATTTTATCACCTTTTTTGTAAGAAGCACAAAATAAAGCAATTCAATTAATATGAGGTCATGGAAACTTCAAGTACAGTAATTATAATAGATAATAAAATGCTGTTTAAAAAAGTAAGTCTTAAAGACTCAAACAGCCACAAAATCATATTTTTATGACTTCTATCACTTATATTGTGTATATTTGCCAAGTATAAAGACTACACAACTTACTATTGTCTAAAAGACAAAAGTATGTCCTGAGGGAAATGACCAAAACAAATGAAATATTAGATATGGCCAGTTATTACTTAATAAGCTCACACAATGCTCTTCATTCAGGTAATAGGCCACTACAGTAGGAAGCTGCAGTTTCATAGAAAACTCCACTGCGAAACTCTGAACACTATTTGTGTTAGATAAGAAACAAGTCATTTTATCATATTATTTTATTTAGATTGAGGCCATGTGTTTTTTCTCTCTTTTTGGCTAATTTGGGGCAGAAATGAGGTAACAGGGCCCAAACCGAGTGTCTGACCAGGAATGCTGCTCTCCAGTGGCTTTAAGCCCAGTTCATCCATAGGGATCCCAAACGCCTGCAGCTTAGCTTCAGAAGTTCTCAGCAGGTCATTATGGGCCTAAGGATGGAAACAGACAATTACACTTAATAACAACAGACAACAACATTATGACTGTATAGTCACAGTGCATGCTATTTCAAATAATACAGTCATGTGCCAGTGGGTATGAATTGGTTTCAGTTCAATGTCCATTCAAAGGTAGTTTTAGTTCAATTCACAGTGACAGTGATCTACTCATGTGATGGTGTTTGATGATGGCGCCAATGAAGATGTACTAAAGCATTTTTCAGCACAGGGACGTTTTCTCACCTTGCAAACCCGTGCCACTTCATATTGTAAGTCTGTGATAGTATGGTTCTTGGAGTCCAAAACCTCCTAAAGAAAAACAAACAGTCAGGACTCTGTATCATTTCTGTACCCCCAATACTTCATGCCTAATCCTGCTCAAATGGTGGAGTCATACAATAGTATGCTCTTTTATACAATAGTTTGTTGTGGTCATTGAATTTGATTGGATGAGAGATGTTCCAAAAGTGTGTTCTCTGTCTTTCTCTCTCTCTCTCTCACACACACACACACACACGCGTCCTTGTTACTCTAAAAACTTGTTAGAAACAACCAAGTCAACACTAAAAAGACACTTTCAAATTTGTAAAGGAGGCATCGGTCGAACCAGGAACAGCAGATCCAGGAACAGAGAAAGTAGTTCCTCACTCAAGAGGGATTTTGTGACTATTCTTGGTTTTATTTATTGAGCTGTTGGACAAAAGCAATATCACACTCGCAATCATGTTGTTGGTCTGTATATCAGCACAGCTGTGATTACCTGCAGCCTCATGCCTGTGGTCGAACAATCTGGAAGAACATCATGACTGTGAGTGTAATATTGCTTTATTATAATTCTGAAAGTCATGACTCTGCATAATTATGTTAGCTTGAAAAAGACATAAAACTGTTATACTACATACTTGGGTTATTTTAAATTTCCTAAACTAAGACCAAAATGTCGAGTTGTATTTCCTCCTAGAGCTTCCAAGCTATATACATCAAATGTGCCACAGACCCTCAAACAGATTTCAGACCTTCTGAATCAACTTTTCAATCATTCAATCAGTCTTTCTGTCGCTTAAAATCGTTTTATGTTTCGACAATGTTGGTCTGACTGTAGAGCTTGTAAAACCTCCAAATGTTTAAAACAATTTTTTAGCTTTTTTAAGCCAACATCAAAGTTTGTCTAGACAAACTTAACCTATATTGTTCTATATGTGCTCGTACTGTGGATAAACCTCAGACACTCAAGAATAGAGATTGATTATGTTTTTTCTTTTTTTCTCTTTATATGTGTTTTTCGGAAACCGATGGAGTGCGTACTCCGGGTGGGGAAGGAGGTATTGCCCCAAGTGAAGGAGTTCAAGTACCTCGGGGTCTTGTTCACGAGTGAGGGGACAATGGAGCGGGAGGTTGGCCGGAGAATCGGGGCAGCGGGGGCGGTATTGCATTCGCTCTATCGCACCGTTGTCATGAAAAGAGAGCTGAGCCGGAAGGCAAAGCTCTCGATCTACCGGTCAATTTTTGTTCCTACCCTCACCTATGGTCATGAAAGTTGGGTCATGACCGAAAGAACTAGGTCGCGAGTACAAGCGGCCGAAATGGGCTTCCTCAGAAGGGTGGCGGGCTTCTCCCTTAGAGATAGGGTGAGGAGCTCAGTCATCCGCGAGGAGCTCGGAGTAGAGCCGCTGCTCCTTTGCGTGGAAAGGAGTCAGTTGAGGTGGTTTGGGCATCTGGTAAGGATGCCCCCTGGGCGCCTCCCTAGGGAGGTGTTTCAGGCACGTCCAGCTGGGAGGAGGCCTCGGGGAAGACCCAGGACTAGGTGGAGAGATTATATCTCCACACTGGCCTGGGAACGCCTCGGGGTCCCCCAGTCAGAGCTGGTTAATGTGGCTCGGGATAGGGAAGTTTGGGGCCCCCTGCTGGAGCTGCTGCCACCGCGACCCGACTTCGGATAAGCGGTTGAAGATGGATGGATGGATGGATGGATGGATGTGTTTTTCGGCAACTGGTTATAAAAATCTTGATTTGTTTTGGGGTGAATTTTGCGTTACTTCAGAAAACAATGGCAGACTATGGGGAAAAACTTTTTAAGCATATTTTCGCATTGCTTTTACTAAAGATGACTATTAAGTGACTTTCAAACTGTGACATTCAATCTGCAATTTTTTCCCATGAAAACTGTTGTGATACACTTTAGAATGTCAACTACTGTTATGTTTATTTTTTTTATCTTTTTTTTTTTTTTTTTTTTTTACCATTTGTAATAAAAAAAAAATAGTTATTTGGTAAATGGCTGAAAACAAATGTTACAATTGTGCTACACTGAGTCTCTGAGGGACAATTCTGTATATCCTCATATTGTATATGCTGTTCATGAATATCATGAGTATCAACGTCTTTATACGTTCATGAATGTACCTCCAGCTTGCACGTTACCACATTGAGGGCAGCAGGGTCAATGTTTGAGGCAGACAGCACCTCGCTGAGCTGAGCTTCTTTCTTCTCCAGCATATGGTTGAGTGTGCTCAGTTTGCGCTCCAGCAGCAGGTTTTTAAAGCCGCTCTTCTGCTGGACGTCCAGGATGGCTTTGGTGAACTTCATGTAGAGCTCGTCTCGCTCTGATTGAACCTGCACATTACTGGTAATCAGTCACTTCAGCTCTCAAACATGCACCACTCAGAACCATTCAATATAATCAGATTTCAGTTTCATTTCACTAAAGGGCTGTTCAAGAAAAACTTTTAAACTTTTTATGATGTGCTCATCTGTTATGTCAGTTACATTAAGCATGATTAAGTTCATCTTCATGTTTCTTCATGTTTGATGTAAAAAGTAATCTCCAAATGAACCTCTAATTTTCCCTTCTGATTATTTTATACTGTATTTTCCTCTGACATCATCAAAACCCAATAGGCAGATATCATTGAAGCTTCACTTTTCAGAGAGCTGGTTGTTATGCATTATAGTAACATTGTAGAAAAAATACAATAAAACAATATCAAAATATGTATCTGGCAATAGTGATACATTATGTACATCAATCAGAAAATTCCTAATCAGTTGCCATAAGATCATGAAAGTTTGCAGTCATAAGATCTGTGTTAAGTGCTTTTTAAAGTGTCTTGTGAGGGTGTTCCTTTAATTACCGTGGTAAATCTCTGCTCCAACACTTCATGCTCCCATTTCAGCTGCTTCATTTCTCGGTCACACACTTTGAGACGAGCTCTGGCTCTCTGACAGCAAAAAAAAAAAAATAACACAGATCACATAATTACATCATAAAATAACAAAAATCATAAAATGTTATATTACAGTTTAATATCAATTCTCATTTCTGTATCAATGCAATCTACAAGCTTGAAACCATATTAAATACTGAGAGTGTGAACATACAGTCAGAGAACTCTTGTCCTTCTCATAGTTGATAAGTTGCTTCTGAAGCTCTGTGACTTCCTGTTTGGCCTTCTGTGGAGACTCCAGAAGCTCCTTATTCTGATCAAGCAGTTCTACCATCTCTTTATTTCTCCTCTCCTCCTTCTTTTTCAACTCCTTCAACTCCTCCTGCACATAGAAGAGAAAGAGAAAGTAAAATATTACTTCCTGTAGTTCAACTGGTACATCATGAAACTAGCAACACACACACACTGAAGATATGAATAATAGACACATATAGCTTGAATGCCAAGTGCATAAATGGAAATATAATTAGGGATGCACTGTTAACTTAACTCTGCTGAAAGAGGCAGGCAGGTGTGGAGTCTAAAAGCTTTTCCTTTGTTTTCCATTCTAACAACATCGTTTTATCGTCTGAAAGAGTCTTATGAGTTTTTTAAATTATTTTAGTGATTTTAAGCAAGTTAGAAGCCATGTGAGGAAACATTTTGGTCTTGGAAAAAACATTTTAGCTGAGAAGTTTATTTTTCACCTGTGAAGGAATTCTAGTTCCAGGAGTACTGGAGAGACAAACAGTACACATAACAGTAACGGGATTATTATAGTGTTGTGTCTCCTTTTGTCAGGAGATATACATCGATGTCCTGGTTTTGATCCAAGACAACTGCCGTATAAACCACCTGCTAAAAGTCAACCCTTACATGGATGTACCAGGGATTTTCTTCTTGACGTGGATTTTCCAGTAGGTGATCAGAGTCGCCAATCTGTGATTGCTGCAGAGTGGAGTAATATCACTGATCAATGGGACAAAGAATTTCCCTGGCATGATAAATCCAGAGGCATAATATTGGGCCAAGAGGAAACATTGGATGTTTGTTTATTGCCTGAGGAGACGGGGTCTGCAATTAGATACAGACATGAGATGCCTTTGGGTGGGTCTGGATAGCATTCTCAAATCACGACCGGAATGTAAGATCAGTGATTTAAACTCAGTGGGTACATTGAAGGGTCTATACATTGCTCATCTAAATGTTCAGATTCTACTTCCAAAGTTTATGGAGATACGTCAAATATGTATCGATTATAAGTTTGCAATTGTGTGTTGCAATTAAACATGGTTGAATGACTCCATTTATGATTCAGTAATAGAAATTGATAACTTCAATCTGTTAAGGAGAGATCGAAATCGTTAAGGTGGCGTATGCATATATATTAAATCAGATTTGATGTTTGATGATAGGAAAGACTTGGAAAAAGCAGCAATCGAAGCAGTATGGTTGGACATTCTCATACCCAAAGTAAGCTATTTTAGTTGGGACATCATATCGTTCACCAGATCAAATCAATTTCTACAAACTTTAAATGACTGCACATCTTACTGGAGCTGAGGTCATCATTCTTGGTGATCTAAATAAGGAGTGTGATGAGGAGCAGGGTGAGCCCGCATGGCCGCCCCCCAATCGGGCTAATCAGCAGAGGAGAGGGATAAGGCCGAGTCGGATGTGGAAGTTTGAGAGAGAGAGAGAGAGTCACACGCAGCTGCCGTGTGTTTTTATGTTTGTGTCTTTTAAGTTTTCACGTAACTTTATTTTGACTGTTCAGCTGGTTCCTGACTCCTCCTTTCCCATTTTATAATGATACACAGACATTTAAAAAAACAAAAGACTCTGCAATGTATAAATCTTTGAAGGCATTTTGTCAATTATTTGCTTTGAAACAGATTATTACAGAACAAACCAGAATAACTTGAAAAACACAAATGACTATTGATGTAATTTTAGTCTCAGATAAGGTATAATAAGATATAATATGCAATAGTGGGGTTTTGGAGTGTAGTATTAGCAATCATTGTTTAATATATTTAACTAGAAAGGTGCAGAGAAATAGATTTAAGTGGCATAATACCATAACAATGAGATCGCTTAATAAATTATTTAAAAGATATCTGGTGGTGTGTGATCAGGTGGAAGATGTTGAAAATGCATGGGATTGTTCTAAATGTACTTTTGGTCAAGTTTTAGATAAAGTGGCACCTTTTAAAAAAATATGTATTAAAGAACCTTGGATTATGGATGATATACTGAAGTTAATTTAGGCAAGAAATTATGGATTTAATAAGGTTTCAAATGGATGATTCTAGATTTTTACAGTAAATTTAGGTTAGAAGTATGATAACCGAAGCTAAAAGGAGTTTTTTCAAAGACAAAATAGAGGAGAATAAGCAGGAGCTACAAAAGCTGTGGAAGACATTAAATAAATTAGGATATACCAAGAATGCAAAATAAATCTTAATGTTGAAGGGAAATTAGTATCAAATCATAAGGAGGTAGCAGAATATTTGTATAAACATTTTACAATTATTGCTGATCAACTAGTTAAACCGCTTCCTGCACAGCCAGGTAAATATAATGAGAAACAAGTTCAGTCATTCTGTGCTCAATGTGGCATTTTGCAAGACACTTTTATGTTAAATAAAGTTAGCAAGAGCGATGTGTTTAAAAATCTAAGGGAACTCAAAAGTTATAAAGCAACAAGTATGGATAATATTCCTGCTAAATGTCTTAGGGATTGTGCCATAAGAAAGGTAATAAGTTAGATGGTACTAATTATAGAACAGTTTCTATTTTATGTGTATGGCCAAAGGTGATAGAAAGAATTATCCATGAACAGATTGAAATATACATTATTAATCATAATATTTTGTATGAGTTACGGTCTGGTTTTAGAAGTTTACATTCCACTGAAACATATCTGCTGTATTTGACTGATATGATTAGAAAGGAGGTTGACAAAGGTAAACTGTGAGGGATGGTTATGTTAGATTTTCAGAAGGCTTTTGATACTGATCATACCATTCTGCTTTTATTTTTTTTATTGAAAGGAGTAAAGCAATATACAGTGAAACCATGAAAGTAAAATTTTCCCTCCTTCTATTTTTAACTATAATAACCCCCCTCACCCCCAAAACATCCCTTCCCTGGGCAGCTTAAATACAACAGAATAACATAGCGTCTGGTTACAAAGGCAAAATATAATAATTATGTCACTACACCTTTTCAAGGCGTGTACCCATGCATACCAACCAAAACAAAAGTAATGATGATAAAAATATCACAATTACAGTATAAATGCATACATAAAAGAGAGAGAGAAAAAAAAAGATAAATAATAATAATAATTTTGCCATTCTGTGAGACAAACTTCCCTAAGGCCAAAACAGCAAATACAACGTCACAAAAAGGTGTAAAGAGAGAGATACCTGGAAAATAGGTTAACTGGGTAATACTTTCAAATTTTTAAAATATGACAAAATAGGTTCCCATTTCAACTAAAATCTGTCCACAGATCCCTTTAATGTAAATTTTATCTTTTCTAATTTTAAAAAGAACATCACATCTTCTAGCCAAACTGTTGCAGATGGAGGGGTGGGGGATTTCCAACTTAACAAGATTCTTCTGCGGGCCAATAAAGAAGTATACACAATGATGTCCCTCTGGGTTGCAGTTAAGGTAATTGTTATAGTGTCACTGGGAGATCCAAAAATAGCTATTGAGGAACAAGGCCGCAGTGTCACCCCAAGGGCCACACTGATAATTTTAAAAACCAATTCCCAGTAATTATTTAGAGAGGAGCAAGACCAAAATGTATGTGACAGACTGGCTGGGGAGAAAGAGCATCTATCACAGGCTGCATCTAACCCAGGATATATTCTCGCTAACCATTCCTTGCTCAAGTGAACCCTGTGAAGCACTTTAAATTGTATGATCCCTAACCTAAGAGAGGATGATGATGAGTGGACCCTTTTACACGCCTCCCTCCAAAAAGCCTCAGACAACATTATGCCCAGTTCACCTTCCCATTTGGATTTAATTTTATCCAGATTGTACCCTTTCAAAGACATAAGCTGGGAATATAATATGGAAATCAATCCTTTATTATTAAAATTGAGAGTAAGACTATCTAAGGGCGAGGTAGGAGGAAAATCAGGGAAGGGTGGAAATTTGTTCTTAACAAAATTACGAATCTGAAGGTATCTAAAAAAATGGCTTTGTGGGAGGTCAAACAGTCTGCAGAGGTTCTCGAAACTGTTAAATAAACCTTCAGTATATAAATCGTTGATGCATATTAAACCGGAAGTTACCCACTGTCTAAATGATGAGTCTGATGTAGAGGGAGGGAATAAATAATTTTTGTAAATAGGACCCAAAACTGATGCTGATGTAAATTTATAGTGACAGCGAAACTGATTAAAGATCTTAAGAGTAGAAAGTACTACAGGGTTGGATGTGAATCGAGAAGCTTTCAGAGGTAGGGAAGAATACACTGAAGCAGGGAGAGAGGAAGTGTGACATGTTTGTGCTTCAATTAAACACCAATTTGTTTCTGGGCAATGAAGCCAAAATAATATTTTCTGAATATTTGATGCCCAGTAATAATGAGTGAAACTTGGGAGGCCTAAACCACCTGCATCACGGGTCCTCTGAAGAATATGTTTGTTAACTCTGGGGATCTTATTTTCCCAAATGAAAGAGGATATAGTTTGATTAATTGAACGGAAAAAGGATTTGTGCAAGAAAACCGGTAGGGACTGAAACAAATAAAGGAACTTGGGAAGAATTGTCATTTTCACTGAATTTATTCTTCCAGCTAAAGTAAGGGGAAGACTACGCCACCTTTCTAACTCAGCCTTTACTTCTTTGAACTGAACTTTATAATTGGCTTCAAACAAAGAAGAAAAGGAGTGCGTCATGTGAATTCCAAGATATTTAAAGCCATTTGGAGAAAAACGAAAGGGTAATGATTCTTGTTGAATTTGTAATGCCAAATCATTAATGGGGAAACATTCACTTTTTTGGAAATTTAATTTGTATCCCGAAAATGTACCAAACCAACCTAATAATGATATAATTAAAAGACAAGATATGGGGTCACTGATATAAAGCAAAAGGTCATCGGCGTATAAAGACACATGATGTTCAATACTCCTAACCCCCTGGAACGTTGTGGCTGTTTTCAAAGCTATTGAAAGAGGTTCAATCACAATGTCAAAAAGAAGTGGGGACAATGGGCATCCCTGACGGGTCCCTCGTGTTAATGGGAAAAAGTCTGATCGAGAATAATTAGTCCGAATTGATGCCGAAGGGGAATGATATATTAATTTGATACAAGACATAAAAATATTACCAAAACCAAACTTTTTTAAGACTACAAACAAATATGGCCATTCAATTCGATCAAACGCCTTCTCCGCATCCAAGGAGATAACTACCTCCGCGTGCGGCGAAGTATCAGAAAGATACATTATGTTAGCGAGTCTACGAATATTAGAGAAAGATTGACGACCTTTAATAAATCCTGTTTGATTGTCTGAGATTATCGAGGGAAGGACATGTTCTAAATGAAATGCCAATACTTTAGCTAAGATTTTAATGTCAGTGTTTAAAAGAGATATAGGACGATACGATTCACACTGGGTAGAGTCTTTATCCTTTTTAAGAAGGAGTGTAATAGATGCTTGCAAAAAAGTTGGAGGCAGGGAGCCTGCCTCCAAAGATTCTATAAAAACCTCAAAAAGGATTGGTGCAAGTCTCTCTTTAAATTTTTTATAAAAATCAATAGGATACCCATCAAGGCCTGGGGACTTACCACTCTTCATTGCCATAATGGCCCTACTAATTTCTTCAATCTCGAGGTCACGTTCTAAATGTACTGCCCTGTCAGATTGCAAAGTAGGAATATCCAAATTGTTTAAGAAATATTCCATATCCATTGTATCTGAAGGGAATTCAGAAGTATATAATGAGGAGTAAAAGTTTTTGAAAATTGTATTAATTTCTTTTGGGTTGCTAACTAAAGTTTGATTTGAGTCTTTTATCTGAGAAATAAGTCGAGAGGCAGTTTGACGTTTCAGCTGCTGAGCCAAGAGCCGACTTGATTTGTCTTCATATTCATAGTAAAGAGCACGCGTCTTCTGTTCTGCATGAGAAGTGGATAAAAAATTAAACTTTGTCTGCAAGTCAAGTCTTTTTTTATGTAATTTAGCTGTGGGAGATTCAGAATACTGTCTGTCTAAATCTAATATGTATTGTGAGAGTGTTTGCAGTTCCTTCTTACGTTCTTTGTTAGCATACGATGTATAAGAAATTATTTGACCCCTCAAGTAAGCCTTTAAAGTCTCCCAAAGTAATGAGTAAGACACTGTATCTGTTTTATTGTATTCCAGAAAATTATCTATACTAGATGAGACAAAGTTACAGAACTTATCATTGGATAGCAATAATGGATTAAATGCCCAGATTGGTCGTTCTCTGATGTTCAAAGGGAAGTGAAGGTGCAGCACCACAGGTGCATGATCGGATACAACTATAGCTGAGTAGTCAACTTTCTTGACCATTGATATAAACAAGTTGTCTACAAAAAAATAATCTAGTCTAGAAAATGAATGATGGACATGGGAATAAAAGGAGAATTGTCTAGTCAACGGATTTAAGAATCTCCAAGGATCTACACAGCCGTTCTGTTACATAAATAAAGAAAAGGCCATCGCCATATCAGAAACATTACTATAAGTGTTGGATCTATCCAGCTGAGGATAGAAAACACAATTTAAATCCCCAGCGAATAATAAATGATGTGTATCAAGCTTGGGAATTATCGATAGGAGACTATTTGCAAACTGAACATCGTCCTAATTGGGAGCGTAAACATTAACTAAAACCACTGGGACTTGAAAAAGAGACCCAGATACAATAATGTAACGGCCATTAGGGTCACAGATTGTGTCAGAAGGTATAAACTGTACTCTCTCATTAATTAAAATTGCCACACCTCTTGATCTGCTATTAAATTTGGAATGAAAAATTTGACTAACCCATATCTTACGAATTCTATTGTGATCACAGAGTCTTAAATGTGTTTCTTGTAAAAACAATATATCTGGTTTGAAAGATTTAAGATGGGAGAAAAACTTAGCTCTTTTAACAGGACCATTTAAACCCCTGACATTCCATGTCATAAGTCTCACAGGATGACCTCTATCCTCATCACCTATATTAACTGTATAATACATAAATTAAAAGCATGCATGGGTTTTGATATAAAGCAAATTGTAGCCATGAATTGTAAATGACAAAAATAAGATACAAGAAACCAGAAGTAAACAATCCTGCCAACCGCCCCTCCCTCCCAACCCCCAACCAAAAGGAAAAAGAAAAAAAAGGAGAGAACATTTCTATTCCTAGATCTAATTCCCCAACTGAGGATGATCGCAGATAAAACATAACAAAAAACTTCCAAGAATGCGAACCAACAAATTAAGTCATATACAATGTAAGTGCAGCCCCCTTATAAAACTAGGATCAAAACGGTGTCAAAAAATTCTATGCTATCCAGCTTGAAAAAGAAAAAAGGTGAAAAAAGGAGAAAAGGAATGTATGATTTTATAACCGTAAGTCCAGCAAAACCTCGGGTTGGAACATAGTTACGGTATGAATCTTTTTAATTAAAGTCTATAGAACCATATGTTCCTCCTACCTCCCCCTTCCCTCTCCCTCCTCTTCCTCTCTCCTTACCCGGGGGGGCAAAAGGAATGTCTTTGCACATTATTCTTCACCCCAATTCGAACGGTAGAACTCGTTGGCTTCTTCTGGCGTGCTGAACAAGTGTGTTTTCCCTTCGTGAGTAACCCGGAGCCTTGCAGGGTACAAGAGACCAAATCTGACTCCCTTTTCGTAGAGCCGAGACTTCACATCTTTGAACGTCGCTCGCTTTTTCCCCAGCTCAGCGCTGAAATCCTCGTGGAAAAACACCCGGCGACCGCGAAAGAGCAACTCTCACTGTTGCTTACTGAATCTGAGGATGCGGTGCTTGTCCTAGAAGTAGTGAAAAAGAACCAGAAACACTCTGGGTTTGGTCTGATTGGCCCTTGCATCGTTGGTTGGGTTGGGTCCGACTCGATGGGCACGAGAAAGAACAAGACGACTTGTGAAGAATTCTTTCCCCAGTACTTCCTCAAAAAAATCAGTCATAAATTTAATCGGGTCTTGTCCTTCCAACTTTTCGGGGATGCCCACAACTCTCATATTAGATCTCCGTGAGCGATTTTCAAGGTCGTCCAGCTTTTCCTTCAGTGATATGTTCTCTTTCAGTAGCGCATCCATTGAAGCCTCAACATTCACCAGCCTATCACTGTAGTCATTTAGTCCATCTTCAACCTCGCAAAGTCGTTCGTCATGAGCTTCGTAATATGATTTAACTTGTTCCAATGTCACGTTCACAGGTGACAGAGCACCAGCCAGTTCTGTTTTTAAAAGAGAGTGAACTTCTTGCGTCATATCAGAAAGAAGCACTGACCAAAGCCTTTCGAGATCTTCAGGTAGAGCCGTTAAGCCCTCAGGGGATGGCGCCATATCGTCGGTCTTGCTCGAAGCTTCACCGTCTTTGTCGCCAGTTTTATTCCGAAGTTGCTTTCTACTTGTCATTTTTGCTCCACCGTTATTTCAAGTAATATCAGGTGCCAGATAATCGATTGTAGTGAATAAATATCGAATAATGACTAAATGAACGAAAGAGGTCGGGAGGTACACTCACGTGCGTCTACTCACGCCATGCTTAAACCGGAAGTCCGCCATTCTGCTTTTTAAACTAAAAGATATAGGCTTTAATGATAAAGTTGTTGCGTGGATTAAGTCTTATCTTTCAAATAGAGTTGATATGTGGGCATACATTCTAACTCACTACGTATTACTTGCGGAGTTCCTCAGGGGAGTGTTTTAGGTCAATTACTTTTTTATATATATATATGATTTAAAAGCAGCCTGTTCATAGGAGCTTTTCCTTTATGTGGATGATTCAGCAATTATTGTTTCACTGGAGAATAAGGGACCTTGAGGACAGAATGAGCATAGAGTCACAAAAGATGTGAGCATGGTTTTTGGACAACAAGCTTTACTTTCACTTAGGTAAAAATGAAGCCATCTTATTTAGCTCTAGAGACAAGCTGAAGAAAAATGCAGAATTTTTGGTTAAGGTTGGTGATGCATTAATAGTATCTAAACACAATTTATTAAATTATACATTTATTATATAAATGATTTAGGATGTCAAATTGATAATAAATTAACTGGGGAGGTTATGGCAGTAAATGCTCTAAATAAATATGTAATAGGATAAAATTAGATTTTCAGACTTTCAAATTGTTAGCTGTTGCATTGGTACAGCCTCATTTTGATTATGCTGCTTCATTTTGGTATAGCAGCACTCCTCACCATACAAAAGGTAAATTACAGAAAGCTCAAAACAAACTGCTTACGTCACCCTACTCATCTGGATATAAAACATTTTAAGGATCTTGGTTTTTTGCCAGTTGAAAAAATTGTGTTGTTAATAAAATTGGGTTTTACCCATAACATTTTAAATAATTTGGTTCCAAGGTATTTGGTCAACTACTTGAACCTAGTTAAAGGTCAGTATAATTATGACACAAGGGGTATTAACACAAATATCTATCCATGTAGGTTCAAAATTCTAATGGGGAAAAGCACCTTTTTATATACAAATGCAATTGTTTGGAATAAATTAACAGAGTCTCTAAAATATATAAAGGCTGAGAGAAGTTTTAAAATAGCTATTAAACAATGGCTTTTTTTGTAATTAAATGTTGACAAATGTAATTAAATGTAATTAAATGTAGACATTTTGGTAGCATTAAAAACGATTCCAAGATTTCAAGTAGTATCAACATGTGTCTTTGTAGGTGTACCCACCGTGGATCAACTCAAAACGAGTCTTATTCCTTGAACATGTTAGGCTGGCATTCCCCACTTAATTTTATCCTGACTTCTGATGAACATCTTAAGTTGACTCTGACATAGTTGATGGGCACAGCACATGATGACATATATAATGCAGGTTCAAGTGTTTTCACTTTGCTGCTTTAGGTAAGACAGTGGTTATTCTTCATTATTTATTTTGGCTGCCATGTTGAAGGAAAATTAATCATGCATATTCCTGTTATTGAGTCTTTATTATAAATATGACGTGAAGGCCTGCTTTCGAAATATCTGTTTATTTACTATGTTGTTTTGATACGAGCGTTGTACAGTAGCAAGCATGACCTGTAATGTCTCTTGTATGCAATGCAAGGCTTATTTCTATGGAATGCATAGCATAGCAGAAGAGAAAGTGGCTGTGAGAAAAAAGTAACACAAAAGTAATGCAAAAGTAAAGTGAGGCTTTACTTTCCATAAAAAACAACTTTTTAATTAAGTTACTTTTTTAAGGAGTAACACAATAGTAACACAATATTCTAACAAGTTACTTTTAAAAGTAATGTTACTGTGGAATAATAAAGCCCTCTTTTAAAATTATTTTGTTGGTGTAGCTTCCAGTGTCATCAAAAAACACAGATGCAGCAGTTCCCTGTTCTGCAAGAGGATGTGTCTATAGGAATGTATTTCCTGTTTCTGTACTCTCACGTGTCACACGTAGCTCAAACATATATGTTACCCCCATATAGGGTAAATAACTATTTCATTGGTGGGTCTAGTGGAATGTTGTTTTGCTGGACCATATAATGGTGGGCTGCACAAATAAACGTGGAAGAAAGATTTGATAGCTCGGGTCACTATGTCATTTCTTTCTTCCCTCAGCTGAGCCACATCGAGATGGGGATTGCAGATCAATAAATAAATACTTTTCATGACAAAATTATCCAACAGACCTGGGGGCTCGTCCAGGATCTCTCCAGACAGGTAAGACTGATTTATTATGAAGTATTAACCTGTCTGATGAGCGATTGAAGAGGACGTAGTTTAATTTGGCTCGATATTGTTAATAACTCTGCATGCAGGGGCCTCTTCATAGAGACGATGTTGCCCTATTATAAATAGGAAGGAGGTTTAACCTCATCTCCGCTGCAGCAGTTTAAAGGTTATCCTTATTCTGGTGTGAATAAGAAGTGGACAGAATTGTCCTAAGGAAAAGATGGATAATAAAAATAGGAATTGATCTGCATTATTGTTCTGCATGAACCGTGTCGATTGGAAAAGTGTTCATAGTATTATTAAAAGGGTTGACATTATGGGACACACTAAATAAATTGCCCGTTATCGAACGAAACTCCAAAACAGTGGATGTTTCGCAATAATCAGGGTTTCAACACTTAACCTTATATTAGTAATCTGGCCAGATGGTCAGAAGGAAAAACACAATTGGATCCATATCCTAGAGATGGGATTATTGAGAGCAGCACAGTTGCCTGCCAAATTGGCCATAGTAAAAGTTGCAGTACACATTACAGTGGAACTGGAAGAGGCCAGGGGAAATAAATTAGCTGATGAAGTAGCAAAGTGGGCTGCGAAGGAAGTTGTGGTAAGTCCAGATCTGAACCAAGCTGAAGAGACATTTTCTAAGATGCAATCGACTCTGGAAAGACACATTGTCATAAAACTGTTGCAGGCAAATCCATCTGAATCTGACATTCAACATTGGGCCTCAAATTAAGTGAAACCAGACCAGAATAATTTGTTACCGCATAAACAAGAGTGTCTGGCTCTGCCCAAAATCGCAATAGTAATACTCTCTCGAACTTATCACGGTATCTCACACATTTCAGAAGAAAAATTATCCAGTCAATAAATCAAACTTATTGCATAAATGGGGTATGAAATGCAGTAAAATTAATCCTGGACTCATGTCTAACGTGCACACAGAATAACACACACAAGTCTACGAAGCATGACTCATTACCACATCCGGAATTGCCGTTTCAACACCTGCAAATAGATTTTACACATATGCCACCGTGCAGGAATAAAAATTATTGCTCGTGATCGTGGACTGTTTTTGTAAATGGACAAAAGCTTTCCTGTGTGTGAGGGAAAATGCTAAAACAGTGGCAAAAGAAATAATACAGAGATTCAGCATTCCAAACATTATTGAGAGTGTCAATGGCACGTTCACGTCCAAAGTTACCCAACTACTCGCAAAGGAATTGAACATAAATTTGCATTTCTATATACTGTATCACCCACAGTTGGCAGGCATGGATGAACGGACAAATCGAACATTAAAAGAATGCTTAAACAAAGAATAGCACCGAAACCGGAAGAACATGGGTTGATGTTCTACCAGCTGTGTTGACTGAACTCAGAATGTCACCATCCTCTGTTGTTAAACTCTCTCCATTTGAAATACTAATGGATAGGCCTTTCCCGACTCCTTGGGTCAAAGGCCACTCTGGCTCTCTCTCCACAGGTGACAAGGAGGTGGTGATTGCAGAATATGCAAACTCCTTCATTAAGATGGCATAAATGGTGATGTCTCTCTTTCTCTCCTTCTGCCTGCAGAAAGCCCTACTCATCCATTTGTTCCAAATCAGAAGGTTCTGCTGAAGTGTCTGAGACCAATGAAGTTAGGTGAACCAAAGTATTTGAGCACAACTACTGTACTGGCGGTGACCAGAACGGGGGTGCTGACTGACTTTCAACCACAGTGCAGCCACGAAAGCCGCATGAAGCCTGCACCAGAGGAGGGCCTTACTGATTCAGGGTGAACGGTGGAAGCACTGGAGGAGCTGAACGAAGTAGCAGCACCAGTGCCCAACCGGGAATCTGTGAATTAGGAGGACCTGAGGAGGGACCCGGAATAGTCAACATGAAAAAATTCCTACTGACACTCTGCAAATGCCAGGCGGTCAAGCTTGCCCATGCCCGTTCAGCGTTAACACAACAGAAAGGAGTCACAAGTGTAATTCCAATTCCTAGAAATAATGTATGGTGGTTGTGGATGAACTACACCGCTGGTAGTAAACAATATATAGTGTGCTCTCGATCACCAGCATCGATATCTTATGTCATCCCCGTGCCAATGAATACAACAACATGTTCCTCATCAGGAGGAGCTGATTAAGAGGAGGCCTCCATGTCTGAACTATACAATCAATCCGCCACTAGCCAAAACCAACAAAACAACTCAGACTTGCACTGACCATGATGCCATAACAGTGCTTCAGAATGAGTCAATGTGTCCTTTGACTGTTTACTTTACAGGGCCAGTGGACGTGTTAATGAAACTACGCTGGATAATTCCCAATGTACAACTGGTCAGTGCCAGTCCACCCAAGCTGGTTTCCTGGGTCAAGTTCAGGAAGACAAATTCTCTGATACGGGTAACAAAACTTCCTTACGTAAAAATAGTTTCAGATCAAACACTTCTCAGGTGAAGTGGACCAAGGCTGAAGAAGCTTATTCACATCAAAGCATCGGTGTACCCACACAAATATTCCAGAACATGAGAGGGGTTGCAGATATGAGTGGTCGTGGTGTAGTGGTCTAAAGCACATAACTGTTAAACTGGTAATCAGAAAGTCGCTGGTTCGATCCCCACAGCCACCACCATTGTGTCCTTGAGCAAGGCACTTAACTCCAGGTTGCTCCGGGGGGATTGTCCCTGTAATAAGTGCTCTGTAAGTCACTTTGGATAAAAGCGTCTGCCAAATGCATAAATGTAAATGTAAATGTAAATATGTAGTGGGTACGTTCTGGTAATAATTCAGAACTGCTTATCGCACACACCATTTGATGGATTATGTTTTATGGTAATGTTACAGGAAGATATTTCTGTTATGAAGAAACATGTAAACACTCGGAAACGAAGGTACCTAGAAAGTGATGACTCAAGTGACCCTGAATTTTATCTAGACAGTGTTGGACAGCCTAGAGGTATTCCAAACCAGTTCAAAGCCCAAAACGAAATTGCTAGTGATTTTGAATCCATCTTTTTATGGATAACCCCAAATAAAAACACTGAGTGGATCAATTACTTATATTATAATCAGCAATGTTTCTTTAATAAAATTAAACGGGTAAAATTTGGTAAAAAATAATTACATGTCGCAAGTGAAATGACTAAACAAAATCGTATAGCTCTGGATTACCTCTTGGCTAAAGATGGAGGAGTATGTAAAATGTTTGGTGACAAGCGCTGTACATGCATTCCGGGTCACACTGATGATGATGGTGAATTCACAAAGGTATTAAAGGAAATGGATAAGTTGAATAAAGAATTAGGTGGTAACGCCAGACATCAGGGAATATTGGGAAATGTTTTCAATATGTTTGGGTGGTTTGCGCCCTGGATGTCCTCCATTATATCGACTGCTGTATGCATTCTGCTTATGTTACTATTTGGCCCATGTTTGCAACAATTACTAATGCAAAAGTTGAATGTGATGATAAACAGGCATAATATTGCCATGCTCCATTATGTATGTATACCTAATATTGAAGTTGGTTGAGAGGGCTATGTGATCCTTTCAGGATCAAAGTGGGAAATGTGGAATAATAAAAGGCTCTTTTAAATATTTCTCTTGTTGGTGTAGCTTGCTGTGTCATCACAAAACACAGTTGCAGTTGTTCCCTGTTCTGCAAGAGGATGTGTCTATAGTAATGTATTTCCTGTTTTTGTACTCTCACGTGTCACGTAGCTCAAAAATATATGTCACCCCCATATAGGGTAAAGAACTATTTCATTGGTGGGTCTAGTGGAATGTTGTTTTGCTGGACCATATAATGGTGGGCTGCATCAATAAACATGGAAGAAGGATTTGATTCGGGTCTCTGTGTCATTTCTTTCTTCCCTCAGCTGAGCCACATCAAGATGGGATTGCAGATCAAGAATAATAAATAAATACATTGCATGACAAAATTATCAAACAGTTACCTAACACTGCTCGTAGCAATATACATACGCAAATATAAAGAGGACGTATATTTATGCAACAGTGCTCTTTACTCATCTCACTCGCGTAAAAACACAGATTATACAGTTTAGTCCTCAGAATGTAACAACACCATGGTAAATGAATGCTTTAACAGCGTTCAATATATCTAACAGCTGAAGGTGCAGGCATGAGACTGGTTTAAATGTTTGTAGAACAGCAACAGCACCGCCAACTGTACAGGGGTCAAATTGTTTTTCATTTTTATTTTTTACGCACTCTGTGTGTATAGAACTTTCGTCGGACATTTGTCTCGCAAAATCCTCACGGATTTGGTGTGAACAGGCCTTTATATGCAGGCCAAACATTTGTCTCTCGTGGGCCATGTCGGCTGCCTTTTGAGGAACTATGATGTACAGGAAAGTTCCGCTTTCACAAGTGTCCCGTATTTCCTCATTAATGTGAGAATGAGAATTAATTAAAATTAAATATTACATGTTCTTTGGAGTGTCAGCCCTTCTACATTATGTGGCTATCATTATTTTTACAAAGTCTAATGATAATGAATTATAAATGGACCATCGTTTTTCAAATCTTCGTTTTCATGATTAAACCTATTTGCCGATGGTTTTAATTTGGTCAATAATTGGCAGATAAATAAAAATATCAGCAGCCAATTCATCAGAGCATCCCTAAATATAATCATTGTGAGGATGCAAAGCTGACAAAAAGCATAAAGTGAGTAAAATCAGTTCTATGACACACACTCAGCTTAGTTTAATGTATCATCTAAAGAGATAAAAATAAGAAATATAGTGGATTCAATGTTTCAATGTTTTGATCATACCTTGAGTAAAGTAATGAGGTCCAGATTCTTTTTGATGATGTCATTGAAATAGTTTCTCATGTCTCTGAAAGCTTTCTCATGGTTCTTCATCAGCGTGTTAATGTGACTGTCCTTTCGTTCCTCGATCTCGTGAATCTCTGTTTTGCGTCTCAGTTCTTCCTCTTCACGCAGTTTTTGCATCCTTTTCTCATATTTGGTCCCGATTTCTGTTACAATATTTATTGTCTTTTATTAAATCAGTTCTTCATTGCTTCATATCACTTCATATTTTATAGGCAATTTAATTTAAAGAAATGTTGTGGGTTCAGTACAAGTTAAGCTCAATCGATTTGTAGCGTAACGTAGATTAACACACACAAATATTTTAACTTTTACTAGTCCCTTGATTTTGCCAGATAATAAGCATTAAAATACTAACAGTTTTTAAAGTGTATCCACAGTAACATGACTTTAGCATGATACAACCACTTACAGGGTAAGTGGCCGATCATTACAAAATTTCCGGTGCACATACAGGTCGTCAACATTAGGCTGTATACCTAATTTGTGAAAATCGTCCACAAGGTGGCGCTATAATGAGCTAATTTGCATTATTGCTAATAAGTTCTTATCTATAAGGGCTAGAATAAAAATGTATTTCCACCCCTAAAAAATTTTCACCATTTTGGATTTTCGGAAAAACCTACTTTTGCAAACACCTCAATGGCCATTTGTCCAATTTGTTTGAAATTACGCACATATAATCTAGGGACCATCCTGACAAAAAAAATAAAAAATATTATTTTTGATTTGTCAAATTGTTTCGAAGATATAAGCCAATGAATTCTTTTGGTTTGAACTGTAATTACTGCTATACCTTTATTTGTGCGCACAAGGTCCAAACATGACAAAACTTAAAACATATACACACCAGGATAGTCTGAGGACATGTGCTAAATTTAATCAATTTCCTCTTATCAACATAAAATAAAAATATTATTTATTTCAACTGTAATTGTCAGATAGATGGAGCAGCAAGTTAAGAAATGCAATTAAATCCTCTGACTTTAAGTTATTGCTATAACTGCGCAGTAAAAACAGCAACAGCTATCCAACAAATGAAGAGACCTATGATCTCTGTTTTTCCTCAAGTTCCGTTTATCCTGATTTAATTGTCCAACAATTTACAATCTAATTTATGCATGGTAAATCAAGGATGTATTACCGATTTTGTCCACTAGATGGACTAAAAATCCTTGAAAATGCTCTGACTTAGCTTTTTGCTCCTTTAATGTGCTGTTGTCCAGCAATCCAAAATCTATTCTGTTGTCATTGTAATAAAATTCTAATTTTGCAACTGTGATAAAAGAATAAGACATTTTACACAAAATGCTGTCCACAGCATCAATTGTGTGCAATTTAATTATTTTGGCCATGTCCTGGTCACACGTGCTTGAACCCTGATGATTGCAGCTTGCGGCTGTATTTATTTTATTTTATTTTTTTCTGCCCTAAAGAATATGTGCAGCAAAAACATAAGTCCTAGGACAACAAACTTGGCAGGTGTTACATCATAATGACAATGAAGTTGTAAAACTGGCTATAACTTTACAAATAAACTGTTAGTAAATTATTTTATCACACTAAAATCATTTTAGCACACATATTGTACGGCTACAATGT
This sequence comes from Moxostoma hubbsi, assembly GCA_032164185.1. Classification (NCBI taxonomy): domain Eukaryota; kingdom Metazoa; phylum Chordata; class Actinopteri; order Cypriniformes; family Catostomidae; genus Moxostoma; species Moxostoma hubbsi. The sequence continues at coordinate 42,587,925 of JAVLUX010000019.1, forward strand.
GGCTATACTTTTGAAACAGTGAGTATTTTAAAGTTTACGGATTGGCCCCATTCACTTCCACTGTAAGTGCCTCACTGTAACAACAATTGTAGTTTTTTTTTTAAATAAACTAGGGACATGTCAAAATTCATTTTCAATTGAGCTTAACTTGTTTTACACACAGAATATTCCTTTCATAAAATGTCTGGCTTTCTCCCTTTTTAATCTAATTGTTTTGGTGAAGAAACAACATTGAAATAAATGAAATACAAATAGATAAAGGAGCAGTTCACCCACACATACTGCCACAATTTCTTTCTAAACCTGTATGATTTTCTTTGTTACTTGAAACACCAAAGGAAATATTTCAATGAAAATCATGTTCGGTCTTTCCAATACAATGGCATTTGATAGTGATACATACAGTTAGGTCCATATGTATTTGGACACAGGCACACATTTTGATTTTTTGAGGTTTTTACCAAAACATATTCAAGCTATAGTTATATAATGGATATGGGCTGACAGTGCACACTCTCAGGTTTATTTTGAGGGTATTTACATCCAAATTGGAAGAAGGGTTAAGGAATTACAGCTCTTGAGAGTTCTTGAGAGCTCTTTACAATTTAATCAAAAACTGTTTCATGGACAGGTGTGGGCTATTCCTTCGTTATTTCTTTATCAATTAAGCAGGTAAAAGGTCTGGAGTTGATTCTAAGTGCGGTATTTGTATTTTGAATCTATTGCTGTGAACCTTCATCATGCGTTCAAAGGAGCTCTCCATGCAAGTCAAACAGGCCATCATTAGGCTTCAAAAACAAAACAAATCCATCCGAGAGATAGCAGGAACATTAGGAGTGGCCAAATCAACAGTTTGGTACATTCTGAGAAAAAAAGAATGCACTGGTGAGCTCAGCAACATAAAAAGGCTTGGACGTCCACGGAAGATAACAGTGGTAGATGATCGTAGGATCCTCTCCATGGTAAAGAAAGACCCATTCACAACATCCAGCCAAGTGAAGGAGACTCTCCAGGAGGTAGGCGTGTCATTGTCAAAGTCTACACTCAAGAGAAGACTTCACGAGAGCAAATATAGAGGGTTCACCACAAGGTGCAAACCATTCATAAGCATCAAGAATAGAAAGGCCAGATTAGACTTTGCCAAAAACCATCTAAAAAAGCCTGACCAGTTCTGGAAAAGCATTATTTGGACTGATGAAACTAAGATCAACTTGTACCAAAATGACGGGAAGAAAAAAGTATGGAGAAGGCTTGGAACAGCTCATGATCCAAAGCATACTACGTCATCTGTAAAACATGGTGGAGGCAGTGTGATGGCATGGGCATGCATGGCTTCCAGTGGCACTGGATCACTGGTGTTTATTGATGATGTGACAGAAGACGGAAGCAGCCGGATGGATTCTGAAGTGTATAGGAATATACTATCTGCCCAGATTAAGCCGAATGCAGCAAAGTTGATTGGACGGCGCTTCACGGTACAGATGGACAATGATCCAAAACACACTGCAAAAGCAACTCAAGAGTTTTTTAAGGAAAAGAAGTGGAATATTCTGCAATGGCCGAGTCAATCACCCGATCTAGCATGCATTTCACTTGCTGAAGGCAAAACTAAAGGCAGAAAGACCCACGAACAAACAACAACTGAAGACAGCTGCAGTTAAGGCCTGGCAAAGCATCACAAAGCAGGAAACCCAGTCTTTGGTGATGTCCAAGAAGTGGAATATTCTGCAATGGCCGAGTCAATCACCCGATCTAGCATGCATTTCACTTGCTGAAGGCAAAACTAAAGGCAGAAAGACCCACGAACAAACAACAACTGAAGACAGCTGCAGTTAAGGCCTGGCAAAGCATCACAAAGCAGGAAACCCAGTCTTTGGTGATGTCCATGGGTTCCAGAATTCAGGCAGTCATTGCCTGTAAAGGATTCTCAACAAAATATTAAAAATGAACATTTTATTTATGATTATATTAATTTGTCCAATTACATTTGAGCCCCTGAAAATGGGGGGACTGTGTATACAAATGGTTGCAGTTCCTAAAATGTTTACTTGATATTTGTGTTCAACCCCTTGAATTAAAGCTGAAAGTCTGCACTTCAAATTCATCTTGATTGTTTAATTTTAATTTTATTGTGGTGGCATACAGAGCCAGAGGTATGAAAATTGTGCCTGTGTCCAAATATATATGGACCTAACTGTATTTAAAGCTTAAAAAAGGACTCAAAAGTGTCATAAAAGTATTCCATGCAACACATGCGTCATATTCCAAGTCTTCTGAAGGCATAAAATATATTTTTTTATTGAGAAACATGCCCAAATTAAGTCATTTGACAGTACAAATCAGTACAAGTGCATTCGAGAGGCTCGCTCACAGTGGCATGTGTGTTCTTGCGAACACTTGTATTGTTTTTAGCACCAACTAAATGAGCTAACTAACTGAAAACATTCTCTCATAGCACTCATGAGACATCAAGATCATGAGGGTGAGTAAATTAAGAAAAAAATTTTGGGTGAAAAATTACTTTCAATCTTTTTTTTTTTTTTTTTTTAAGAATTTCTCCCCAATTCGGAATGCCCAATACCCAATGTGCTCTAAGTCCTTGTGGTGGCATAGTGACTTGCCTCAATCCGGGTAACGGAGGACGAATCTCAGTTGCCTCCGCATCTGAGACTGTCGATCCATGTATCTTATCACATGGCTTGTTGAGCATGTTACCGTGGAGACATAGCGTGTGTGGAGGCTTCACGCTATTCTCCGCTGCATCCACGAACAACTCACCACACGCCCCACAGAGAGCGAGAACCACATTATAGTGACCATGAGGAGGTTACCCCATGTGACTCTACCCTCTCTAGCAAGGGCCAGTTTGGTTGCATATGAAGACTGACTGGAGTCATTCAGCACACCCTGGATTCAAATTCGCGACTCCATGTGCGGTAGTCAGCATCTTTACTCGCTGAGCTACCCAGGCCCCTACTTTAAATCTTTTTTTATAAAGTGTATCCTTTAAAAACTAACTTAAATCTGCAAAAAAGTAATATTCTACCCAAACTTTGTCAATTCAATCTATAAAGAGATAGACTTTACCTCGGACTTGTCTGGCAAAATCATTTCTTAGATGAGTAATTTCCTCCTCGTGTTTCTGTTGGAAGAGCATTATGCTTATTAGCACAGAAGTCACGTGTGATGTACATAAGAAGTTTAATAATAGTTAATCTTGCACACACCAGCTGAAGGTTCTTGAGCACATTCTCATTGGACAGCTCCTGCTCTTTCAAGTCCACTTTCAAGCAGCGTATGTTCTTGTGCAGCTGGTTCTCGAGTTCAGCGTGTTCCTTCTGCTGCAGTTTACAGCTGATCACTCCTTCTGCTTTCAGCTCTGACACACTGTTCTGCTGCTCATACAGCAGGTGCTTCACCTTCTGCTTATAGACCTGAATGACAAACACATCAGCATCACCTTAAATTTCACATTCACAAGAATCAAGGCAAAGAACTGTGACATCACAGTGTGACTTTGTGAACACCTTAATCTCCACTTGGTGGCGCTCCTCTGCCTCTTCCGTCTCACGCTCTCTGTTTCTCATCTCACACTTCTTCTCTTCAAGATGTCTTTTGGTGATCTCCCAGAAAGTGTGGATTTTATCTCTCTCCAGCTGAAAATAGTTGCGCTCCTCTCGTTCTCTGTCGAGCTCCTCTCGCAGACGGACAATGTGCTCCTCCAGCTAATAAAAAAACACTCATAAGTTCATGATGGAGCCATATAGTCAAGACAATAAATAAAGGCCACTTTTTGTCAGATGGATGTGTGTTCTGCGGTTTACAGTCTCTAAAACCCAACAGAACTTTTAGAGCAAAAACAAATAAGACTAAAATCAGTACAAATACAGTTGAGTTTCAGCACTTTTGGTGTTTCAGACCCCTAATGATGCATTCTAGAGCTTTGAATGTGTACATTTCTGAAATCCATAAACTAGATATACATATTTCACAAACTGAAGAGCTACACGTTTTTGGACTCTCTAAAGTCCCGTTTTTGACATCATTGTGTTCATGTGAATAAATAAAGGTACATTTCTAGTTTCAACCCGATTTGTACTTCAGATCTTTGTTTTTTGTTCAAGAATTACTAACTTGATGCCACATTAAATTTTTCCCAATTGAAAATGGGTCAAATTTAACAATATACAGATGGAGCCACATATCTATGGAATTTAACCATAAATTAGTTAATATACAAAAAGTAAAGTTTGAACCTAAACCAGAGTTTACCGTTTTATTCATTGTGTACAGTAATGGAATCACATATTGTTTCTGTTTAACCACATAAAACACAATGGAAAGATATAACAATTTAGTCAAGGGTAATATTTTAGCAGGTGGGGCACAGTGGTCTGGCTGGAGGGCTCCTGTAATGCTAACTGACTCTGACTGTACACATGATTTGTACTGCAGAATTGTGGAGTAAATCACACCTGCTCTTTAGACATCTCCTCAGTGGGCACGCCGTCCACTACTGTTGGAGTTTTGCCCTTTGAGGACTTGGTGGATGCTTTTTTCTTCGGTGGCTGGAATATTAACACAGTTGTGGTTAGCAAATGTAAGGTAATAATGAACACATAGATGGGGTAAATGTAACCCTAGAACACAGCTAATGTTCCATGTTTGTGTAAAACATGATGGAATATGATTAGATGCATATTATAACAATAATTGTTTTGTCCATGAAAATACATAGTTACATTGTTTGTGTGTGTGTGTGTGTGTGTGTGTGTGCGCGCGTGCATGTCGCTGTAATAAGTATAATCACTTTGGTCAAAAGTATGAGAGCTTGCTATTTTCCTTTTCTTAGATAATATAAATAAAGTATGAACATGATATTAAACAATTTAATGACATATATAGATTACATTTTTAAAAATAAAAAAACAATCATACACCATCTTCCTATTAATATAAAATATACAAATGTGTTCACATGATCAAATGCATGTTAACTGAGGAATTTCTGTGATTTCATGTGAAAAACAGAGACTGTACTTCACTATTTACACACTATTTAATCGCTCTTATTCATTGTATGTTAAAATTGCCCTGCTTCTTTTCAGATGATTTCTATTTGTTTTCTTTGGTGCAGAAATATATCCATGTTCAATAAACAAATAAACTTTAATTTGACTATCGATCTACTTTATTTTATAGTCTGCGGCAAAAAAAAAAACTGACGAAATAGTTTAATAAATAGTTGATTTGTGCTCACCATTCTTTCTGGATGTGTTGTCAGTTCAAATAGAAATAAAGTGGCTTGTAGCTTCTCATGCTGCTGCTGCTACAACAACAACAGTCTCTTAGCAACAGGAGGGCTCTTCCTTCTTTCTTCTTCTTGAGTTAATGGTGTGTTGGCTTCATAGGCACATCCTGCCACCTACTGAATGCTGTGCGAAACCCAAAAAGTGGGCATTAGCGAAAGACTGTTCTGAAATATGATTGGTTGGAGAAGATAGTGGGAGGATTCCAGAATCTACGCGATCCATAAATGGACCGGAAGAATGCCAACCACAAATAAATGCCCACAATTCTACAAATGTAATATGTAAAAATGTTGTAATTTGGAAAATGTCCTTTTATTTATTTGAGAATTATTTTAATTTTCGTAAAAAAAATACATTTATTTGTAGATCTCGTTTTATTTAATGAATAATTTGTTTTGTGCTATGAACTCCATAATCCTACTCTATAGAAAACACTCGCTTGTGTGATTGGACTTTTGACTCAAAACATTATAGTTACTGAGATCTTGGCAATATGAGAACTTTCCCATGTGACAACTAGTCCTGATCTCCCCTGCCTGGAGATCAGAATCAGCTTTATTGCCAAATATGCTTTCACATACAAGGAATGTCTTGGTGACAGAAGCTTCCAGTGTGTACAATACAAAAACAAGACAGCTATAATAAAAATCTTGAAAAAAATGTGTGTGTGTGTGTGTGTGTGTGTGTGTGTGTACAGGAGAGGTAGGATAAGTTGAAAATATACAATTGACTAAGATTGTTATTGCACATAATTATTGCTCAATGGGGCAGTTTTAACTGTTCATGAGCTGGGTGGCAGTAGTGTCCTCTGCAAACTTATGAGCTGGTGATGAGTCATTGGTGTAGAGGGAGAAGAGTAGTGGGGAGAGCACACATTCCTGGGGAGCACCAGTGCTGATTGTACAGGTGCTGGAAGTGTCTCACAAGAGGCTGCCTGTCTATCAGAAAGCTGGTAATCCACTGACAGGTAGAGTTGGTGTAATTTATTCTGGAGTATAGCTGGGATGATGGTGTTGAAAGCTGAACTGAAGTCCACAAAAAGGATCCTTACATATGTTTCTGGTCTGTCCAGATGTTGCAGGATATAGAAGTGTTGGATTTGACAAGGGATTCTTGAACTTTCTGTATATAAATGTCATTTGTATGTTTTTTTTTTTTTTACCTTTTTTGTACTGCATTTTTCTTTTGAAATGTTTTTTATTAGAATATATAACACACTTGTGAATGCTTTATTATATATATATATATATATAAAATGAGGTCTTTTATGAGCCAAATGAACAGTATAATTTCTTGTATATATGTTTCTTTGTACCTTGTCTTTACCTGTTTAATATAATAAGGCTGACAGCATTCATTTATATATATATATATATATATATATATATATATATATATATATATATATATATATATATATATATATATATATAGTATTTTTTATTTACTCATGTAACTTCCCAGTTAGAACACATACATCTTAGAGATGTCTGTTCAAGAGTGTTTCATCTCCTTTTCACTCGCATTGGCGTTCAGTTTGTTACCCTGGCTGGCTAGCAAAGTTCATTTATCTGTTTATTTGTGTGCTTGTGGTTATTATTATTCCATGTCTTATTCTATTAAACTCCTTGGGGCAGAGATTTTCCTTTTTTTCTGCACTCATGATGTCTGCATTTGTATGTTTTATATGCTCATAGATATTATCACATGAGTGATTTCACTTTTATTTATTGGAATGTACATGGTCTTAATGACTCTGTTAATAAAATGTCTTGATTTTTTGCATAGGAGAAAGTCTCACATTGCATGTATACAAGAGACTAATTTAAAACAGCAGGATGTTCATAGATTTCAGAATAAACACTATAGACTTCTTGCAAGCTCATGTGCTTTGAATACAACCAAAGGTGTATTACTTTTTTTTGGATAGGAAATAGACTATCTGAAAAAAGTTTGCAGATACATCAAACTGGAGAGGATACTAACAATAGATTCTGCCCCTAATACTTTTGACCCAGTTTTTTTTCGACGATGATATTATATATATGTAGATGATATTCCTATTATTATCTGCGCATTATAATATTGCAGCAAATAGTATGGATAGATCTGGGCTCAGTATTCCTAATCAGACCACTGTATCTAAATTTTTCAATGCTTTTATGGATGATTTAAATGTTGTGCACTCCTGGTGGACTTTGAATCCTACTGTAAGGGATTATACCTTTTTTTCATCGTTTCACAATCTTTTTCTAGGATTGATTATGTTTTAGTTTCGTCTGTCTTATTGAACTCCTGTCGGAGTGCTGAAATCCTGCCAAGGGTTATATCTGACCATGCTCTTAAATTGCATCAGTCTCATGTTCCTCCTTGCGTTAAGCGTTGGTGTTTTAATGTTTATTTTTACAGGATGAAGAGTTTCTGGAATATGTCAAGAAAGATCTTGACGATTTTATTAATATAAATAACACCCCGGATGTAAATCCTCATACTCTTTGGAAGGTAAAGAAATGTGCTATTAGAGGTAGTATTTCTTATTCTTCTAAGGTTGCTAGGGCTCGAAATGAGAAAATCGCTTCTTTGGAAGTTCAAGATTTGGGGAGGCTACAGCAATTTCAATATAATTCAGATAGAGCTTATTTTTTTTTGAGTCATTGGAAGCAGAAATTAAAGAAGATCTGAGTGTGTAATACTTAGAACTAGACAGCTGTCTTATGAACAAGCTAATAGACCAAGTAAGATGGCGCCGAGTATGGCTGCTGCGTCGCGAGCTCCGTCAAAACACTGCAGTTTATTGTATGTTTTGTTTACAGTTCTGTGTTTTTTTGTCTTGGATGTTGTCTGCCTTATTGTGTACGACAGACAAACGCTTTTGGACATTGGTTCGGCAATCACACACCGAAAACCGGACTTCACATTCCTCAATGCCGACCCGCGGTTTACAAACACGCCAGCGGAGCCCTTTGTTTGGGCTGCCCGGCCGCGGAAACGCAGAAGGAAAAGAGGAAAAAGAGCCAGCGTTCTCATCAGATTAAGACGTCGCGCAAATCGCCCCCCGCTACCCAGTATACTACTGGCAAATATTCAGTCTCTGGACAACAAGCTCTGCGAGCTGAGAGCGCGGATCTCCTTCCAACGAGAGACGAGAGAATGCTGCGTTATCTGTCTTACGGAAACCTGGATGTCCGCGGAGATTCCAGACTCGGCCATCGAACCCGCGGGTTTCTCCGTGCACCGAGCGGACAGAGCGAAAGACCTCTCAGGTAAAAGCAGAGGTGGAGGTGTATGTTTTATGATCAACAAATCATGGTGTGATCAGAGGAATGTACATTTTATCAGGTCTTTCTGCTCTCCTGATCTGGAATATCTCATGCTTCTGTGTCGACCATTCTGGCTACCGAGGGAATTCACAGCGGTCATTATCACTGCTGTGTACATCCCCCCACAAGCCGACACAGACCGGCTTGTGGGGGGAACTGTATGGCAGTATAAGTGAGCAGGAAACCGCGCACCCTGAGGCTGCGTTCATTGTTGCCGGGGACTTCAACAAAGCCAACTTTAAAACAATAGCACCAAAATACCACCAACATATCAGCTTCAACACACGAGGGGACCGGGTTTTGGATCATTGCTATTCTCCTTTCTGGGATGGCTACAAATCCCTCCCCCGCCCACCATTTGGCAAATCCGACCACTCCTCCGTTCTGCTTCTGCCCGCTTACAGGCAGAAACTGAAACGGGAAGCACCCGCCCTCAGAATGATCCAGTGCTGGTCGGACCAATCAGACTCTGCGCTACAGGACTGTTTTGATCACGTGGACTGGGAGATGTTCCGGTCTGCCTCCGATGACGACATCGAGGTTTACGCTGATAGCGTAACGTGTTTCATCAGGAAGTGCGTAGAGGACGTTGTTCCGACAAAAACTATACGGATCTACCCCAACCAGAAACCATGGGTTAACGGCGATGTTCGCGCGGCACTTACTGCGCGGACCACCGCTTTTAATTCTGGGAACGCGGAGGAGCATAAACAAGCCAGTTATGACCTCCGTAACTCCATCAGTACAGCCAAACGCCAGTACAGGCACAAAATTGAAGGACAGTTCAACACCACTGACTCCAGAAGTATGTGGCAGGGAATTAACACCATCACGGACTATAAACAGAATAAAAACTCCGCCATGAACACCGTTGCCTCTCTCCCGGACGAGCTTAATATTTTTTATGCTCGTTTCAAGGACAACAACAACACCGCCCTCGCGGAGAGAGCACTCGCGGCCGATACTACAGATGATGGTTCACTCTCCGTCTCTGTTGCGGATGTAACCCGATCCTTTCGACGGATGAACATTCGCAAAGCCGCGGGTCCAGACGGCATTCCGGGCCGCGTCATCAGAGCATGCGCGAACCAACTGGCTGGTGTTTTTACGGACTTTTCAACCTGTCCCTCTCCCTGTCTGTAGTCCCCACATGCTTCAAAAAATCAACCATTGTGCCTGTACTGAAGCAATCAAAAATCACTTGCTTAAATGACTGGCGTCCTGTTGCCCTCACCCCCATCATCAGCAAATGCTTTGAGAGGTTGATCAGAGATCACATCTGCTCTGTTCTGCCCACCTCTTTGGACCCATTGCAGTTTGCCTACCGTAACAACCGCTCCACTGATGATGCCATTGCATCTACAATACACACTGCTCTATCCCACCTGGAAAAAAGGAACACGTATGTGAGAATGCTGTTTGTAGACTACAGCTCAGCATTTAACACCATAGTGCCCTCCAAGCTTGATGTGAAACTCCGGGCTCTGGGCTTAAACAGCTCGCTGTGCAGCTGGATCCTGGATTTCCTGTCAGGCAGACGTCAGGTGGTTAGAATGGGCAGCAACATCTCCTCATCACTGACCCTCAACACTGGAGCCCCGCAGGGCTGTGTTCTCAGCCCACTCCTGTATTCCCTTTACACACATGACTGTGTGGCGACACATAGCTCCAATGCCATCATTAAGTTTGCTGACGATACGACGGTTGTAGGTCTGATCACTGACAATGATGAAACAGCCTACAGAGAGGAGGTGCACACTCTGACATGCTGGTGTCAGGAGCACAACCTCTCCCTCAACGTCAGTAAAACCAAGGAGCTTGTGGTGGACTTCAGGAAGAAAGACAGAGAACACAGCCCCATCACCATTAATGGAGCACCGGTGGAGAGAGTCAGCAGCTTCAAGTTCCTCGGTGTCCACATTACTGAGGAACTCACATGGTCCGTCCACACTGAGGCCGTTGTGAAGAAGGCTCACCAGCGCCTCTTCTTCCTGAGACGGCTGAGGAAGTTTGGAATGAACCAACACATCCTCACACGGTTCTACACCAGCACTGTAGAGAGCATCCTGACTGGCTGCATCACCGCCTGGTACGGCAATAGCACCGCCCACAACCGCAAAGACCTGCAAAGGGTGGTGCGTACGGCCAGAAACATCATCGGAGGTGAGCTTCCCTCCCTCCAGGATATATATAACAGACGGTGTGTGAATAAAGCTCGGAGGATTATCAAAGACTCCAGCCACCCGAGTCATGGGCTGCTCTCACTGCTTCCATCAGGCAGGTGGTATCGCAGCATCAGGACCCGCACCACCCGACTACATGACAGCTTCTTCCCACAAGCAATAAGACTTTTGAACACATGATCTCTCACGATCAACTATCAGCACTGCACTTTATTAATCCTCATTCTGTCAATATATTCTCGCTCCCAATTCAGTTAGTGTATATATATATTTATACCCTTATTTAGTGTATGTGTATTCTACATTGTGTGTATTGTGTACATTTGATATGTAAATTGTTGTGTAGGTATGTGTACATTTGTTATGTAAATTGTGTTGTGTAAATATGTTGTTATTGTAAAGTGGTTTATGTCTCGTCACTGTCATTACTGCAATGTTGCTCGGAACTGCACACAAGAATTTCACCTGCTGTTGCACTCGTGTACACAGTAGTGTGACAATAAAGTGATTTGATTTGATTTGATTTGATTGATTTGATCTGAAGTAGACGTCTTGCTCTGCGACTCAAACAATCAAAGAGACTTGCATCTATAGACTCTGTTAGGGATCCTTTTGTTGCAGTCATAACTAATCCTTCTCATGTTAATACAGTGTTTCATCATTTATATACTGAATTGTATACATCTGAAGCACCAGATGATTGTGCTGATATGGAGGATTTCATTGAGGACCTCACATTTCCATATCGCTCAATAGATCAGATAGAACAATACAAGTCTCCTGGACTAGACGGTATACCTCCAGAACTTTTGTTGGCACTTTGGGACTTAATAGATCATTTACTTCTAAAATCCATTGAGAACTCACTTGAGGTCAGTTATTTCCACAGAGATCAAAGTGTTTCCTTGATCTCATTGCTGCTGAAGAGTGGAAAAGATCCACTGGACTGCGGGAGTTACAGACCTCTGTCTTTATTCATTAAGTTATATGCAAAAGTGATTGCTGAGAGAATCAACACTTGTATTTTTGACCTGGTGCATCTGAATCAGACTGGCTTTATTAGGGGCAGATTAGCTTCAGATAACGTCAGACGTCTTTTGCATATAATTCATGTAAGCTTGGTATCTGACATTTCAAATGCCATTTTAAGTTTAGATGCAATGAAAGTGTTTGATAGATTAGAGTGGAGGTATCTGTGGACAGTCCTGAAAAAAATTTGTTTCGGCTCGTCTATTGTTCGTATGATGACTCTTTATAACAGTCCAACTGCATGTGTATCTACAGGATTTGCTGTGTCGGTGCAATTTTCTTTGGAGAGGGGAACAAGGCAGAGGTGCCCTCTTTCCCCCATTTTGTTAATGCTTTCGTTGGAGCCTCTAGCCATGGCTGTTAGACAAAATGCTATGCTATTCATCACATTTCACTATATGCAGATGATATCATTCTTTTTCTGTCGGATGTAGATAAGTCTTTACCTCATGTCTTAACATTGTTTGATAGATTTGGCTTGTTTTCGGGCTACAAAGTACAAAATGTATTTTGATGCCTCTCAATATTTCTCCAGAGGATGTGACTCCACCAGCTTCACTACCTTTATTAATACAAACTTTTTACCTTTATTAATCCGGTTTTACTTATCTGGGAGTAAAAATCCCATATTTGTAAAGTAAATTTAAACCACTTGCTAGATAAACTCAGGATAAAGGCAGGATCTGGACAGATGGTCACCTTTGCAGGTTTCTCTCTCTGGAAGGATTTCTGTATTAAAAAATGAATGTTCTTCCTCTGATACATTTTTTGTTTTCTATGATACCTCTTACTCCACCCAAATTTTTTTTAAGAATCGATGTGCTGTGCAAACACTTTTTGTAGAATAAAGAGAGATCCAAACTCAGTTTATCCTTCAATGCCCTAATGGATCTTAAGTTTAATTTTGGGATTTCCAACTCAGGTCTTTCAAACTGTGGTTTGATCCCTTGTCAGAAATTTCATGGCACTCTATAGAGCAGGAAATGGTTTTCCCTCTTAGACTGCAAGATCTACCATTTTCACTTTATTGAAGTTGGTTTCCATAATTCATTGCTCTCTGGAAGCTTGGAAAAATTATTGTGAGTACCTTGGTTATAATATGAAGTTCCATAGATCTTCTCCAGTTTGGTTTAATAATCTCATGTTGACAGGCTCAGACCCTTTGTTTTCAAACCCTGGTCAGATAAGAATATCCAAATTCTCAGTGACATCTTTGTGTAGTATTATACATGCAGAAGGAATGCAGCAACATTATTTGAATATAGGTAAACCCAACCTTTTAACCCTGGAATTCTTCAAAATCATAAATTAAGGGCCAGACATCAACATTGGTCAGAAAGCCCCTCAGCATGACCTTCTGAACTTCCACACAGAGTTAAATCAGACTTTTCTTTGAAAGGTTTCCTAAAGATCAGAGTTGCACGACTCTAATATTAAAACATTTAATCTTAATCCAGGAACATTTTTACACAAATTCACAGTACTTTACCGATTTAACCTTCTAAAATGTACAGAATGCATTTAAATCCATGATTTAAACAGTACCTAGTCTTGTTAGGTAATTCTGACAGTTGCTTTGAACTGTGGTAACTTGTATAACTGACAAATGAATGATTATAGCCTGATAGCCTTAAAAATGTGTGTAATGTTTTGTCCATGTTGTATAACCAAGGAATGATACAGTATGATTTGTTACCAGGGATTTTAATGTTTTGATACCTACATGTATAATATCCATGAAATAATGTCTGACGGCAACGAATATCATTGTACCATTCTCAAGATATATATGACTCTGAAAAGTCACTTCTGATGGCGCAGGACACCTTTGGGGATGCGGCAATTTCAGTTCAAATGTTTCCAAACAGGAAGAACACATTCCTCTTCTCTTGTCTCTTCTTCTGACCACTGCACTCTCTGTTCTGACTCTTCCCTCGTCGTCTTCTCTGGATATCTTCCGAACTAGATCCATGCCATGTGAGGTCGGTCCAAGGAGGCTCTGGACTCGAAGTCCCAAGGTAGCCTCTCACTCTCTATGGTTCACACACCCAACAGGAGTCTGCTCCATGACAATGCCTCACTTCAAAGCCAACCTCATCATTCATCCAGACAATAACTATCAGAACTTACAGAGGTCCAAAACATCAACGGAACGAACTTTCGACCAAGAACCAAGAACCAAGCAACACAAAGACTGCAAGGAAACACAAAGACATGCGAGTACATCTCTACACTTTGCTCAAAGTGCTGGTGTATTAGTTAAGTACTTTGGACAATCTGATAGCAATAGTTCATTTTCACTGTATTGATCACTTATTTCACATTCTGTCACTCTTCTCACCATCCTGACTCATGTATATGTGTGTTAGATTAGATTTTTAGAATAGCAATAAAGTTTGTCTGTATTCAAAGATGACTTGACTGTGGTATATTTTGATAAATAATCTCATCCCTGTTTCTAAAAGATTTTGCTTCAAATCTGTACCTAAATACGTGTGATATTATTTTCAATAAGCCATGAGAATAATATTACTCCAATAAGTGAATAAATCATAATTCCCTTATTAAAGCTAATTCCTTACAGTAGAAATTGTGAGCGGATACAACGAGATGTTGTATTACGATTTTAATGGTAGAGAATTTTATTCAGACAAATAATCTAGTTATTTGTCATTTATTTCATTTATAATGGTTGTCAGATGTGACTAATTCCATTATACATTGCATTACCTAATAATGTAGAATAAGGACAATCTAATTTAGTTCATAGCTCACATATTTTGAGACCTTAAATTTCTCTTACATATAATGGTGTGAGAATAAGTGCACTTTAACGGTTCCCTTCTAAATTTACCATACCATTTTACCCTACATTTCAGGATTCCTTTCAGGATCTATGTCATAGTTTTTCACTTCCTGGCTCAAATTATTTTTTCTATCTTCGATTACGATCAGCTTTACAGGCATATTGTGTCCCTTGCTATTTTCACGTAAAAAGCCATCCTTTGCTTGAACATTTGCACAATAAATTTAATAAGAGTTAATTCTACTAGGGGTTTGGTCTCTTACTTATATGATCTGTTTAATATATCTAAAAGCCCGACTTTTGCTGCTCTTTTATTTTGGTAAAGAGACCTCGACACTTTAGTTACTGAATTGAATTAGGATACCATTTGGTGCAATGTTTTGACTAAAAATTTATCCATCAACTGATACATTTTAAGCTGGTACACTGGATTTATGTCACACCTTGTCAGGTTTATTTGATGAAGCTAACCAATGACAAATCATGCAATAAATGTAACACTGGTTCGGTCTGTGATTACATTCATATGTTCTGGCAATGTCCTTGCATTATGACTCTTTGGCTGTATGTGATTGATAAAACTTCTGACCTTCTCAGAGTCGATGTTCCACTCTGTCCCGGTTTGCTGGTACTGGGAGATGACACAAACCTGTCACTTAATTTACAGCAAAAGAGACTGTTGATGGCTGCTTTAACGGCATCTAAGAAAGCGATTTTAAAGGGATGGTTCGATCTGCTGTCTCGTGTCGCTATGGCGTTCTTATTTTTTGGATGTTCTTATTTTGGAACAAACGACAGTTAAATTCCATAAGGCAACATCAAAAACATTTCAGAGTTGGACAGCTGGTATTATTTTTGTCAAATAACTTGTATGTTGACTGAGCTATGTTACTTTGTTTTTGCCTTGTTTTTCATCAGAGTGTGTGTGTGTGTATATATATATATATATATATATATATATATGTATCAAATAAGTATGTGTAGGTATGGATGTACAGTACATATGTATATATATATCCATATATATGTTGTATGTTTACTAATTTGTTTATTCGTTTTATGGTTTTTAAGTCTTCTTCCTCCCCTAGACAAAATTGTATCTTGCATGGAATTTTTTAGTTGAACTTTGTTGTGTCATGACTTGAGAACTAATTTATCATTAATGACCACCATTTGACTTTATAAAAGCTGTTTATTGAACATCAGTTTCCAAAAACATTACCTGACCAATGAAAAAGAAAAACATGTGATGCAGATAAAAAAATAGAAATACAAAATAACACACACACACACATATATACACACACACACACACACACACACACACACACACACACACACACACATATATATATATATATAACATATAACATATAACACTGCTAATAAAATGTCCTTACAGCCATAACAAACTGTTAACAGGGCTAATGTAACATCTTTATTTTTTTCAATGCCTAGCAGGTCATTGGCTTGTTTTATGGTGATGATGTTACAGCTGCTTTTGCTCAAAAAAGTTTCCAAAAAGCATTACATTAAAACAAAAAATTCAAACATATACAAAATATAAAATAATTAAATAAATATATATATATTCCCCTCTCTATGACCTCTCAAAAGTTAATGTCATTTTAATTGTATCGATGCAAAGATATAGGGAAGGGTACAGAAAAATTTCAGCAGCATTGAAGGTCCCAATAGCACTGTAAATGGAAGAAGTTTGGAAGGACTCTTCCAAGAGCTGGCCGCCCGGCCAAACTGAGCAATCGGGGGAGAAAGGCCTTAGTCAGGGAGGTGACCAAGAACCCGATGGTCACTCTGACAGAGCTCCAGCGTTTCTCTGTGGAGATAGGAGAACCTTCCAGAAGAACAACCATCTCTGCAGCACTCCACCAATCAGGCCTGTATGGTAGAGTGGTCAGAAAGAAGCCACTCCCCAGTAAAAAAAAGTCTGTAACATAACAAAATGTGGAAAAAGTGAAGCGCTGGATGCACTGTGTATATATAATGAATGTATATGATGAAGCAATGATGAAGGCAGCAGCTGGCTCCAAAAACTCCAAGTCATACATTCGTTTTTGTACCAGTTAAGACAAAAAACTGGTGTGTCTTGTGGTGCACTCCTGTATCCTATGGCAGCTAATGCACCTCTGTAAGCTCTCCATTCATCACTTATATATTTGTGGTGCCTGGACTAACATGCTTGACCACTATTAGTATGTAGGGTTCACAGTTTAGGAGTGGGTTTGGTTATTAGCAATAATTAATAATTATCATAGATAATAATCAATTATTAAAATCAATAGAACACTGATTATAATCAATGTCATCAATCATCAAATTCATTTGAATAATAATTATAATCAAAGATAATTATTAATTATTCAAATTAATAGAACATTGATTAGACTTAACACTAGCTTATTGATCCTTCAAATTCAACAATCATCAAAGATAATTGTCAATGATCAAAATCAATAGAATATTAATAAGGATTAATGTTGACAGGGCATCACCCTGGAATCAGAGACTAATAACCAGACAGTATAACAGTCTCAATATTAGATACTAATAACTATTAGTTACTTCCTTGTGCAACGAGGCAACACCTGAGAGCAGCGATAACTGCATCTACGTACGGCAAGCAAAGTCACTGGAAGCAAGGTACAGAACGATTTTCGAGGTATTTCTACTCCTGATGACATCATAGTTGAGGTGTGTTCTGTTGAGTGCCTCATCCAATAGGAGTTGAGAGTTCGATCCTTTGGAATTTCACACAGTTGTAAAGTGAGCAAGGCTTCTTGGGATTTGTAGTCAGTTTTGTACTCCCTTTGTTTGATTTTGGCACTGTTTTTATCAGTAAGATGTATGACTTTGTTTTTGTGGGCCTCAGTCAGGCTTTACGATTGTGTTAAGCCTGCCTGTGTATTGTATCTGAATACATGAGGCCCAACAAGTACATGATGCTCCCGTCCTCTTCTCTTTACAAGCTGTAGGACCGGATGTTGCTGCTTATCTTTTACTCCTAGTATGCCAAAGACCCACTTTCTTTGTCTCCAAGTTGTGGCTGCCCTCCCTCTGCCATACTGTAATAAAAGTTATAGTAAATTATATAAAATGTCTAATCTGCAAAGATCTGACACAAAAACAAAACATAAACCCAGAGGCAAAAGTAAAGAAATGGCTTTCATATAAACACTCACACAGTACAGATGCATGCTTAGTGTGCCTGTAATAAGGAGGTGCAAAAATATTTATTAGATATTATTAATTACAAATGAAGGCAACAGGTCAGCATTGGCAAGTGTGGCACCGACTATCCTACCTAACAGCAGAAAAGAGTTTGACTGTTTGCGAAGTACTGTTGTCGACATTTGCTCACAGTTGGCAGAAGTTAGTATTAAAGAAGAGAGCAACTGCAGTTAACATGAATAAAGTGGATTATTCAACAGCACAAAGTTTTAACTTTGTTTTTAAAGAAAAGCTTTAGGCTGTTCTTGCTGTTTGCAAAAAAAGATTTCTACATTAAAGTGTACGTGAATAAAAACCTTAATTAAATCCGTTCATCATATTCAGGATCCGAATCATCCAATACAATACTTTCAAAACTATGTTTTTCCTCATCGTTAAAATCAATAATTTGTTAGCTGACAGCTTCTTCATCAGATCCAGATAAAATTTGACTACGTACTTATTCAGCTGTATTACCGTAGAGCCATGTAATTTTGTTTTATGTCTGAGGAAAATTATTATATCATTGTTTGTCGTTTGTCCAACATTGCTACCTTGAGGAATAAAGGCGTTGCACAGAGCATTGCAAAGAGTGCCGGAGCACAGAAAAATATACTTAAACACCATAAAATACCTCGGGTCGCTAGCGACCCTATAAACTTTTTACAAAACATTAATTAGAAAACAGATATTATTTTCCTTTTTTTTCTTGTTATATTGTTGATAATAATAAATTGAGGAATACTAAGAAGGTGGAGATCTAACTTAAAAAAATTAATGAGGGCAAGGGTAGTGGATTATGTCCCAGGACGCTAAAGACCCAATGTATGCGTTTAAGGGATAATACAAAAAAGTGATAATTAAAATAGGTTAATCCTTTGTGATTTCATATGTGAATATGCTATGGTAATAGAGAAAACACTGAGCGGTCACCCCTTAACTTATGGAGGCCCAAACCTGCAAAAATAATAAATAAATACATAAATAAATGTAATAATATAAAAAATGTCTTGATAAAACAAATATAATTCGTTTTAATTAAAATTATTCATGAATTTATTTTTGTATTACTTTTTTCCTTTATTTATTATTTTCTGTGTTTATTTGTATTCTTTTAAACTTTTATTTATTCTTTTATTTATTTTAAATTTATTTATGCCTTCATTTATTTGTATATTTATTTATTTATTCCCACATGTATTTATTTACATATTTAAATATTCCCACATTCATTTATTTTTGTATTTTGTATTTTGTATTTTGTATTCTTAAATGATAATTATATGGGCTGGTCAAGTTTACCATTGGTTAATCGTAGATTGAAGCGTGTGCTCGATTACTCTTGACTTGTTTTGATGTGATGTCAGGTCATCACCATCGTGACACCAATCTCGTGTAAACCAATCTCGTGTAAACTATGGCTGACGCTTCACATATTGCTAGAGAGTTGCGCAACTTAGCGAATGAAGTCGATAACCACGCATCAAGTGACTATGTTTTATTTAGAGTAGAGGTGCTAATTGATGCTTTAGGAGAGCTGTATGCCGGTATGAATGTCGAAACACATCCAGGATTGTTAGACTCTCTGCAAAATGTTTACCTGCATATTCAAAATATGTGTGTAACACAGTTCAAATTCACGGGCAAGGAAGAGGCGAGAAACCGGCTTAACATATAAACTAAAGGTTTAATGGAGAACTCAAAAGACAAACACATAAGACGACGGACATGTACGTGAACGATCTCTCTCTCCCGCACGTCGTCCGCGAGTGGCCTTTATCCCTCTTGACGGCTTGATCAGCCTAATACGGGACCGGGCGTGCGTAATAAACGCCCCGGTCCCGCCCTCCACCGTGCCACAATGTGCGAGTCAGAAGGTGGGACGTCCATCTTCGTTGCTTCCGATATGTACTATTGAAACTTATCTCTCAATGGGTCAAACTGCTGGAAACATTGCAAAGTTGTTTGGTGTATGTGAAAGAACTATTCGTAACAGAATGACGCAGCATGGTTTAAGGTAAGCCGCTCCTATTATCTTTATGTAGCCTTTTCAACTTTCAAATATACTAGTGTTGTTCTCTTGTGTTGTGTGGTTGATAATAAGTTTGTGATTTTTTTCTCAGAGTAAGCGACCTGTTCTTTTGAACTTTTGAAGACGCTGAACTGGATGCTGTGGTAGAAGATTTGGACATCTCACTGCACAGGGCATTCGTGTACAGAATAAGGCACATTTTGTACCTTGACATATTTGCATCCTTGAATACAAGGTGAATACCAATGATATAATATAGAAATGAACTCGAAGATAGCAATATTTAATCTGCATATATTGGTGAATTTTTGTAGGGTGACGTGTTCCAAGAATCCATGCGATGCGTGGATCCTCAGGGTGTCTTAATGCGCAGTCTTCAGCTGAACACTCGGAGGCATAGAAAATACACTGTCCCTGCACCCAAGAGTTTATGGCACATTGATGGTAACCATAAGCTAATAAGGTATGCTAACAGTAATAGAATTTATTGAAGTGTTAATTGTGGTCAGCTGGATGTGTTTTCCTTTGTCAGACTGAAGAGGAAAGGTCTGTTCAGTTGACCAAAAGAAACTGAAAGCATAAAGATGTGTAATTGGTGGGAGTAATTGCAGCTCAAGATGTTTTGTCACTCTGGCTTCCTCAGTTGATAGTGGAGCTTTTAACTTCAGCCTCAGCATTACATTTCATCACACAAATGTAGACTACAATTGTGAATTTGTTGGGGTTAGTTTGAAAGGACTGTGTTGTAAGAAGCTGACAATCACACCTATCCTCTGGGCAAAATCCTTATTTCACTGTCTTAGAACATGTGAAGTTTAATGTTGTCCTTCAAGCATCTTCCTTGTGAATCTAAATATGCAATGACTCTTACCATTATGAGTTGTTATATGACTATTACTGGAGGATTATTAAGTCATTGGGTAATGCCTTATGATGTCATTGTGTGTGTTAAGATGTAATGCTGGGGAAGCTCCACCATCAGTTCATTCATTTGACTTGAAAGTCTTTGTAGATTTATTCTACCATGACCTGGATAACTGAGAATTTTCACAAACATAATTGGTGGGAAATGAGCAGATTTTCCTTACTGTTGTTGTTGAATGCATCAAGAATTATGTTATGGTAAGTACGTGATATACTTTTATGGCTCTTTTAATTTACTTTAGAAAGTAGGATGTGTTTTTATCTCATCACTGAAAAGGCTAGTTGTTAATATTGTTGCTAGTTTTAGTTCCTGTTTCAGGTGGCGTATTGTGGTTCACGGTGGCATTGATGGATTTAGCCATCTAATCGTCTACTTAAAAGCGGCCACCAATAATAAAGCTGCTACAGTCCTGACAAGCTTTTTAGAAGGTGTCAGCCTGTTTGATGTGCCATCACGTGTAAGGTCAGATAAAGGTGGGGAGAATATAGACGTTGCTCACTTCATGGTGTCCACCAGAGGAGAGAACAGAAACTCACACATTACAGGGAGGAGTGTCCATAATCAAAGGTATACAGTGCCTTGTATAGTGTTCAGACACTTTGGAAAAAAAAATCTGGATTTTTATTGCAAACTCAGTACTTTTTTAAAGCCAAAATTAAAGGGTGGGCCTGGGTAGCTCAGCCTGCAAAGACGGTTGGCTACCATCGAATCCTGATGTAATGAGTGACTCCACACAGGCTTCCTAAGCAACCAAATTGGCTAACAGGGGTTACCATCTTCGTGGTTGCGATGACGGTTCTCATCCTTTTAACCTGATTATTCCCAACCAAGAATAAACATTTCCATAAGAGACTCCACTTTATACAAATAAAATACCTCATGCACTCATCAATATGACACTTGATATCTGCAAACGGGAATTCATCTCCACACACACAACACATTTCTGAGGTGGTCCAATCAACTCATCTCTGTTAGGATGGGTTGTCTGTAAGTAAATATCATTAAATAAAAGTATGTCATACATAATTTATATGAATGTTAAAACATTCCTTGTTTGAAAGTATGGAACTTACTGATTCAACTTCTAAGTTTCGTTGAATTGGACGAATGAAAATGGTTGCATGACCAATATCATTTTGAGGATCTTTCAAATACTTTACATGGTATCCCTCATTTGGGCAGGGTATCAAGATGAGATGGCGGCTTCTTGTGTTCCCAGATATTTTTAGTAACTCAAATTTCAAAAAATGAAATCTTTACATTTTTGGGGATCTGTATGGCATCCTTTTAAGAATAATAAAAAAAAGACATCTGTAACATGTACAGATAATTCTGACATTTATCACTTGCATATCTGTAACTTTTCAGTACTGACAGTGTTCAGTCAGACAGTGAATGTTTTGAAAGCCACACCTGCAGCCCAGTGTTTGGATTTCATGTTTAGATTGTTAAATGACTACTGACAGACCTTATAATTTTTAACAGTAAAGAGAATACATAATAATACAAATGTGCTCAAGAAAACATCACTTTTAAACAAAGCTCTAAAGTAAATACCTTGAAACGTCACACGTTTCTCTCCTAATCCAGCAGAAAACAACCGCTCTTTTGAACAGCGACTGGGTACCAAATCTGCATTTTTATCATCAAGATAGCAGAAGTTATGAGTAAAGCCACAGGATACTGCACGACTCATCACGGGCAAGCTCGTCCGTCTTGCCAATCCTCTTCCTCTGTTGTAAGGACTAAATAGTCTTGCAAACAATGATCATCTTGTGCAGAGAATGATAATATAACTCCTTTACAGCTAGAGCAAATGACCCCATTCATTATACATTTATTAATGAGTTTTTTGTACTTCATTGTTATGAATTTGACACGATCCGGGTCTACCCGGTACCCATGCAGAGTCGGGAACTTCCGAACGCTCACAACAAGCAAAATATGGCGACAAGCAAAGTAGAAGCTGCTGCTACGGAGGCTCAACTGAACCTTGAAAAGTGGAAAAAGCCAGGTTTGGAAGTTCTTTGGATTCGAGGCTGATGAAAAGGGAAACATCATAAATCAGCAAAAACCTGTTTGTAAACGCTGCTTTCGCAATTTTCTGACGAGAGGAGGAAAACGTCAAACCTAATAAAGCACCTGAAAGACAGACACCCGGATTTATTCAAGCAA
Organism: Moxostoma hubbsi; assembly: GCA_032164185.1. Lineage (NCBI taxonomy): Eukaryota > Metazoa > Chordata > Actinopteri > Cypriniformes > Catostomidae > Moxostoma > Moxostoma hubbsi. The sequence goes on from JAVLUX010000019.1 coordinate 42,610,938, forward strand.
CTAAAGCAGGTGGGTTTAAAAGCATATTATCATTTGCATTATCGTTTGCATTATGAATGTTTTATGTCAATAGAGAGAGAGTTAAATCGCAAAAAACATCACCGTTTATGTAGGCTACTTTATGGTTTGCAGCATACGTTCGGCTTCAGCTAGCAATGTCACAAACATGGTTAAACAGGGTTTACTAATTTTACGGAGGCTTTTAGATGACAGTTTGCTGAAATTTGTGAGTTGGGATTTGGGAAGTATATTTTTATGTTTAACAGCATTTGTAAAGTAGCACGACCAAACTTTTAAAAACTCCATGAAGCATTTTCACTCTTTCTACTTCTTGCAAATGATGTTATTTTTGAGCTCTACAAATTATCTCCAAGTCAACTGCAGAGTTCGCTTAATGTCTACAACACTCAGTCCACACACATACACACAGCATTGCTTTTACATGCATTGTAATTTTATTGTCATGTTCTGTTGTTATCATAATTAAGTACATATAGTATTATGATAATGTTAATTTGGTATTATACTGTAGGGCATTTTCTCTTATATACAGAACTTTTGTAATTAAACATCAAGGTTTTTTTTTTTTTTCTAAAATCTCTTATCTTTTTACAGAATCAGTCTGAGGGAGAGCATGTTGAGCATGAATGTCTCCAGCAAGCATATACACAGCCAACAGTTGCTGAAGCTTTTCATAGGCAAGTCAAATATGACAAAAATTCAGCCGAAGCAAGAAAACTGAACCGAGCGGTTGCAGAATTCATATGTATGGATAAAGTTCCTGTCTATACAGTTGTATACAATCAGCTGCCAAGTAGAAATTATTTCATGTACACAGAGATACCTCACATCTATAATGAAACCAAAGACCTCATAAATCATCATCTCAGACACAAACCATTCTACAGTTGTACAACTGATCTGTGGACAAGTAGAGCTGTAGACACTTTCATGTCTGTAACTCTGCAGTACATAACTGAATTTTGGGAGTTGCAGTCCTGGTGTCTAGGCTGTTGTGGGCTAAATACAGATCACAAAGCTGAGAGTTTGATGGAGGCCTTTGAGGAAAAAATTTAAAAATGGAAGTTGGACATTGCAAGGATGGCAGGCATCACAACAGATAATGCCTCAAACAACAAGAAAGCCTTTCAGGAGTACACGTGGATTCCTTGTTTTGGGCACAATCTCCACCTTGCTGTCAACAAAGCAATTGAAATAAACAGGGTGTCCGCAGCACTGTCAAGGCTTCGAAAAACAGTATCTTCCTTCACCAGATCACCAAAACTTTCACGCCAGCTGGCTAAAAAGCAGGAAGAGCTGTCCTTCCCAGGACATAAATTGATACATGATGAACCCACTCGTTGGAATTCATCTTATGACATGGTGGAACGTTTTTTGGAGCAGCAGCAGGCTGTGTGTGCTGTGCTTGCTGAAGACCGGAAGAAATGGCATCTGATGCCAAAATACTCTGATATCACCGTTTTAGAAACTGTAAAAGCAGTTCTTGAGCCACTCAGCCCTTTCGCTGATGCACTTAGTGGTGAGAAACATACCATCCTGTCCTCAGTCTTGCCATTAATGTGGAAGATATTTGAATGCCTTAATCTTGAACAGAGTGACTCTGCTTTAGCACAGGAGATGAAGGAAAAGACAAGTGCATATCTTAAGAATCGTCATGAAGATATTCAGCTGCAACTTCTTTTGAACACTGCGACCTTCCTTGATCCAAGGTTTAAGGACAGTTTTGTAGTCCTAAAGGATAAAGTCAAAGAAAATCTCCTGAATGAGGTGAGGACAATTGATGTCACTCCTGAAGTGTCAAGTGAAAGCAGGCCATCAAAAAAAAAATCTAAGAAAACTGATCTCAAGCATCTGCTCTCCAGCATACAGTGTGAAAAAAAGAAAAGAAAAAGGAGAGGCTACTACCTCAAGCAACATAAGTCAAGCAACACTTTCTGCAGATAAGTTACAAGGTGAATTTTTTATTTACAGCCAGATACCAGAAGTCAGCACGGAAGATGATCCACTTTGCTCATCGGAGAGAGTTTTCAGTGATGCAGGGTATATTGTAAGCCCAAGAGGCACAAGACTGACACAGGAAAACATTGACATGCTAGTGTTCCTTTCTGCAAATCTAGAAATAGCACCAAAAACAAAGGAAAATATCTACTGATGTTTGTAATTGAATTTGTTTGAACAGTAAGAAAGACAATAGTTAATTGTTAGTGTTGGATTTGTTCCTATTGTTTTTTATTAATTCTACTGTATGCTTGTTTATTTAGGTTTTTTTTAGTACTTGGTAAAAAAACGTAAGTAAAAGTTTAAGCAAATCTTAAATAAGTGTTCAAAAATACTAAGCATACATTGTACAATTTTGTTATAATTCAAAAATAATATATTTAACTTAAAGTGTTGCACAATAGCACATTTTTGTTCTTAGTTCTGCTGTTAATGTTTTGTTAACTTTGTTAATAAAAGTGTTGTTCAGCAACCTGTTTTTGTGTTTTGCTTTGGTACCGAAAATGGTATCGAGTACCGTGAAATTTCAGTGGTATTGGTACCGACTACTGAAATTTTATTACTGTGACAACACTACAACATACTACTGTTTCATCTGGAAAATCGTGGTCGCTACAAAATAATTAGACATAATGTGAATCTCTGAGAATAACTTACAACTGTCCAGTTGATCTGCCACATCCCGTAGCAATTTGGAGACCTTATTGCTTCTTGCCGTAATTTTTTTGGAAAACTCCGTTCTATTGCTTAGTTAGATCTGACGCTTCTATACGTGAGCTCTCAACCAATGATGCACTGGAGCTACACAAGGACCGCCTCCCTCATTTTGTCACTTTAAAAATAAAGTTAATAGGCCTATGTCACACTTCCTGCTTCCGGAACGCGGAGAAGGGATTCAGAACTTCCGGTCAACAGTATTTCTCGATAAGGATTTAGATTATCAGCCATAATGTCTAAACCATCCGAGGTAGACTGACCACGAGCTATGAAGTTGTGAAACGAAGGTTTTTGCTCCTGTAGAAGCTATAAGTTCGTATGAAATCAAGCTTGTTTTAAGAAAAACATGTTTTATCCGCGATCTTATGAAAAAACACTACACTACCCACAATCCTAAGCGTAGCAGCAACGTCTGCTGATTGGTCCAACTCGCTGTTGCCATAGAAACGTTTACCTTACTGGCGAACGGCTAGAGCTATAACAACAATGGTAGGCTACACCCGCAGCTGTTGTTGTAGTGTACCGGGTTGCTCTGCATCAGGACGTAGACAGGCATACCTCAGCTTTCACGCTTTCCCGAAGGACGAAACACTCCGCAAGTCTTGGGTTAGGTTAATAAGGAGGGATGAGGGGCCTTCTTTTAATATTCTCCGGGGCAGCACTTTCGTTTGCAGTTTGCATTTTGAAAAGGAGAGCATCTACGTCTTGGAAAGTGGTCGGAATAGACTTAAAGCCAATACTATACCAACCCGGTTTCCCTGGAATAACTGGGGGGATAATCAGCCCCGTCGTCGGTCAGTTTTTGACCGTGTTAACACACGCCTAGGAGTAGCGGAGGGCGTTCAGGCTGGTGCCGAGTCTGAGGTGGAGGAGGACAAACAGTCTGCCGCCGGTAATCACGAACCTGCCTCAGAACACAACTATACCCACGCGGATGTGGACGCAGATATGTATGTAGTGGATGCTGCTGCTCATATGTGACTTCAGGCAGGTTGCGGAGAGATTTGGTCCAGCGGTATCTATCGGACTCCGCCATTGTAAAAAGCTAACCGGAAGAGCCGTATCCCTACTAAAAGACGTACTTCCGGTCTTCAATTTTTTCGTGATATAGGCCTATATAGAAAATAATAAAGGAAAAAAAGTCATACAATAATAAATTCAGGAATCCATTTAATTAAAACTATTTCTATTTGTTTTATCAAGACATTTATTCCTTTATTTATTTTCTTATTATATTTATTTATGTATTTATTTATTATTTTTGGAGGTTTGGTCCTCCATATTAACTCACCTTACATTTATGACGGAAGCTGCTTTCGTCAATAACAGCAAATTCTGACATAGTTCGGGAACTTCTTGCAATCCCATCTTGCATCATGTTGATTTGTCAGAGGTGCAAGCACTGAGAAAACATGGTAATGAAGATAAGTGCATAGTTTAGTTATTTTTCACATTACTGATTGCTTCACTTAACATGGTGGGCAGCTACAGGGTGTTTTAGATGTGATGACAGAAGCGACTGTTCATTTGAAAACAATATGATTAGTATAGATGCTGCTACAGCATCAGTTATATCAAAACTGGAGAGTATTTTGGAAAGATATTTGGAGAGTATCTTTAATGAAAAGCAAAGAATGGCACTGAAGGCTTTTCTCAATGGAAAAGGTGTTTTCACTCTACTCCCGACTAGCTTCAGCAAGTTTATTTTTTATGTCATATACAGGTTTGGAGGGTTAATTTAATAATTTATTCCTTTACAGTTACATATGACTTCATAAAAAGTAATCAGTAACAATCCAAGTAAAACAATATGGAAGCAATATAATCGGATTACTTTTGGATGACTTTTTACTCATGTAAATAAAGTCAAAAGAAAATCAATAGAATATAAAATGCTTCTATACTTTTTAGTTAGATTTAAAACTAAATGTCTGAGTAATGTTATTAGTAATGTAGATTTAACTATACATATTATATTAACTATACAATTATAATAATTGTCATTTTTTTTCACAACCAAATGCAATCAAATCAGATGCACTGAATTGTGTTAACATTAAACAAACATAAAACAATTCTGGTATATTTAATCTGGTATATGGATACACTTCAGCTTCACCAAGAGGGTGAGTCGTGACAGTTAAAAGAGAACCAGAACCATAAACATGCACATGTCTATATTGCATTATGTCAAAGGAGTAATTTATTTGGTTTTAAAAGGGAAAAAAAATGCAATCATGTTAGTATTCCATTTTTTTTCAAAGTGTGCCAATAATCTGATTACTTTGTTTTTCGATGTAACTGTACATGAATAAAGTTCCATTTTTTTGGTATCCTGATTGTGTAACTTTGTCACATGTTACTCTCTAAGCCAGGTCAAACATGTGGCCTATTGAATTCTGTAGTGGTTGGGAAAACAATGTTGACTTACCAGTACGTAAATGTCATCCATGAAGACAGGGAATTTTTTTAATTCTGAAAGAGTGATTTTGCTCTGACAGTTCTGCTGCATTTTCTGCCTCTGTGGCTTATATGTCTGCATTACCTGGAAAAACCATAAGAAAATGTTCAATCAATGTTAAATTGCTGACACTCTAGATACATCATCTGTACTTTAAATATAATTAAAAGTATGCTTTACTCTATGAGTGACCACTTGTATTATGCAATAGCCTAAACAAATTTAGTTGGAAAATAGTTCACCAAAAAGCATATAAGGTCTAACTGCTAATTTGTCTGCAACAACAGATTTGTAATGTTAGGTGATACAAAGGTTACCATGTATACTTCACATAAAATAGCATTTTAGAGAACAAATACAACTGTGGGAGGGAAAATTCTGAAATCTCCATGATACATCCGATGGCTTTCACTGGTAGGTTGTATACAACTAATATGACAATAGAGAGAATACAATAAATATTTTCAAGATTATAACACCTAAGCAGTGTGTGTGAAAGACAGTTTAATTGACATACTGAGCACACTTTTTTATATATAAAACGTTGCAAAGAGCTCGTATCGTGTCGTCTTTTCATTTTCATGTCACGACCACATATCTGACACAACATGCTCCTTGCTAAAGTCTTTTTTTCTGAAGCAATTTTATGAGCCTTGCAGTAGTCCTCTTAGTTGGCTGTTTGATCAGCAGAAGTAATAGCTCTGAAGTTAGATTCGTTTTTTTTTTTTTTTTTGAGGAAGCATTTATGTAGATTTGTATATAATACATAAAACCAACCAAGCCTCAACCTCAATGTAATATCGACGGGAATTCGGAGGATACATGAGGTGTATCCTTCGTGGGCACTCACAAACCCACGATTCTTCGCTTCAACTGAAATGTAAAAAAAAAAAAAAGACGCAAATTTTGTTGTAAATATGCGGAAGCTCAAAGAGGCCTTGCGTTATTATTATTTTTCTGTCTCGTTTTCTCGTGATCTCGACGTAACTAAGGTTGTTTTCTCGTGATCTCAACATAACAAAAAGTTGTTTTCTCGTGATCATGACTTAATTTTTGTCGAGATCTCGACAAAACAAAAAGTTGTTTTCAATAAGGATATCTGGTTGCAACAGCTAAACGCACTGTTGCATAATGGATGACCGAATACATCATTACTTTGATCAATGACTCACTCAAACTGAAATAGCTGTATGTCTCTCTGTCATTGACAAATTTCAGATTAGTGTCAGACACCTTAGAAGAAGACTATTACGTCTACAACTTTGTCATAGACAATAAAGTGACCCTGAACGTTTGGTCAATTTCATTGCAAGCCAACGTGATGGGCCGGGACGTCTGCATGATTGCGGTCAAGTATGGAAAGCCAAATGGTTCAGAATTCGCGTGCTTTTGACCGCCGTATCAATATTAAGAAAAAAAAAAAAAACGCCGTCTTCATAATGCCGCCAGGCGTTAAATAAGCGCCGTCAGGCGATAAGTTAACGTCACACGCCGCCACGCGTTAAAATAACGCCACTCGCTGATAGACGTTAAATTGAGGCCACACGCCACTCAAAATGCAGATTTGTGAGCTCATCTACATGGCCCCTCCTCTTCTGAGTTTGAGGACTCTGGCAAGTCGGAGAGTATGGGATTAGAATTCTGCCATGATTCAAAACTGAAAATCAAGTTCTGAAAGGTTGAAACTAAGTGTTCGAAAACTCAAAATCTTACAAAAAAAAAGTTTTGCAAGATCGAAAAATAAGATTTGCAAGCTTGCAAAATGTAAAAAAATAAAAATATCTCTGCAAACATTATGTTGTTTTTGAGATTTCCTTCTTCAGAACTGCAAAATTTTTTTTGTCAGTGTTCTCCCACTGTATTAGTTTGTTTTCCAGGTTTGAAACCTTGTAAATGGTGATCTGAAAACTGGTGTGCGAATGTGTGAAAAAAAAGTTTTGAAACTCTGAAAACAGAGTTTTGCAGGCTTGCAAAGTGGTAAAAAAAAAAAAAAATCTCTGCAAACATAATTTTGTTTTTGAGTTTTCCTTCTTCAGAAGTGCAACACTCTTTTTTACGGTGTTGCGCAATCATTTTTTCAGAGTTTCGAATTTGTCACTGTTCTCCAAGTGTATTAGTTTGTTTTCCAGATTTGAAACCTTGTAAATGGTGATCTGAAAACTGGTGTGCGAATAGGTGAAAAAAGATTTGAAACTCTGAAAACAGAGGTTCGAAAGGGCGAAAATTATTACATTACATTACATTTGCACTCCTATTGCAGACTATTTTTTCAGAGCTGAGTTTACAACACCCACTTTGCGGAGATACGCCCACACAGTTGCAAGCTTGCGACTCATGTGATTTGTGGCAGCGTTGTCACGCAGCTCTGCTCTGAAACTCTGAAATTCAGACTGAGCGAAAATTAAGCTTCGCATCCTCGCAACTTAAAAAAAAGCCTGGAGGGAGGGCCTTCTGCTCTTGGCCAATGCTTTGCTGTCTGCTGACGTACAGTCCAATCACAAGTCGTATTTACAGGAAAGGTGGGATTGACCAACTGCTCCGCCAATGACGAAAGCGCACAGGATACGCAAACAGGATGCACGGCTCTCTGGCCACAAGGCGGTCCCGTCTAGAGCTGCAAGAACCGCGTACCTGCGTGAAGTTGGCCCCCCACCCAACGCAAAACGTCGGCAAAATAGTCTCAATCGTTTGTGCTTCGTTTGTGCTGCTTCGGTTTTTTAGATATTAAAAGAATATTTATAGGTCAATCTGAGGTCAGTCAGCCCCCCACATGCTCCAAATTCACCCAAAATAGTCTCAATCGTTTGTGCTGGTTTGTGCCGGTAAAAGTTTCGTTTTGCAAATGTCTTTTTTTAACAACACAGTTCAAGAAAGAAGGTAAGATCCAAATGGCAAACCAAATCACATAAATAGTTGAATTCACTAAACTGTTACCTATCCACTGTTCGTTTTCAACTTGTAATGGGACACAGCGGATCACAGGATGAGTGGAATGTAACACAAACTCCAGGGTAAGTGTTTTAACTTGTTACTGTATGTAGTTATGTGAATAACAATAGTAATATTAACATTGTCATAAATATAGGCACCATAATCTGTTTGCTGTAGCTCTGTGTTTATACACACATTGGCTGAGGTGTGTGCAATACAGGTCAAAAGTTTGGAAACATTAAGATTTTTAAATGTTTTTGAAAGAAGTCTCGTAATCTCACCAAGGCTGTATTTATTTGATAAAAAAAATAAAGTAAAAACAGTAATATTGTGAAACAATACACATTAAAATAGCTTTAGTTTTAATGTAATTTAAAATGTAAATTTATTTCTGTGACGTCAAAGCTGAATTTTCAGCATCATTACTCCAGTGTTCAATGGTTTGTTTGTTTGTTTTTAATTTCGTTTTTGTTTTGTCTTTCCTATTTGTAGTCTATATATGCTCAGGTTTATATGTGTTGGATACAATATGATTGGCATAATAAAAAACATCCAGTCTTCAATGTCACATGATCCTTCAGAAATCATAGAAAAATGTTGATTTTGAGCTATTATCATTATTATTGGTGCTCAATTATTAAGAATGGTTCTTATTTTTTTTATCAATGTTTAAAAAATGTTTGCATGCTTAATATTTTTGTGGAAACTTTGATGAATAGAAAGGTAAAAAGAACAGCATTTATTTGAAATATAAATCTTTTTACCGATATAAATGTCTTATACTTTCTCTTTTGATCCATTTAATTTGTCCTTGCTGAATAAAAGTATTTTATATATATATATATATATATATATATATATATATATATATATATAGCACAACTGTTTTCAACTGATAATAATAATGAATTTTTCTTGAGTAGCATATTAGAATGATTTCTGAAAGATCATGACACTGAAGTAATGATGCTGAAAATTCAGCTTTGATCACAGGAATAAATAAAGACATATAACATATTCAGATAGAAAACAACTGTTTTAGATTGGAATCATATTTCACACTATTAATGTTTTACTGAATTTTAAATCAAATAAATGCAGCCTTGGTGAGCAGAAGAGACTTCTTTCAGAAACATAAAAAAATCTGATTTTTTTTCAAACTTTTGAATACTTATATTTATATATGTGTGTGTGTGTGTGTGTGTGTGTGTGTGTGTGTGTGTGTGTGTGGAAACCTGTGACTCAATGAATTAAGTAGCCAAAATGATTTACTTTTGTATTGAATTACTGTTGAATTACTGTGTCACTCCACTTCTCAGGTTGTCATACATCTCCCAGACACATGGAGACCTCCTGCAGTAGGCCACATAATGTCCAAGAGCATCCCGAGTTAAGGCTCTTTTGAAGGCAATGACTGTCCTTAAAGCAAATCTCTCTCCTTGGAGCATCCGATTGGAGAGACATTCACACAAAGGAAATTCTGTGGAGTTGCTTCCCAGGTCAGTGTCAATCAGACACCAGATCAGAAGTTATCCCAGACTGTAACTGAGCACTTTTCCTGAGGTATCTGTCTTGAATGCAGAGGGACACTGTGACAGACTTTGTATTGGCCTGAGGCAGGGGGACTCCAGAAGGGTAAGTCCTTCTTCCACTGTGGCCTGAAATGAGCCATGCCAGAAGCCTGCAGTACAGCAACAGAAGTACAAACAAATGGAACTTCCTGGGTGACTTGTGTGCTGAGACCACAATACTGTGAGGAGCACTGTTTTGTGAAGGAAACACATGCATGTTCCCCTCACAGATGGATCTGCATGGAGCCATTCAGGACAAGGAGAGAGGTATGAATTCGTCTTCATATGTCCCAGAACAGGAAGCATCCATTTATGGTTTTCCATCTACACTGCAAGTTGTGGTGGGTAGTGGATTGGCTCCTGTGATGATCACTGTTGCAACAGCTGCATCCTCTTCATTTTTTTTCTCACCTTTTTGTTTTGCAGAACAAATTGGCATGTTGCAATTAATCTATCCACCAGAATAGGCAAGTTTTCATGCTTGGAAAAGGCCACTTTGATGTTTTTGAACTCTGCTTCAACATTGGCTGAACTTGCGGTGATGCTGGTGCATCGAAAGTGAGGGATCATTACCCCTGTCCAGAGTGGTATGTAACTTGCAAGCCAGATTTTATTGGGAATAATCTCAGGGAGGAAGTGCATATTATCATGATCCCCATTACCTACGGCAAGTGACCTGTTCTCCTCACATATGTCTGTTACCCACTGTCCTAGGTCTGTCTGCATTTGGTCACATGGATCCACTTCCAGGTCCTCACCCTCTACATCTGGAATGATGACACTCTCTTCTGCAATTCTGGCTTTCAGGTATTTCTTGCACCTTTCCGATATGGGGGGGGTTTAACATCTGCAGTGAAACAATGGGAACCTTGTCGCCTAATTCTAAATAATTTCTCTCTTACTTTGCTTTGTGCAGGGTGGCCAAATTAGGCAGATGACTTGGCTCAGGATCTCCAAAATCCACCAGCTTTGTTGCCTCTGAAGCCCTCCATACATGGGGATCCATTCTACCCTCACACAGTTCTTTGGCTATCTGCACACGCAAGTTACCAGACATCGCACGCTTGGAACAGCCAGTGTGCAGGGAGTCATCAGTGTTTTTAATTAAACACTTGAGCCCTGTTGGGCTGTTCATTTCAGGCGCTTTGTCAAATTTTTGTGAATGTGGCCACGACATTCCTTACAGTTGCCTCTGATTTCTATGTATTTCTCTGTGGCTGTTGGATAGACCTTGGCTCTTTTAAAGGCAAATGTGCAGGGGCATTTCACTTCTTGTAATATCTGATTATTTATCACATGTGTCCAGATGCCAGGCTTCAAAATTGTGTATTCCCTTTTTGATGTTTCAGAGAACTTGCTGTATTTAACCGTTTCAGGCATGAATTCAATCCATTGCTGAAATAGAACTTCAAGATCAAAAGTCCCACAATCTTTTGGTCTGGGTGAAAGGGACCCTGGCTCAAAATCAGTGTCATCATTACTGCCATTTGTTTCATGAGTAAACCCTAAAGCAGTCCAGATGTTGTGTCTATTTAATTTAACAAAAGTGATAGAGCCTTTGCAGTGATCTTGTTTTCTAGCTGCTTACTAAGCTCTGTCCAGATGCTCTGATTATGAGTAGTTAAGATTTTGATTAGGATTTTGGACTTATTTTTTGATGAACACCAAAATGGTGTTTTGTGAAAATGAAAACTCTGTCAACTGCTGGTTTCTTGGACATCGGGTATAAACTAAACATAATTACCCACTTAAATAATCCTGACTCATAAATGTCATGTTCAGTATAAACTTGTTTTCATTACTGTAATGGTCTGAATATAAGGATAATATACTAATAATATATAAGGATAATATATCTTATATTAGGACCAATATGGTAATGTTGAACCCAAGATGCACAATGTATTCAAAAAAATAACATGGGTCACATGTAAAACTTTAGCATGTATTTGTATTAGCAATGAGTATTCTGTTCAAAAAACATTGACAATCTTAGCTCTCTTGAATGTTGTACAATTGTTCTTGAAGTTAATAAATACTATTGTAACTGGCAGTGTTAAAACATTGTACAGAAATTTAATTTAGTAACTACTTTTTCCCTAGTAACTCTACACTAATTTCCACAAGAGCATCTGGAACAGAAGTGTCACTTGACATAGTGGTGGCAATGAAGTGTTGCAGATGATACTCCATGTAAATAAATAAAAAGTTCAATCAGGAAACACCAGTGAATGAAGTAAAGATAATTGTTTATTGAACAAATTATGTGATTAGTCTTGACAGAAATTCTTCGACAATTCGACTCTAAAAGTGTGTTCACATCGAGGTGATTTGCACTTTTGTTATCGTGTCCAGAGCTGAGCGAAAGTGAGTGACAGAAAGAGTCCGACAGACACCAGATGAATATTGAGCTGCTGCTGTCTGAACACCAATACGGTTTTAATAAACACCATAGCGACTACAAAAACATGTTGTTGTATTAAAACATCTTCATCCAACATTTTGGCAAGAGATTTTAATGACAAACTCAAAATAAAATGCTCACTGCTCATAAATCGTACTGTCTACACACAAAACAAGATAGATCTATTTTAGAAATATATAATATATATATATTAGTAGCAGTCTCGGTCATTCTGATTACTATATATAATATATAGTAATCAGAATGACCGAGACTGCTACCAAATTATATTTGATTTTTGTGACCATTAAGTGATCTATTTTATTATGTCAGTATTGTATTCAATAAATAAAAGCATTTATAATTCGCCTGTAATTCAGTGTCTAATATTTTAAAAACCAAAGCAGCACAAACGAAAACTTTACTGGCACAAACGAAGCACAAACGATTGAGACTATTTTGCCGACATTTTGCGTTGGGTGGGGGGCCAACTTCACGCAGGTACGCGGTTCTTGCAGCTCTAGACGGGACCGCCTTGTGGCCAGAGAGCCGTGCATGTTTGCGTATCCTGTGCGCTTTCGTCATTGGCGGAGCAGTCGGTCAATCCCACCTTTCCAGTAAATACGACTTGTGATTGGACTGGATGTCAGCAGACAGCAAAGCATTGGCCAAGAGCAGAAGGCCCTCCCTCCAGGCTTTTTTTTAAGTTGCGAGGTTGCGAAGCTTAATTTTCGCTCAGTCTGAATTTCAGAGTTTCAGAGCAGAGCTGCGTGACAACGCTGCCACAAATCACGTGAGTCGCAAGCTCGCAACTGTGTGGGCGTATCTCCGCAAAGTGGGTGTTGTAAACTCAGCTCTGAAAAAATAGTCTGCAATAGGAGTGCAAATGTAATGTAATGTAATAATTTTCGCCCTTTCGAACCTCTGTTTTCAGAGTTTCAAAACTTTTTTCACCTATTCGCACACCAGTTTTCAGATCACCATTTACAAGGTTTCAAATCTGGAAAACAAACTAATACACTGGGAGAACAGTGACAAATTCGAAACTCTGAAAAAATGATTGCGCAACACCGTAAAAAAGAGTGTTGCACTTCTGAAGAAGGAAAACTCAAAAACCAAATTATGTTTGCAGAGATTTTATTTTTTTTACCACTTTGCAAGCCTGCAAAACTCTGTTTTCAGAGTTTCAAAACTTTTTTTCACACATTCGCACACCAGTTTTCAGATCACCATTTAACAAGGTTTCAAACCTGGAAAACAAACTAATACAGTGGGAGAACACTGACAAATTTGAAACTCTGAAAAATTGTTTGCGCAACATCATAAAAAAAATGTTGCAGTTCTGAAGAAGGAAATCTCAAAAACAACATAATGTTTGCAGAGATATTTTTATTTTTTTACATTTTGCAAGCTTGCAAATCTTATTTTTCGATCTTGCAAAACTTTTTTTTTGTAAGATTTTGAGTTTTCGAACACTTAGTTTCAACCTCAGAACTTGATTTTCAGTTTTGAATCATGGCAGGATTCTAATCCCATAGGAGAGGACAATCCAGTTCAGAAGAGCGCGAAAATGGCAAGGAGAGGATTTGTTTTGCGGTGTAAACGCACTGTAAACGACTGCACTCGCCTTTTACTCTCTGATAATCCAGGGCCTGATGTTTTTCAGTCATCATTAAATAGGTAAGGATTTATGTAAGGACGAGATATTAGCATTAGCGTATACGGCTGGTGGGTATAAATTGTAGAAAATGTATGTGCAATGCAATTCTATGACCAATTGTACTTGTGACTGGTAACTTACTGTAACGTTACATAATATGTTACTTACGTATTAATCTTCTCCTGGTTTAAAATAAGCCCTGTCTGTGAAACTGGGCCATGGTTACATAATGTTAATGTTGCCTCTTCTACGGGTGTTGGGCCACCTTGCTGTCTTTGTAGTAAAACAAATAAAAATACAAAAACACATTTTACACTATATATTTATTTAATAATATATATTTTTTTACTTTTCAGACTTCAAACCATGCTGAGGAGCCTGGAATGGGCAAAGGGGAGGCTTCTAAATGCCCAGGCAGCAGATGAGATAATCCATGAAGTATTCGATTTTATTCAGGAGATTCAAACTTCTGAACCGAGAGCGCAGGAAGGTAAATGCCATCAAACTGATTTACAAACAAAAATAAAGAATTAAATGGGGCACTATTTGTAGTGGTGTCCAAAACCATAGTGGACGTTATCAAGAGCACACATTCAATCCTATAATGCACCGCAATAACATGTGTACAACGGATGTATGCTCAACGGCTAGAGAATACCCATAATGCAATGTGAGGGTCGTGTTGAATGAATTCCTGGGTCTCGCCAGCCCTTCCGGCGCACTCATTGTCTGAATTCACTCACTCATTTTCATTCACTCCTTCTAGTGGACTATATTAGTGGAGTAGTGTAGGGAATAGTGAATGAGGGTATAGGGGGCGATTTCATACACAACCTTTGATTAGCTGGATCAGGGGGCTGTTCCATAAAAGCCGCTTAGAAAAGCGGGGATTAAAGTCCAAAACCTGACTTGAATGAGCCGAGCTAAACATCCGCGCTTAAATTGGTTCCATAACAGTAAGTTGAGGATCATATGATCTTACTAATTTGAGTCAGGTTTAAATAGTCTAGATAATTGCGCGTGCACGGCATTGTTTATAAGTCCTGAAAAGTCGAGCATGGGTCAATCGATTTACTGTGGGCTACCATGGCAACAAAAGGAAAAGATAGAGCAGCGATGTTCACGGCAACGGAACAGGGTTTGCTATTGGAATTATATGAAGAATTTAAAGATGTCATTACCAAAAAAGTCAATACAGCGGCAATAAATAAAGCAAGAGAGAAAGGTTGGCAGGAAATTGCTGATCGTCTCAATGCGTAAGTAGCGGTGTAAACTATTTAAAATACTTTATCAATATTGAATGTGTGTCACAATATATTGCAAAGTTTGTGTGTGAATAACGGTAACGTTAATTGCTTTCACGCAGCAGCAACTTAAGTGAAGGAAAAAGAACCTGGCAGCAGGTGAAAATAAAATATAAAAATATAGTTCAGAATGGTAAGTAAATCTAATGGTATGTAGATATGTAATCAATGCCAGCTTGAAGTTACAACTATTCAGTTTTTTTTTTTTTTTTTTTAATTGCAGCGACCAAAAAGAAGACTGAGGTTGCTGGCACTGGGGGAGGGCCACCACCAGTCAGCTTCACTCCTGCAGAGGAGCTGGCTTTGGAAATTAATAAAGGGAGGCCCGTCCTTGAGGGAATAGTGGGGGGGACATCATCTAAAATGATATCACGTAGTATAAGGAGTGAGTATATAAAAGGTGTGTGTGTGTGTGTGTGTGTGTGTGTGTGTGTGTGTGTGTTTTATTATCATTATTCCTTCCTGACTAACTGATTTCCTCCTTCCTTAGGCATTGTAAGCCTAAGTACATCATAGCAGTAATGTCACGTAGAGGTACTTGTGCTACTGTAATGGTGCATTTTGGTAAAAAAAAATATTTTTTTTCTATCAAGATTCTGTATGCCTTATGGACCCACCAGACATCATGTTTCCTGTGAGTATGAGACCTTTTAAATCAGTCATGTAAGCTAATGAGTTTAACTGAGTTTAATCAGTGGTCACAGGGAGAAGGCTCATCAGTTGAGGAGGATGAGGAGACTGTGTCTGTATGTTCAAGGAGGCCTGAGGTACTCACAGGTTCCATGCTATACTGTATTGAATATTAAAAAGTGTACTTGTGTGATAAAATGATCATAATGTGTTTTCAGGATGCTGACACTGTTCTAGAGCCCTCTCAGTCTGGGACCACATGTGACAAAGTGAGTATTAAGAAATGAAAACAATGTGACAAGAGTATTCAATGAAATAACTTAAATCTATGTTGCTACAGAACCCAGAAAACATAAAAGGAGTGTATAAACGCTACCTCCTTAAACAAATGGAAGCGATTGATATCGACATCCAGTATAAAAAACTGAAGATGAGGAAGTTGGAGCTGGAAATTCAACAGCTACAGAAAAATGCAAGTAGAACTACCATTTTTAAAAAAGAAAAAGAAAAAAAAAACATTACCTTTTTGATCACTTTCCACAACATTTATTTGTGTGTTTTCACCCCTAACAGGCAGATTCACTCTGAATAAAGACAAATCACATTAAATACTTTGACTTCTGTGTGTTTGTTCAACTAAGGAGAAAGTTGAGGGGCCAGTGGAAAATTTTAAAGGCCACACATGGTTTAGACCATATTAAGCAAAATAATTATTTGCATATGTGTCTCGTATAAGTCTGCCTGTTTCGTTTTCTTCCAATACTGCTTCATTGCCCCAGTCTTCCTCTTCAACAATCCTTGGTTGCCTCTCTCTCCTCAGACAAGCAATGTTATGGAGCACTACACAAGCAACTACAATGTCACATGCCCTAGGTGGAGTCACTCTGAGGTGCTTCAGGCACTGAAACCTTGACTTTATCAGCCCAAATGCCATCTCTATACGACCTCTTGTGCGTGCATGGGCAATGTTGTAGCGGTGCTGTGCCTCAGTCTGGCGCTCCTGATAGGGAGTCAAGAGGGAAGGCAGGCATGGGTATCCCTTGTCTCCCAGCAAAACTCCTGAGAATTCTCCTGCATAGACAGAATGAATATATAGATATAATGTAGTTTTTTTTTTTTTTTAAGACTTTTTGCGATTTTAAGTGATTACTAGCATACCTCTTGCTAGTTGCTGGTAGAGAGATGAGGCTCTAAAGATTCTGGAGTCATGCACAGAGCCTGGCCATTTGGCCTCTACATTTGTGATGATGCAATCTGCATCACTAATCATCTAAAATAAATTAAACCTGTAGGTCACTACATTTTAATTGCAATGAACTAAACACTGTTGCCCAGCTTAGTACAGAACACTCAGTGCTAAAGCATAGCCTTCAATATCATCTCAGTGGGACCGTACCTGTACATTGATGCTGTGTACTGATTTCCTATTCACAAAGTCCGCTTCATGTGGACCAGACGGACACTTAATACGCACATGGGTGCAGTCCAATGCACCGATAACATTTGGGAAACCTAGGAAAATTATTTGTTTGTTTTAAATATGTCCCATGTAAAATCAACAGTCAAGAAATATTTCCATGTTTTATAGTTATTTGAACTTACCAGCTATTCCATAAAAGGCATGTTTAATGGTACGAATAGCTTTGTGGCCAGGGAATGTGATGAACACATTGAGTAGTCTTTTTAAAGAAAGGTACACAGTTCGTACAGAGCGGCAAACTGATGCTTTGCTGATATTCTCTGCATCTCCAACTGTACAAAAATGTTCCACTGGCAAAAAAGCGAAGTGCAATGCACACCGTCTGTGGGACTGTGAGCGCTCTGTTGCGGCGTGTATTATTTGCAATGTGTGGGCTTAGTAATCTACAAATATATGCAATCCCATCTCTTGAGAACCTATATCGCTCATACAGGTAGCTGTCATTAAAAGCCAATGGGTCTGACCTGTCTCTGAAAGTTCTCTCTCTTTGAAATGCCCTCCGCAAGACTATTGCTCCCTCATCCACCACCTCATCTATGAAAGGACACGCCATGGTTAAGTTTGGAAACGAGTTCAGCTCCCTATTTACAGTATATACTTTTAATTAATGAATTACCAAACTCATTAACCAAACTCACCAATTAAACACAAGTTTTGAACATTTCTTAGTGTATTTTTACCTTATAATTTCTTACATTTATTAGTAAAGTACATTTTCTCATTTATTTATTTATTTAAAAAAAATTGTATTAATAGTGGTTAAGTAAAATAAAATGACATCGAAATACCAGCAGGTGAGTATAAATGGTATGCTCGTTAAGCCTGAACTCAGACTTAGCCTGACAGTTAGCCTGCCCCGGACCAGGTTAATTTGCCAGCATAAGTTGCCGGGGTAACTGAGTTTGAACTTTTTTAAGTTTGATTTATGAAACCGAATCTACCAAAAATAAGCCTGACTAACCAAAATAAGCCTGGCTTATACTCTAATCTTGGTTTATGGAACAGCCCCCAGGTGTGTTTAATTAGGGTTGGAGCTAAACTCTGCAGGGCAGTGGCCCTCTAGGAATTGTTTGAGCCTATTGAACTATAGGAAAATTATTATATAGTCAACCGTTTTCCTAATCAGGTCTTTTATAAAAGCAGTATATTATAATTTTTCTACAGAAAGTGCTGGATATCGACCTCCACTGAATAGTAATGGATCCAGAGGCTTATGTCATTATGTCATTACTCAGGATCAACTGTCATTTCTGTTGTCTTGTGGCTTCACTGTAACACAGATTGCAGATGTTTTACACACCTCCGTGTCCACAGTTAAACGACGTTTAAGGTAAATTTTATCACATAATAAATATATCAATTGACTACACACATTATACATGACCCACAGAGAATAAAATGTCATCTGTTTGGTCACTGATATGACTGGTGACCTCATCTTATTTGATCATAATAAGTGGAGAAAAATGCTGAGTGCATCTTGATTTATTTTAGAACTCCTAGTCAATGTTAAAATACTTGGATATATCTTTTCAGGTGCTTCAATCTGTTGCAGTCTGCTTCATACTCGGACATATCTGATGTAGACTTGGACGAAAAGATCAGGGACCTAGTGGCTGGAAATGACCAACTTGGATCAGAGGCAGTTCGAGCACAACTGAGGGCAGAGGGAATTCTGGTTCAGAGATGCAGAGTGAGGAGCAGTATGCATCGTGTCAACCCAAGGGCTGCAGCTCTCAGAGCAATGTGTCAGCGACTACGTAGAAGGTCCTACCGTGTCGCAGGACCTAATTCTTTATGGCATCTGGATGGAAACCACAAACTAATAAGGTAGTTTTTTTTTTATGTTACTTTATCTTAAATATTTAATTATGCCTAATCCACTTTATTCTTTTGTCTTTTTAGATAACCAATTTTTTTGCCACACTTTTAATAAAATAAATTGAGTAAATAAGTTTTAAAAGTTTAAACTTAAGAATTGAGCAATTCATAAATGTAAATGTATATGATTGCTAAAACAGGTTGTTTAGATTTCCTTAAATGCAGTATATAGTATAGTATAGTATATACTAGTATAGTATATTTTGTTGTTGTCTACAGCAGTTGTTATGTTCAAGTAATTATGTATTTGTGTTGATTAGATGGAGGATAGTAATTCATGGTGCCATTGATGGCTATAGTCGTCTCATCACCTTTCTCCGTGCTGCCAGCAACAATCGTAGTAGCACTGTCATGGATTGTTTCTTGGATGCCATTTCCAAATATGGAGTCCCTTCCAGAGTAAGGACTGACCATGGTGGAGAGAACAACGCTGTGTGCCTGTTCATGAACTTGTTCAGAGGCACTGACCGAGGTAGTGCTATTAGAGGAAGGAGTACACACAATCAAAGGATTGAAAGACTTTGGGTCGATCTGTGGCGTGGCGTGTCAAATGTGTACTATGACCTTTTCAATTTTCTTGAGAGTGAGGGCATTATAGATGTAGATAATGAAATGCACATGTGGGCTCTGCATCATGTCTACATCCCAAGAATTAATAAAGACTTGACAAATTTCTCACGCCAATGGAACAATCATGGTTTGCGAACCGAGAGACACCAGTTGCCCCTGCAAATTTTTGTCCGGAGTTGCCTGGCACAACAGAGGCAGCCGAGTACTGCAGTGCGGGAGATATTTGCAGCAAGACCCTCAGGCTCCAGTGGAGGAGAGAGTAATCCAGCAGAACAAGTTGGTGGTGAGGGTCAATCTGTATCAGATATACCTCATGTGCTTTGGCCTGAATGGGTTACATTACCTCCAAACCAGTTCACTGTTACTGATGCTGAGATGCAACAACTCACTGAACAAATTGATCCACTTGGAGGCTCCCGGGAAAACCTTGGAGTAAATGTCCTTAAAGATGTTCTTTCTTTTGTGGAAAATCTAAGACCTTAAAATTACATTAAAAGGAATAGTTCACTTCAAATTAAAAATTCTGTTATAATTTACTCACCCTCAAGTTATTTCAAATCTTTTTGAATTTCTTTCTTCTCACAACACAAAGGAAGATATTTGGAAGAATGTTGGTAAGCAGACAGTTGATAGACCCCATTGACTTCCATAGTATGAAAAAAATAAAGTAAATTATGACAGAATTTTCATTTTGAAGTGAACAAATTCTTTAATAGCGTTAAAATGGTGTCTGAACCTTGGAAGTGTTGCTCATGGCATGTGTCATGGTCACATCTGTTTCTCGCCTCTACTTTTCAGAACTGTTATCTTTTTTTTTTTTAAAGATGCAGATGTTTGCAAAACATTAGTCAAGTTTTTATTTAATGAACATAAGCATTGATTTGTTCTGTATTGTAATACAATAACACCAGAATAAAATATTTTATTTTGAAACACTGAAAGGAAATAAATGGAAACTTGACAAGCTAAAGCCATTTAAAATTGTTAAAGTCACCATGAAATGAAAGTTCACAACAGTAACTTCTATGAACCCCCCTCAACAATTCTCTTCTCTGTTGACATAAGATATGTCTTCATGTGAGGGTGAAGAAGATCCCATCCACTTGTTATTGGCATGAAATATTTCCAGCAATAAGCAAAACATGGTGGTACGGTCTCAATTTGTGAGTGAGGCCGATGTCGGTAAAGTGTGGAAACTTTGGCCCACCTCATTTCATGTTTTCTAACCTAAAAAACATTTAGAAAAATTACTCACAAATTGAGACCTTACCACCATGTTTTTTTTTTTTTTTTGTGCTTATTGCTGGAAATATTAAAAAAAAATGTTTGCTGATAATTTACTCACCCTGATGTCATCCAAGATATCCATGTCTTTCTTTCTTCAGTCGAAAAGAAATTAAGGTTTTTGAGGAAAACATTCCAGGCTTTTTCTACACAGAATGGACTTTAATGGCAACCATCTATCCCAATGTTCAAAAGAAGGTTCAAATGTCCGTCTCAATGCAGCTTCAAAGTCTCTACACGATCCCAGTCGAGAAATAAGGGTCTTATCCAGCGAAACGATAGGTCATTAAACTAGACCTTTTTTTTATTTTATTATTTTTTTCTTGAACAAAATTAATTTACATTTACACTTCACAGTCATTTACAGTGTGTTTACACCGCAAAACAAATCCTCTCCTTGCCATTTTCGCGCTCTTCTGAACTGGATTGTCCTCTCCGACTTGCCGTAGAGTCCTCAAACTCAGAAGAGGAGGGGCCATGTAGATGAGCTCACAAATCTGCATTTTGAGTGGCGTGTGGCGTCAATTTAACATCTATCGGCGAGTGGCGTTATTTTAACGCGTGGCGGCGTGTGACGTTAACTTATCGCCTGACGGCGCTTATTTAACGCCTCGCGGCGTTATGAAGACGGCGTTTTAATATTGATACAGCGGTCAAAAGCACGCAAATTCTGAACCATTTGCCGCGATTTGGATCCGAGTGCGTGCATATTGCAGTTCTTGACGCCTGTTGAGTGCAGAAGAAAGCGAGTCTTGCTATATTGATGAAAACGCGTTTATTAAGTGTTTGTGACGTGCTGCCTGGCGTTTAGTAATATGTTTGATTTAGCCTATGTGAAAGGTGACTGGTTAGAAGACTCTTGGATAGGGCAGGTGAATATTTTATAACCAAGTGTAATGAATTAAAATAACTTTACATTTATATATAATAAATTGTACTTTTCTGCCAAGGATCTCTCATTGTCCTTCACACCTTGTAGGTCAATTAAAAACTGTATAGAAAATTTAAAGGCAAAACCAACTTTTTGTTATATCGAGATCACGAGAAAACAACTTTTTGTTATGTCGAGATCACGAGAAAACAACTTTTTGTTATGTCGAGATCATGAGAAAATTAAGTCGTGATCACGAGAAAACAACTTTTTATGTCGAGATCATGAGAAAATTAAGTTGTGATCACGAGAAAACAACTTATGTCGAGATCACGAGAAAACAACCTTAGTTATGTCGAGATCACGAGAAAACGAGACAGAAAAAAAATAATAACGCAAGGCCTCTTTGAGCTTCCGTATAAATATGATGTTCAAACGCAAGTGATGTTAAATCCCAAGATGTAGTACCTCAGTAGATGGGTGCAGACTGCAGAGTATATATACGCGCTTGTTAAAGACTGGCGTGCTGTCATAGCAACCATGTTACGTTCCATTTCCATTTGTCTTAGGAAGACCGTCTCGTTTAAAGGAGAACACTCGGTATACTGCAGCCTTCAAATGAAGCTTCCAACCTAGCATGCAAACTTCGAAACGAAACACAGCGAACCTCGCAATAGCGGTAACAATTTTTTTTTTATGTCAAAGGTAATATAAAAAGTACCCCCGTGGGGACCCGGGGTAGAATAGGTCCCTAGCACCCCCTTGCTGATCGTAAGAGGCGACAAATGGGGCAACTTGCATGCCGTGAGTTGCGACTCGTGTCAGTGGAGGAAGAGATCCTGGTGCTTGAGGATTTTGGCCTGCTGCGGCCGCCATATATCCAACACATCACTTTGGCTCCTACTTCATTCAGACGAGAGGTTGGAATGGCCCATTCCAATTAATCGGCTTGTCAGGATTTGCCCTGGACTTGGTTCAGAATTACAACCAACTATTTAGTTTTCACCTCTTCCAGAAGGCACTGGCGTAGGGTCAATTGAGTAGTATAAATCTTGTATTTATATGCTCAAGTATATCATTTCTGTATCCTTGGTGTACATCCGGTGGATTCCCGCGGCACTGTACATCCCCTTGTTGGACTCCGAGGTGGGTGAGGAGCAGAGATGATGAATCTATTCTTTCTAAACATGGCAAATAAACAAAATACCAAAAAACGGATACTGGAACAAGACTTGGAAGTTGAACTAACCACTAACCTTTTTTCTTCCAAAGATGGAAATTGGCAAAAATTTATTTTACTTGAGTCTCTATCAATTGACAGCCCTCTCACTAAACTGTCTCCTTTTGCTATTCAGAAAGGAATCACAGGAATAGCAGGAACAGTCAAGGATATTAAAAAGCTGCGATCGGGACAAATTTTGGTGGAGTGTGCTCGGAAAGCAAACTCGGAGAACTTATTACGAGCAACAAATCTGGCTGGAGTCACTATGAGAGCAATCTGTCACCCTTCTCTGAATAACAGCAAAGGAGTGATCCGCACCAGAGAATTGCAAGACATGGATGAAGCTGACATTACCTCAGAACTGAATCATCTAGGTGTGATTGATATCAAAAGAATTAGTATAAAAAAAGATGGACAAATAATTCCAACAGGAACATACATTCTGACTTTTAACAGACCTCTCCCGCCAGAGAGAATTCAAATAGGTTATCTAAGTGTCACTGTAGATATCTACATACCAAACCCGTTGAGATGTTTTAAATGTCAGAAATTTGGTCATGGTTCTGCTGGATGCAAAAATAAGGCTGTTTGCGACAATTGTGGTAAGGATGACCATGAAACAAACTACTAATTCCGCTAAATGTAAAAACTGTCTTGGTGATCATGCAGCCTCATCAAAGAAATGCCCTGCTTGGATTAAAGAGAAGGAAATACAAAAATTAAACATACAAAGAAGGTGAGCTATCCTGAAGCCCGAAAACTTGTTGAAGGTCTCCCTGCCTTCACGCTGAATAGATCCTACTCTGCTGTGGTCAAACCAAATATACGAGAAATTAGTACTCAGACGGAACTGACTTGGATTTCTACAGACAAACCTCAAGGTATTAGTAGTAATAAGAATTCATCTCCACAAAAAAGCAAGAATGTATGTATCCAAACCAATCCAACTCAAGATACCCATTTGGAACAAAGAGAACCCAGAGAGAAAAAGAAATCTCAAAGTACAGTAACTCGACTACCAAACCAAGATAAAAACAGAACTTCAAAACATGACATCCCAAAAGATGTCGAAATGTCAGAACCTATGACTAGTCGAAGTCGTAGTCTTTCCCCTAAGTGCAAGAATAAAGGACTTGTACCTATCCTCCCCACTTGAAGATGAGTAATCTTATAATTCAATGGAATTGTCGGGGTTTAAAAGCTAATTTTGCAGAGTTACAACGTTTAACTGCTGTTTTAAATCCCCTTGCCTATTGTATTCAAGAGACTCACTTATCTCCAAATGATCCCCTGACTGTTAAAAATTTTAGACTGTTTAATGTATATGGACCAAATGCACAAAGACCTTCTGGTGGATCAGCTGTCTTGGTTAAAAAGGATATTATTCACAGTCACATTGTACTGGATACCCAAATACAGGCAGTAGCAGTGCGTATCACCTTTCATAGAGTCATTACATTATGCTCTATCTACATACCTCCCAGCGAAGTTATTACATTGGAAGAATTGGACAAACTTGTAGCACAATTGCTGACTCCATTTATACTTATGGGTGATTTTAATAGCCATAATCCTTTATGGGGAGAAGATCGATGTGATGCTGAAGGAAAGAGAATGGAGGATTTTATACATAATAATGACTTGTGTTTACTAAATGATGGAACCAAAACCTACCTTCATCCAGGTCATGGCACGTATTCTGCAATTGATTTGAGTATATGCAGTGCTGAAATTTTTTTAGATTGTACATGGCAGGTCTGGGACGATTTATGTGGAAGTGACCACTTTCCACTTATTACCTCATTTCCCAAATCGGATGTCCAACAAAGACCTTCAAGATGGCAACTTAAAAAAGCAAATTGGCCTTCTTTCGAAATTATGTGTTATGAAAAATTTATTTCAGCAACTCAAGACAATCAGAACTCTATAGAAACTTTTACTGAACAGTTAATTGATATTGCAAATGAAACAATTCCAAAGACATCCTCTAAATCGCACTGTAAAGCTAACCCCTGGTTTAACGAGCAGTGTAAAAAAGCTATCGGGGCACGGAAAAAGGCGGAAAGACTTTTTAATAAACAGCCTTCAACGGCTAATTTTATATCTTTTAAAATTTGTAGAGCTCAAGCTCGCAGAATTTTAAATGAAGCAAAGAAGCAAAGCTGGAGACAATTTGTATCAAGTTTAACATGTTATACTCCCATGAAGAGGATCTGGAACATGATTCGCAAAATGAAGGGCATTGGAAATGGATTTAATATTCAACATATTAAAAAACTAGATATTCTTCAGACAAAGGAAATGGATATAGCAAATACATTAGCAGAATCTTTTGAAAAGAATTCGTCAATAGAAAACTGCCTCCCTGAGTTCCAGTTAATTTGAATACAGCAGGAAAGGGTAAAATTGAACTTCTGTTCTGATAACAAAGAAATATATAATCAACCTTTCAAGATGGATGAATTAATACACTCTTTAAAATGTTCCCATGACACTGCTGTTGGGCCAGACCAAATTCACTATCAATTCTTAAAGCACTTACCCCAAAGCATATTATCTCTTCGTTTAGATAATTTCAACTCTGTCTGGTCTTCTGGACAAATACCACCCTCCTGGAAAGAAGCAACCGTAATTCCTATACCTAAACCAGGAAAAGACCATTCAGATCCAAATAACTATCGACCAATCGCTCTTACCAGTTGCCTCTGTAAAACGATGGAGAGAATGGTAAATAATCGGCTCGTTTGGACTCTGGAGTCGAAGAAACAAATAAGTGACTATCAATGTGGGTTTAGACGTGGAAAGTGCACTTTGGATCAATTAATCCGACTGGAAACTTATATTAGAGTTGGTTTCATTAGAAAAGAACATGTTGTTGCTGTCTTTTTTGACTTGGAAAAAGCATATGATACAACATGGAGATATGGGATCTTGAAAGATCTTTACCACATGGGTTTTAGAGGACGATTACCCATCTTTATTTCCAACTTTTTGGCTAGCAGATATTTTAAAGTCCAAGTAGGAAACACCTTGTCGGATATTCACAAACAAGAAATTGGAGTTCCTCAGGGAAGCATTCTTTCTGTCACTCTTTTCAGTATTAAAATAAACAGCATTGAGAATATCATTGGATCTAATATATTCTGCAGCCTATATGTGGACGATCTCTGCATCTGCTATAGAGGGAAGAACATGAGTACAATTGAAAGACAACTGCAGTTATGTATTCACAAAATATATCAGTGGTCAGTTGAAAATGGATTCAAATTCTCTAAATCAAAAACAGTCTGTACCCACTTCTGTATCCAGCGATCCCTTCATCTTGATCCAGAACTCTTCATTAATAGAGAACCGATTAATGTTGTTAAAGAAATTAAGTTCTTAGGACTTCTTTTTGACAACAAAATGACTTTCATTCCTCATTTGAAATCACTAAAAAACAGGTGTCTTAAAGCTATGAATATAATGAAAGTACTGGCAAAAACAAAATGGGGAGCAGATTACATGGTTCTTTTGAGACTCTATAGAACACTAATTCGTTCCCGGCTGGACTATGGAAGCATAATATATGACTCTGCCAGAGAATCATATAAGCAGATGCTGGACTCAGTACATCATCAGGGCTTACGACTTGCCTTGGGAGCATTTAGAACTTCGCCGGTGCAAAGCTTGTACATCGAAGCCAATGAACCTTCACTTCAAAACAGACGATTGAAGCTCTCACTCCAATATGCTGTCAAAATAAAGGCAAATAAAACCAACCCCGCTTATTCTTCAATCTTCAACCCACAATTTACTCCTTTGTATGAGAGCAAACCTAAAAGTATCAGATCCTTTGGTATTCGTATTAAACCTCATTTGGAGAACTTGAATATAAATTTGAACATTCTAAATCAAATACAATTCAATTCTATATCTCCCTGGAAATTAAAGAAGCCTAATATCAATTTGGATTTGGCTCATCAGAAGAAAGGAGTGACCCATCCAAATGTATATAGACAGCAATATTTGGAAATAAGAAACCAATTCCCTTCCCATGTGCCTATATTCACAGATGGCTCGAAGATGAAAAACAGTGTAACGGCAGCAATGGTGACTGGAAATCAACGCTATGGAATTCGTATTCCAAAACAGTGCTCAATTTTCTCTGCTGAGGCACGTGCTTTACTTTTAGCTTTGGAGCATATTGAAAATTCTCTGCAAAAATTTTTTATAATTTTTACTGACTCTAAATCCTGCCTTCAAGCAATGGACACTTTAAAAATTGATCATCCTTTAGTGGACCACATCTTAACCAAAGTGGATTATCTACTAAATCAGTTCTTCAGCATTATTTTTTGCTGGGTTCCAGGACATGTTGGTCTTTCAGGAAATGAACAAGTTGATGCAGCTGCTAAGGAAGCTTTTAATCAGGAAGTTAATGAATGTCAAATCCCTCCCTCAGATATCAGACCGATTATTAACCGATATATTTTAAATAAGTGGCAAGAAGAGTGGAATATGTGCAAGAACAATAAGTTGTATGTAATTCATCCGGAAATTTCAAACAGACTTTTTATCAATTTTAAATCTAGACTTGATCAAGTGGTCTACACCAGATGCCGTATAGGTCACACAAATCTGACCCATGCTTTTTTGCTTAAAGGTGAAGACCCAACCCTATGTATGTTTTGTAATATTCCCTTATCTGTCAAACATATTTTACTAGATTGCCCTGGTCTTAACGCAAGTAGAATGCTATTTTATGAAGTTACTTCGTTAAAGGACTTATTTAATGAGATTGTGCCTGAAAAGGTTTTGGACTTTTTATCATACGTTAATCTTAAAAAAAATATTGTATAATATGACTTGCGGTCTATATTTGTTTTGTTTTTATTGTATTTATATGATATTTGTATTTTTGTAATTGAATTCTTGCCATGAAAATAGCTTTGAATGCTGACATGGCATTAAACAAAACATACTACTACTACTATATAAAAAGTATAGTCTTATAAATTTTAAAAAGTGAAAATATTAAAAAAAAACAAAAACAAAAAAAAACAAAACTAGATTTTCAATATTAATAACTGAGGACACATTCTGTGTGCAAAAGGTCACTTAAGTAAGAGAGCACTGTCGCGCTAACTATGACTGTTATTATGGAAGCACGTAGAGTGTGAGTTCAGAAGTGGCGCTATTCACTAAGAACTATTCAGCCGCTGGTGATGTGTAATGGTGATTGCTGTTATTAGAGCTCTGCTCTTTGTCTGTTGCAGAGTAACCACTCTCAAACACACTCATACAAATCCAAACCTACGCAAGCTGATGCGTCAAACTCCTGCTGGTTAAGTCAAGGCCCATCAAATGTAGGACTTTATTACATGTTCCTCCACTAATTGTGCTCAACCTCCTCCACATCTCACCATTCCCACCAGTCATAGCATGCTCATCTGCAACCATTCCAAAGGCTCATACTAATCTAAGGAAAACCATTCAACCTGGATACCAAAGGGCCCTTGTTGACTAATCCTCAAACCCTCTAGAGTTCACTGCAGTCCTCAAGCTCATTTCACGTGTTAAGCAGACACTGACTAATGTGGATGTAAAGGCTGACTTCTCCTTCTGATGCTGATACTTGCGTACTTGTGACAATAAATAATAATAAGTTGATACTCCCTCTGTAGTGTTCTGACCGACACAACTGGTTCACTGCTATCCGAAACTATCCCTACAGCGTCTTAGGTAACCCTTCGCTACATTCTGTATAATAGGTCCATAGCGCTATTCGATGGATTACTTACAGTCAGAAAAATATGTCAACTAAAATTTCACACCACACTTCCTGTGAATATTTATAACTTTTTAATAGACACAAGGGGTTAGTTAAAAAACCGCAGTCATGCAGGAGGGTGTAAATATTCTGAGAATTTTTAACGAAGTTCAAATATATGGAATAGCACCCATCCTGATATTAGTTAGATCATTTGACAACAGCAAAGATATACAAGATCCACCTGAGCTCCACGTTATGTTTAGGTGAGAGTGTCAGGCCTCGGTGATTAAAGTGGAACCAATGTTTGCTGATGAGGGTGACGGACACAACATCTTACAAAACAAGCACCTGGAAACAGACAGTGTTGTAACTGTGGCAGCAATGGCAAGCCAAAACTTAAGTAAGAGGAAAAAATCTCAAATATAGTTCTGATGTATAAAGTGCGAGTATCGTAAACTGTTAGAAACATATTGGACTGGAATTGTTTTAATGTCAGAACATGTCTTTGTCTCTCTGCCACCCCGTAACCCCACTCCACATACTCAGAGATGCCAGTCTGCAGACGTGATCGGGGGAGATGGAGAATGATGAGCAAGGTAGGTTTATTTGAGTAATGTCTAGACTAAACACAGACTGATTGAGCCAGATATCTCCTACAGTACAGTTCACCCAAAAATGTAAATGATCTCACAATTTACTCACCCGCATGTCATCCAAGATGTATTTTCTATCTTCTGTTGAATATAAATAAAGATTTTTAGGAGAACATCTCAGCTCTTTTAGGTCATTTTAGTGCAAGTGAACGGGCACCAAAACTCCAGTGACTTAATAAATGTCTTTTGAAGGACAGAGCAGACCAGAGATTTACTACTGTAAATCTTTCTTCACCAGGAAGCATGCTAATGACTGAAGATTTACAGTGCAAAGGAGTTATATTTTAGATTGTTCTCACATGAAACCCACTGAATTGCTTCAGAGAGCATTTATTCAACCACTGGAGTTGTTTGGATGTCTTTTAACACTGAAGTTGTTTGAATATGTCTTTTTTTGGAGTTTTGGTGCACATTTACTTGCATTGAAATTGCCCAAAAAAAGCTAATATGTTCTTCTAAAAATCTTCAAATTCAAGTTATACATATCTTGGGTGGCCTGAATAAATTACCGTGGGTGGGTAAATTCTGAGCAAATCTTAATTTACAAGCATAACAAATTACCAAGTGAAATGTTTCTGAAATCTGTTCTCCTTTCTACTACATGTAACCTACACATTGGCAAGTGCCTTAAATAGGTAGTCACAGATGTTTGTTAGTCTCTACATTTAGCTGGTATATATATATATAATACTGGAGCGTATTCTTGCTTTCGTTGTTAACAGTCAGGCATTGTATCCTTGTGATGGTGAATCTAAAGGTATGCGGATGTCCTGTTGTGTGATACAATGTTAATTGGAAATACTACTATTTAAAACATTATAGAAAGGAAATTAAAACATTCATATTTCTGACACTTTGCAAATATTTCCTTGTTATCTGCACACTTTGTTCGTGCCTACACATTTTTCTTTGATTTGTCTTTTAGAAGAGGCTCCAACTGCCCATATAGCTCTGTTCAAAGCAAACAAACAGTTAAAATGCTGAAGGAGAAGATCCATGATCTGGAGGGAAAGGTGTAGTCTTTGACTGATGAGAGAAATGTTCTGAGAGAGACTGGAAGATGCTATGTTTTTTCAGTGGCACAAATTGACAATTACTGAATATTGTGGCACAGAGAAGACAGGCTACTCAAACATGCTAAGCATAAATGTATTATATGTTGCTAAATAATTTTGAAGTAAAAAAAATAAATTACTCACACTATCCACCTGGTATGTCGATGTTTATTTTAAAATAGTTGCATTTGGTTAATTTCTATGTGAATACATATACTTCCTGTGTGAGGGTGCCTGAAAAATGAGTGAAAGTGTGTGTGTGTGTATATATATATATAAATAATATTAGGGCTGTCGATTTAACGTGTTAATTCAGTGCGATTAATTTGACAAGAAATGCAAGCTTGTAGTACCACCTGTTTACTCCAGAGGGTATTAAGTGAAATTTCAGCTGTATTGAGCAATGCAAATTTGTTTCAGTTTGTTAAAATAAAACTGTTTTTTTTTCTTCTTCTTTTGTTCAAGACACACAGCAGATATAAATATTTCTGTATCCTATTGTTTTCTTTCACAGCCCTTAAACTAAAAGCTGAAATTGCAGAATTGTTACCTTACCAGAACCCTACAGCATCCCAGCAGGTAGCAGAAGATACAACATCTTCAGATGGCTCCAGCTCGGATTCATCCGAATCAGAGCCCTTGCCAAAGAAAAAGAAGAAACAAAAAAAGAAGAAATCAAAGAACTCACATTGTAGTCATTTCAGAATCATTCCAGCGGAGCCCTTTGTCTGGGCTGCCCGGCCGCGGAAACGCAGAAGGAAAAGAGGAAAATGAGCCGGCGTTCTCATCAGAGTAAGCAAATCGCCCCCCGCTACCCAGTATACTACTGGCAAATGTTCAGTCTCTGGACAACAAGCTCTGCGAGCTGAGAGTGCGGATCTCTTTTCAATGAGAGACAAGAGATTGCTGCGTTATCTGTCTTACGGAAACATGGATGTCCGCGGAGATTCCAGACTCGGCCATCGAACCCACGGGTTTCTCTGTGCACCGAGCGGACAGAGCGAAAGACCTCTCAGGTAAAAGCAGAGGTGGAGGTGTATGTTTTATGATCAACAAATCATGGTGTGATCAGAGGAATGTACATTTTATCAAGTCTTTCTGCTCTCCTGATCTGGAATACCTCATGCTTCTGTGTCGACCATTCTGGCTACCGAGGGAATTCACAGCGGTCATTATCACTGCTGTGTATATCCCCCCACAAGCCGACACAGACCGGGCACTCAGGGAACTGTATGGGAGTATAAGTGAGCAGGAAACCACGCACCCTGAGGCCGCGTTCATTGTTGCTGGGGACTTCAACAAAGCCAACTTTAAAACAATAGCACCAAAATACCACCAACATATCAGCTTCAACACACGAGGGGACCGGGTTTTGGATCATTGCTATTCTCCTTTCCGGGATGGCTACAAATCCCTCCCCCGCCCACCATTTGGCAAATCCGACCACTCTTCCGTTCTGCTTCTGCCTGCTTACAGGCAGAAACTGAAACGGGAAGCACCCACCCTCAGAACGATCCAGTGCTGGTCGGACCAATCAGACTCTGCGCTACAGGACTGTTTTGATCACGCGGACTGGGAGATGTTCCGGTCCGCCTCCGCTGACGACATCGAGGTTTACGCTGATAGCGTAACGTGTTTCATCAGGAAGTGCGTAGAGAACGTTGTTCCGACAAAAACAATACGGATCTACCCCAACCAGAAACCATGGGTTAACGGCGATGTTCGCGCGGCACTTACTGGGCGGACCACCGCTTTTAATTCCGGGAACGCGGAGGAGCGTAAACAAGCCAGTTATGCCCTCCGTAACTCCATCAGTGCAGCCAAACGCCAGTACAGGCACAAAATTGAAGGACAGTTCAACACCACTGACTCTAGAAGTATGTGGCAGGGAATTAACACCATCACGGACTACAAACGGAATAAAAACTTTGCCATGAACACCGCTGCCTCTCTCCCGGACAAGCTTAATACATTTTATGCTCGTTTCAAGGACAACACCACCACCCTCGCGGAGAGAGCACTCGCGGCCGATACTACAGAGGTTAGTTCACTCTCCGTCTCTGTTGCGAATGTAACCCGATCCTTTCGACGGGTGAATATCCGCAAAGCCGCGGGTCCAGACGGCATTCTGGGCCGTGTCATCAGAGCGTGCGCAAACCAACTGGCTGGTGTTTTTACTAACATTTTCAACCTGTCCCTCTCCCTGTCTGTAGTCCCCACATGCTTCAAAACATCAACCATTGTGCCTGTACCGAAGCAATCAAAAATCACTTGCTTAAATGACTGGCGTCCTGTTGCCCTCACCCCCATCATCAGTGTAACCTTTCTTGATACCTATTAAAAAAAAACCGACTACGCCACCTAGGTTACTTCTCCACCCAGGAAAGTAAAAGTAATCAAAATACCCCCAAAAGAAATTACAAAAATAAGAAGGACCCTGCTGGTTCGGATTGCATCAAAGACAGAAACGTGACTTTCAGAAAAATATACAATTTATTTTACACAAGGAGAATCATTCATTTAAAAAGTCAAAATAGAGCTCATCCACATTTACCAATTACCTACCCACAGTCAATAAGAGACCAGAATTCCCCCACTCTGACAGAAGGGACAAACCACAGCAAATAAGTGAATAAAAAGTTCTACTACTTGCAACAAGTGATAGAAAAATCAAATAAAGAAACAATACAGAAAAACAACAAAATACCCTTCCCTTCTGTTTAGCTTTGGTATCACAGTTCAAATAATCACATATGGATATACACTGGTAAAGACATTTATAATATCAAAGAAAGAAAAATAGTGCATTAATTAAAAATGGTTTCACCCCTTCCAAAAAGAGAAAACCCACAATAACATTTCTTACCTCATAGTTGGAATATTTGGACTACAGTGAGCTTTATGCTACCTGCACTCGCCACTTCACACACGCCTTCCTACTAACAAACACCTATTTAGACAGTGATCTACACTATGAGAGAGCAATAAATCAAATGACTCACCAAGGAATAGCAACAGGAAATGTAAACAAACAGCCTTCTATTCGCAGCACAGAGAAGAACAACAATGCCACATGGAACCAACCTTTTTATAAAGCCACCAGAACCCAACACACCTTCCTAATTGAGCCACACAGGTGTTCAATATAGAGCCGCAGCTAAATGCCAGTGGGTGTGCCTCCTCATTGGAGCTATCCCATTTAACAAAACCACTCCCGCTGAGCCCAGAGCCAAACATTAAAACTTGACCCGGTCACATTCTACCCCCTAGTTTTAAAATCGTGGACCCGACGATATTAACTCCAAGGCCTAAAAAGAGTGGAAACCCCAGAAGCAACAGTTACCTGCAAATTCACAATACCCCCTCTACCCCCCATTGTCTCTGGCAAATGATGGACATTGGAATGGTAGCCTGCAGTTGTCCGGGTGGTCCGACGTAGTGGTGCTCCTACAGTAATGGTGGTACCCTCTGATGTCACTGAGGGATCACTAGGCAAACAATCAGGTGCAAGAGGTGGCTCAGGAACTTTACTAGATGACATGGAGACACCCTCTGGACTTCGGGGCAGAAGTGGAACACAACGTGGAGGTGAATGAACAGCAATGGGTACAGTCACCGGAAGAGGGACTTCTTGCTCTGACGACACCACTAACCATGTTTCATCCAGTATATCGTCCTCTCCAGAGTCCACCGATGCTTGATCAGACTCTAAAAGGAGAGGGTTAGGAGGTTCTACCCAATTCTGGCCAGCCGGTTGAGCTCTTAACAAAGTACGATGCACATGTCTAACTTTCTCCAAATCTTCAACAGGAGCAATGGTGTACACTGACCCGCCTGATGTCGGGGCTCGCAGCACTTTATAAAGAACAGAACTCCAGTGATCTTGGATCTTCGCCCGGCCTCGCACACCAAGGTTCTGCAAATACACCAGCTGACCTTGGCTCAACGGATCATCCTGTACTCTCCGGTCATGCCTCTCCTTTCTACGTTCCGCTGCAGCCTTCATGCGACTTCCAGCTCCATCCAAGGCCACTTGAAGTCTACTTTGATGGTCATAAATCCAGTCGTGGACACTGCCCTGAGTAGGGGTCTCGATTCTACCCAAAAGAAAGTCAACAGGCAATTGTGGATCTTGCCCAAACATTAAGAAATATGGAGATTCACCTGTAGACTGGTGGGGAGTAGTATTCTAGGAAAAAACTACTTGAGGGAGATATACTGCCCAATTCTTCTTCTTTCCAGAAGGCAGAGTACGCAACAGATTGTGCAGCGTGTGATTAAATCGCTCACATTGACCATTTCCAGTAGGATGAGCTGGAGTGGTCCGACTCCGTTCAATGCCATACAATGCACACAACTGTTGAATAAGAGTGCATTCAAAATTCCTCCCCTGGTCCGAGTGAATGCGACTGGGAACGCCAAACTTGTAAAACCACTCATTAACCAACACCTTTGCCACCGTAGATGCTCTCTGGTCACGGGTAGGCACGGCCTGGGTGTATTTAGAAAACACGTCAGTCAAGACAAGAACATTCTCCATTCCATTCTGCGATGGCTCAATCAAGGTAAAGTCAATGGCCAGAATTTGATTAGGCTTTGAAGCCAATAAATGACGCATATAGGTCTGCACTCGGGGAAAAACATCCTTAGCAACAGTACAACGTTCACATTGGTGGCACCAACGCTTCACATCCTTGCACATACCTGGCCAAAAACACCTTTGTCTCACCAGCTCTGTTGTACGTTCCACGCCCTGGTGGCCATGCTCGTCATGAAGCTGCTGCATCACCATAGTCTTTAAAGATGCCGGGAGCAAAAGCTGGAGAAAGGCCTCACCGCCCTGGGGATGGTGGCACTGACGGTACAACACACCATCCTTCACCTGTAATCGTTTCCACTGTTTCAGGAGTGTACCTACATCTGCACACAACCCCTGCCGCTCTTCACGTGAAGGGTATTTCCCTCTTCTCCACAGCTTCAGGAATACTCCCAATACTCCATCTGCTTCCTGTAACCCATGTAAATCTGCAGCAGAATAGCCAGGGAAAGCGGTAATGGATGCTTGTACACCTCCCTGCAGTCTGATAGAAGAGACTTGTTTGAGGGGCTCTGGCAAGGAACTTCCTGGAATCATATCTTCCAGCACAGGTCCCGCTGGGTGCTGTCGGGAGAGTGCATCGGCATTCCGATTACTCCGTCCAGAACGATACCGGATGCTGAAGTCAAAAGCGGCAAGTTGAGCAGCCCACCTTTGTTCTAAAGCACCAAGTTTAGCGGTATTGAGGTAACTCAAAGGATTATTATCAGTGTATACCACACACTTGTGTCCAAGTAAATACTCACGGAATTTCTCAGTCATTGCCCATTTAAGGGCAAGAAATTCAAGTTTCATAGAACTATAGTTGGACATGTTCCTCTCCGAAGGCCTTAAACCACGACTAGCATAGGCTACTGGTCGAACTTTGCCCCCCTGCTCCTGTGACAGGACGGCTCCCAATCCGCTATAACTGGCATCCACTTCTAGGATAAATGGCAAGGAGAAGTCAGCATAAGCCAACAAGGGAGCACTCACCAACCGTTGTTTCAGAGTATCGAAACTCTGCTGACACTCCTCCGTCCAGGCCTCACTGCAAGACCGGGCTGGACCCTTCCTCTTAGCTCCAGTCAGGTCGGCCACCAGACGATGAAGCGGGGCGGCCATTTTAGCAAAACACTCCACAAACCGCCTGTAATAGCTTGCAAAACCCAGAAATGAGCGAAGTTCTGAGACCTGCTGTGGAGGCTGCCAATTAGCAACTGCCTCAATTTTCTTCGGATCGGTTGCCACCCCCTGGGCAGTAATCAGGTGCCCCAAGTAGTTCACCTCAGACTGAAAGAACGAACATTTCTCCAATTTGGCCTTTAAGCCTTCTTGCTGTAGACGCTTCAGGACCACCTCCAGCCGTTGCAAATGCTCAGACACTGTGGAAGAGAACACTATAACATCATCCAAATAAAGCAACAATGATTGAAAATGTTGCGAGCCAAACATGCGCTCCATCAGTCTCTGAAATGTACTGGGTGCATTGCACAGGCCGAAGGCCATCCTATTCCACTCATATAACCCAAAGGGTGTGCAGAAGGCAGTCTTCATCCTGTCCTTCTCAGCCACCGGGACCTGATTGTAACCACTAGCAAGATCCATTGTAGTGAACCACCTAGCACCTGCAAGAGCATCCAAGGATTCCTCAATTCTTGGTAATGGAAACGAATCCTTTCTGGTCTTACTGTTAAGTTGACGATAGTCAACACACATTCGCAGGCTACCATCCTTTTTCTTCACCAGGACAATGGGAGAAGCATAGGGGCTACTACTTTCTCTTATAATTTGAGTTTCCAGCAACTGATTAATATGCGCCTTAACGGCTTCATATTCTGAGGGAGGAATACGTCTATAACGCTGCCTAACTGGAACCTCATCAATCAAAGGAATGTCATGCATAATCAAAGTAGTACAGCCCAAATCACTGTCATGTGCGGAAAACACAGAAGAGTACTTGGATAGTAAAGCCCTGACTTCACACTGTTCTTCAGGGGTCATCGGGGACAGATCAACAGAATCTATCTTGTCTTGTATGGTGCCTATATTCATCTGAGAAGAAATGGTTACCTGTACACTCAATGGGACCTCCTCTACCCCTTGGGGTAAACTTACCACAGTTACTGGACTAATGGTACCAAGAACAGTTCGTGCATAGAGGTTGGCATCCACTAATCCTACATTAATAACTGGAACATAAACCTGTCCATGAACTACCTTAACAATGGCAGGGGAAGTCAGAAGACCAGCTGCTAACCCACCACTACCAGGCTCAAACACTACAGTCAGTCCAGTATGTTGCGGAGAACAAGTAGCTGGAATAAACGTCATGGTGCCGCCTGGCACACGAATACACCTGCCTCCTCGAACCCGAACTAAGGCTGAAGAATCTGAAGGGACATGAGCTTGAGCTTGATGGCACTTCTGTAGGGCTTGTTGCCACATATTAGGGGCATGCTTCACTACAGCGGTTTCAAAGAGAGTCGGCCCATATAGTCCAAACAATTCGTGATAGCATTCTCGAATAACATTCATGCCCAAAATACCGGAGACCTGAGTAGAAGTACCTGGGGAATCTTTAACTATAAGCACGCCACGTTTAGGAATCACTTTACCAAAGACTTCCACATCCAGTTCTAAATAGCCTATATAAGGAATATCTAAGCCATTGGCAGCTTTAAGCTGCAACCAATGACAAGAGTGAAGTTTTTCCAAACCCCATGGCTCAAAGTTCTGCAAATAAAAGCTTTCAGTCACAGTCGACACCATTGAGCCGGTGTCTAACAAACAGGGGACTAACACCCCACCAACACTAACAGTCACATGGGGGCATGGTGACAATAAGGGGGCCGTATAGTCTACCTCGGGAAAAACAGCATCTGAGCCAAACACACACCCTTCTGAACTGTGGCTCGGAAGCACAGAAGGTTCTAGTTTTCCTGAAAGGCAACAGAGGGTTGGGGCCTTAACACTTCTGGCTGAGGATGATGTAAGGGCGAGGGATTAACCCTCGATGACCAGCTTTGCGAAGTACATTCACGGGCAAAATGGCCAGGCTGTTGGCACTTCCTACAAATAACTGTACTCCTATTAAAGGTACTTGCAGTAAAAGGGAGACTCCTTGGAGCATGTTGAAGCGAAGTCACATTACGGGTTAGCTGATCAAGCTGTTCTTGCTGCTTTTTGAGCATCTCTTTTAGCTCTGATAATTCAGAGCTCGTAGAAGTTGACGCGGACCCGTAAACCCCATACTGCCGCCCATAAATAGAAGAGGTTGAAAAACTACGATCCCTAGTGCCCCTCAACATGCCTTCCCGTTCCCATCCAATGGCTTCCCCTCTAACATCAAGTAAGGTAGCCCTAGGGTTTTGGCGTACTAACTGTTTTAATTCCCTTCGAAGAGCAGAATCCAATACGTACTCAACAAACTGGTCACGCAAAAGGACATCAGAATTGGGCATACCATTTGGAGCATTCTTAACTACTTTTGACATCAAGCCAAGAAGGGCGTGTGAAAATTCCTGAAGCGTCTCCCCCTCTAGTTGCCGTCGAGAGAAGAAATTCTCCTGCAAAACAATATATGAATCCGGGCAGCCATACAACTCAGTAAGTATTTGAATAACTTTATCTGGATCTTCCCGGTCTTCACTGGGCCCAAATTTGATTTCCTCCCTAGCTTCCCCCTCTAAATGGTCATACAGGAAGTGTGCTTTGTCAAAAATGGATAAATGGCGACTACGCATACTGGCCTTCACTTCCTCTAGCCAATCAGCCAAAGAAATTCCGGTGCAGCCCCTAAAAACAGGACATTTCCTCTCCCTAGGAACATAAATCAACCTTTCTGTCACCATTGAATTACCATTAGAGGAAGACCTTGGGCCCATATCAAACCCCACCCCCCTAGGATTAGACTCAGAGGGCACAACACTAGGACTTGCCTGAACCTCAAAACGTTCATGTCGCAGGCGTTCATTATCAGCCTTAAGTTCAGCCACCAAGTCTCGTAATTGCTGGATCTCCTCCTCCATAGTGACAGTCTAAATGGCAAACAAAAAAAAAAAGACAAGGGAGAGGAAAGAACACCACAATATTCTAATGCGCTAGCTGCTGTTTCAATAATCAAACACAGATTGACATCATAAAACTAAAGACAAACTAACAAAGTCACGTCTCCGCTTTACACGCAAAATCTGTCCTGCCGACTACGCCAAAATTGTAACCTTTCTGGATACCTATTAAAAAAAAAACGACTACGCCACCTAGGTTACTTCTCCACCCAGGAAAGTAAAAGTAATCAAAATACCCCCAAAAGAAATTACAAAAATAAGAAGGACCCTGCTGGTTCGGATTGCATCAAAGACAGAAACGTGACTTTCAGAAAAATATACAATTTATTTTACACAAGGAGAATCATTCATTTAAAAAGTCAAAATAGAGCTCATCCACATTTACCAATTACCTACCCACAGTCAATAAGAGACCAGAATTCCCCCACTCTGACAGAAGGGACAAACCACAGCAAATAAGTGAATAAAAAGTTCTACTACTTGCAACAAGTGATAGAAAAATCAAATAAAGAAACAATACAGAAAAACAACAAAATACCCTTCCCTTCTGTTTAGCTTTGGTATCACAGTTCAAATAATCACATATGGATATACACTGGTAAAGACATTTATAATATCAAAGAAAGAAAACCAAAAGAAAGAAACAAGGTAAGAACAAACAGCAGCTAGCGCTCTGGGCCACACCTGCAATAAAAGCACAAATAGTGCATTAATTAAAAATGGTTTCACCCCTTCCAAAAAGAGAAAACCCACAATAACATTTCTTACCTCATAGTTGGAATATTTGGACTACAGTGAGCTTTATGCTACCTGCACTCGCCACTTCACACACGCCTTCCTACTAACAAACACCTATTTAGACAGTGATCTACACTATGAGAGAGCAATAAATCAAATGACTCACCAAGGAATAGCAACAGGAAACGTAAACAAACAGCCTTCTATTCGCAGCACAGAGAAGAACAACAATGCCACATGGAACCAACCTTTTTATAAAGCCACCAGAACCCAACACACCTTCCTAATTGAGCCACACAGGTGTTCAATATAGAGCCGCAGCTAAATGCCAGTGGGTGTGCCTCCTCATTGGAGCTATCCCATTTAACAAAACCACTCCCGCTGAGCCCAGAGCCAAACATTAAAACTTGACCCGGTCACATCAGCAAATGCTTTGAGAGGTTGATCAGAGATTACATCTGCTCTGTTCTGCCCACCTCTTTGGACCCATTACTGTTTGCCTACCGCAACAACTGCTCCACTGACGATGCCATTGCATCTACAATACACACTGCTCTCTCCCATCTGGAAAAAAGGAACACATATGTGAGAATAATGTTTGTAGACTACAACTCAGCATTTAACACCATAGTGCCCTCCAAGCTTGATGAGAAAATCCGGGCTCTGGGCTTAAACAGCTCGCTGTGCAGCTGGATCCTGGATTTCCTGTCAGGCAGACGTCAGGTGGTTAGAATGGGCAGAAACATCTCCTCATCACTGATCCTCAACACTGGAGCCCTGCAGGGCTGTGTTCTCAGGTCACTCCTGTATTCCCTTTACACACATGACTGTGTGGCAACACATAGCTCAAATGCCATCATTAAGTTTGCTGACGATACGACGGTGGTAGGTCTGATCACTGACAATGATGAAACAGCCTAAAGAGAGGAGGTGCACACTCTGACGTGCTGGTGTCAGGAGCACAACCTCTCCCTCAATGTCAGTAAAACCAAGGAGCTTGTGGTGGACTTCAGGAGGGAAGACAGAGAACACAGCCCCATCACCATTAATGGAGCACCGGTGGAGAGAGTCAGCAGTTTCAAGTTCCTCGGTGTCCACATTACTGAGGAACTCACATGGTCCGTCCACACTGAGGCCGTTGTGAGGAAGGCTCACCAGCGCCTCTTCTTCCTGAGATGGCTGAGGAAGTTCGGAATGAACCACCACATCCTCACACTGTTCTACACTAGTACTGTAGAGAGCATCCTGACTGGCTGCATCACCGCCTGGTACGGCAATGGCACTGCCCACAACCGCAAAGACCTGCAAAGGGTGGTGCGAACTGCCAGAAACATCATCGGAAGTGAGCTTCCCTCCCTCCAGGATATATATAACAGGCGGTGTGTGAAAAAAGCTCAGAGGATTATCAGAGACTCCAGCCACCCGAGTTATGGTCTGCTCTCACTGCTTCCATCAGGCAGGCGGTATCGCAGCATCAGGACCCGCACCAGCCGACTACATGACAGCTTCTTCCCACAAGCAATAAGACTTTTGAACACATGATCTCTCACGATCAACTATCAGCACTGCACTTTATTAATCTTCATTCTGTCAAATATATTCTCCCCAATTCAATTAGTGTATATAGATTTTTATATACCCTTATCTAGTGTATGTGTATTCTACATTGTGTGTATTGTGTACATTTGATATGTAAATTGTTGTGTAAGTATGTGTACATTTGTTATGTAAATATGTTGTTTATTGTAAAGTGGTTTATGTCTCGTCAATGTCATGACTGCAATGTTGCTCGGAACTGCACACAAGACTTTCACCTACTGTTGCACTTGTGTACACAGTAGTGTGACAATAAAGTGATCTGATTTGATTTTGATTTTGAGAAGAGGTACTATATGAAAATGTGTTTGAATAGTATGTGTTTGAACAGTATGTGTGCAATTCTGCAAGAGACCACATGTTATGATACAAACTCTTACTTAAAACTATTTGACTGAATAGTTAGGGTTAGATTGACTGTAAGCCAGTGCTATGGCCTTAAAAGTTATAGTAACATACCTGTATGTATTGGTGTTAGTAGTGGCAGCATGCTTTATGTCTATGGCTCAGAGTGATTTCTGCTAATTTCTTTTACTGTTGATCTGTTGATACATACATACCTACAACTATTATGCA
This sequence comes from Moxostoma hubbsi, assembly GCA_032164185.1. Classification (NCBI taxonomy): domain Eukaryota; kingdom Metazoa; phylum Chordata; class Actinopteri; order Cypriniformes; family Catostomidae; genus Moxostoma; species Moxostoma hubbsi. The sequence continues at coordinate 42,652,962 of JAVLUX010000019.1, forward strand.
TGTAGTTTTCCCATTGTCAGGTATGTCTCTTGATTCTTATCTTATTTTTAGTAATGCTTGTTTATTCTGATCATGTGTGAAATTGGCTTTGATTTTAATTTCTGTAACAATGCTTTATATCCTACCTGACAAAAAAATTGTTATTATTTAATTTATTCTGAATTTCTCTGGAATCATTGTGACCGGTAGATCGCTATAGGATAGAAACCACCCAGGACAACCATCTAGGACCACTGGGTAGGATTTGAATTTAATTAAACCAGGGTAGACCATACTGGAACTTTCATTTAGGAGAAAACCACCCAGGACAACCACCTAGGACAACCGGGTAGAAGAAAGAGGATTTAGAGTAATCAATAACTTAAAAATGTTATATAAAAAAATCAGGAATTTATTAGAGCTGTAATTTAAATTAGAGGTCAACTTAAATTGGAGTCAGATTAATATAAAATTGGAGTCCGATATTAAGAACAGAATAAGAACAGAATCAATTTGTAAAGTGCAAATTACCAGTAATTGCTTTACTTCAGCACCCAGAAATGACCGAACAACAAAGAGACCTTCAAAGGGCAATTTATTGAAGTTCCACTCCGAACCTATAAGTGTGACCTTTACTAGATCAATGTCAGATGATCAACCTGAACCAGATCCAAATTCATCATTAGACTGTGTTCTCACCAGGTGGGCGAGGGTACAGATAACCATTTGTATCATTCATTTGATCCTACAGCACCAAATATGGGATTAACACCCACTGATATTGACATGCTTGTAAAAGAGAGAATTGATATTGGTGGTTATAATGTGGTCCAGACACTCAGATTCAAAAGTTTGGAGATATGTCTGCGTATAAACCTGCGTGTGATATCTGCCACAAACTTAGCAGCCTACACTATATTTTTGCATGAAATTTGCCCAAAATAGTGTCGTTTTCCAGACGGTTGGCTGGGGATGACAGGTTAATTAACATCACATTGAGAGGGCCTAGTCTAACCACTGATGTTAAAACCGCCTTGTCATCTAGCAACGATTACAGTGTGGATGACCTCACAAATCAGATTGAAAAGATAATGCAAAATAACTCTGGTGTGTGGGTTGATGATAGTTTGGATCTAAATGTGACTATAGCAAGGAGTAAACAAGGGGGTGTATATCGAAAGATACGTGATCTTGCCCTTAAGGAAGTGATCACCAGAAACAGGATGAATCTGTTCTGACCCATCAACACTTCAAAGAATCAGAATCAGCTTTATTGACAAGTATGCTTACACATACAAGGAATTTGTCTTGGTGACAGGAGCTTCCAGTGTACAACAATACAAAAACAGCAGCAAGACATACAGTAGATAATAAAAAAATAAAATAATAATAATATAAATAATAAATAATTATACATACAGTATACATACTCACCTTCATGCATACCCACTTACACACACGTAGTGCAAATCTATTACAAATCCGTTATATAAATAACAAAAATACAGTATATTATGTACAGTGCAATGTATGTAATTGCAGAAGTGGATATGTTGGATAATATAAATAGACTTAACTGTATATTGCACATAATTATTGCTCAATGAGGCAATTTAACTGTTCATGAGATGGATAGCCTGAGGGAAAAAACTGTTCCTGTGCCTGACAGTTCTGGTGCTCAGAGCTCTGAAACGTCGGCCAGAAGGCAAAAGTTCAAAAAGGTAGTGGGCAGGGTGAGGGTCAGCCAGCCGTTCAACCTCCTTTCTATATGCAGACTCATTGTCATCTCGGATGAGGCCGATGACAGTGGTGTCGTCTGCAAACTTCAGGAGCTTGACAGAGGGATCTTTGGTGGTGCAGTCATTGGTGTAGAGGAAGAAGAGTAGTGGGGAGAGCACACATCCCTGGGGGGCTTCAGTGATGATGGTACAGGTAGTGGAAGGGAATTTTCCCTGCCTCACAAGCTGCTGCCTGTCCGTCAGAAAGCTGGTAATCCACTGACAGATAGACATGGGAACTGGGAGTTGGTTTAACTTAGTCCGGAGATTAGCTGGCAAGACTGTGTTGAAAGCCGAGCTGAAGTCATCAAAAAGGATCCTTGCGTATTACCCCGGTCTGTCCAGATGTTGCAGGACATGATGCAATCCCATGTTGACTGTGTCATCCACAGACCTGTTTGCTTGATAAGCAAATTGAAGGGGATCTAGAAAGGGTCCAGTGATGTCCTTCAGGTGGGCCGACACCAGTCTTTCAAATGACTTCATGAACACAGATGTCAGGGCGACAGGTCTGTAGTCATTAAGTCCTGTGATTTTTGGTTTCTTAGGGACAGGGATAATCATTTATTTTATCTGATTATACAAGACTTTATCCCCACCCTTGTAAGCATCCTCTTTGGCATGACAAAGCTGTCTGAGTTTTCCTGTGAACCATGGTTTATCATTGTTGAATGATAAAATAATAATCTGTGTTTTGAAATCTGCTTGGCACATTTTCTAAACCCTTAAAAACCACACACAGATCTAGAACCTATAGCAGCGGTGATGCAGAAGATGGCGGTTTATTCAGAATAGCATAAGATAGGGTTTAATGATATCACATGGTGTTAGCGGATGTTACACATTAAAAAAGTTGTCTTCCATAGGTCATGCACTGGTGTGTTGGAGAAGTATACGTTCAATGATTCATATTCTCTCAAGACAATGTTCTTGTACCTGCACAGTGGCCAGTATTTGATGATTAAGAAGATTAATGCGTTCATTGGCACTCCATATGTTTGTGACTACTGCTACCATGGTTTTACTAACTGTAAAGATTCTCATTGCAAGTATGTCTGCGATATCAGCAAAGGTCCGGATTGTTATAAGTACCCCGTCAAAACAAAACAATGCTGGGACTGTTTGCGGTACTGCAAAACGCCCATAAGCAACCGCCATTAGGTCAACAGTTTGCACAGTGTGCTGTTACAAATATCTATTAAATGTTATTATGTCAGTGCCACCAACCCCAAACCACACAAGTCTGCAGCCGTACGGTGTATCCATTGTGGTGAGGTTTGATTAATGACAGTGTACATCAATGCTTTATTCCACCAATAAAGGTTAAAGGGATACTTCACCTCTGGGAAGATGAATGTGTATTAAAAATTGGTCATTTATATAGTATTAATGTGAAATTATTTTTGAATTTGAAGCATTCTAGACTGAGAAAAGGCAGAAAATTAATTTTTTACACATGTGGCTGAAAGACAACAACTCCCAGAATGCACTTGCTTTGCTGCCCTTACGAGGCCACTCCCAACCCACGCCTACCGGTTACAGACAGCAGTATCTGAAAATATGATACAACTAAGCTTGCTTTGATACTTTGTGACTCTATAAATCGTGAGTTAGTTGATAAATTGACTGACGTCAACTCACTACGCGGGAAGATAATTCCGGGTGTCCAAACTCTGTACATTAATTAATACAGATAATTCCGGGTGTCTTAGTAACAAAAAGAAAAACAAACAAAATACTCACTTTATACTAAGCCGTCCATTTGTCCCTGCGGGCTTTGGCTGGCGTTTCCAATTTATCTTCGGGATCCTAAAATAAGTTTCCAGGACTCCCCTGTCCATGTGTGGTACAAAACTTGGGTGCTCAGTTATACATGCTCAAGTTAGCGGTGCAGTTTAATCAGCGGATTCAGCGATCTCGTCCAGAAGAAAATGGCATCGCTGAAATTCGTGACAGCAATAGGACACTCTATCTGTTTCCATAGGCGCACAGTGAGAGCACTGACACCACCAGTCCGCCCCAACTCGAGTCTGGCCGGGCTCTTCCTCCTGCCTGCCAAGCAGGTTTTGATCCCCTGCAGCTGCTGCGGCCGCCTCTTGTTCCTCCATCTCCCGCAACTGTTCATCGCTGTATTGCGGCTCGTACAGGTAGCCGCGAGCATCAGATTCTCGCAACAGATCTTCGTAATCCCCTTCTGCCATTTCAACTTCAAAACTACCTTCCGCCATCGTGATTAGCCTACTTGTATACAAACTTTCTACACAGAGCAAGAGCCTGTTTTCTTAGCTTCTACAGAAAGATGGCTGACACTATCTTCACATTCTGAGAGTGAGATCCCGCCCCATATGGGCGTGGTGAAAACATGCGGAATACTGGCTGTAGTTTTAAGCCTCTGGCCCAAAAATCCTCCGATGACGCAAAATGACGATTTTTGCGTCATCGGACGATTTTTTCCAGACTAAAAATACATAAATCTCTCGTCTCAGGGGGATATGGGGGGGGGAGCTCGGTAATTCGAAAATACTACTTGTTTTCTACTGATACAAAGCTTAATGCTAAATCCTGAAGTAACCCTTTAAGCACCTAGCGACAAGTACATATTCTATGATTTTGAGATGCAATACATAAATGGTAAACATGTTGCAAACTTTGTTTTTGCCATTACATTTAAAGGGGAGGATTTTACAGCCGCTGGTCCAGACTGAATAGAACGACTTATTAAAAGGTTTTGACATCCATGTTATCAGAATTTCACATGGATTGCCCACACTACTTGTGGTTTTGATAACTTTATACTTTTTGAATATTTCTCAAAAGCAGGGCTCACACGATGCAAGGATGTCAGATCATTTTAATGTATGATGACACATTCAAGCAGCGCTATATTTACAGTTATTCATTCATCCCTGTGCATTTGGCCATGACATATGCTGTGCTAAATCTAACCTGCGCAGAGAAAGATTATTTTCCACAGAATTTCTACTGTTTAAAAAATGAGAATTACATAGGACCATACCTGGACATACCACTGTTTGACGAGTGGTATGTTACAGTATCAGGTAAAGTGTTTGATTTTAAAAAAGAACTTGCTATGTATGGCAAGAATTATGTCATTTTGCTCAGGGAGGCTTGCATGAAGTACCGCCATGAATTCTTTCAGTGTACCAAACTTGATCCATTTAGATGCACCACTTTAGCAGCATGTTGTATGGCCATGTACAAAACTCACTTCCTACCAAAAGACACCCTAGCTCTGACCCATAACAATGCGTACACCAGTCAGAACAAGACATACTCAAACATTTCCATTGAATGGTAAAAACAACTTGTGGCGTAGACATTCAGCATGCGTTAAACCATGGAGTGATGGTGACGGAAAAACCACCTCATTGGTTTTTATGAAAAGGACGGTGTAAAAAAGGCTCTTGAATTGAACGGCTGTATGTTTCACAGGCATGAATATCTTTATGATCGTAACCATTTCCACCCATTATCAAAACTGCCCTAAAGCACACTCAGAAGACAGTTTGATGACAAGTTTGAAATTTTAGAGTGTGCATATGGGTTGGAGTTAGAAGTGATGTGGGTGTGTGCTTGGAACACTGCTAAACAGACTGATGATGATGTGATGGCATTTATGGCCACTTTCACACATCCTGAAAGATTGAAACCATGCAACACTCTATTTGGTGGTCGTGCTAATGCATACAAGCTGTATTGTAAAGCAGAAAATTGTGAAAAAGTTTGTACCCCTTTTGCCAGGCCAAGAAATGCTACCCCATAGGACACCCTGAAATTTTTAACCTCTTGAAAATTATTATGGATTTGTTAAAGCCACAGTAATGCCCCCGCGAAAACTACTTTACCCTGTCCTTCCTTATAGGACTGGTGGCAAGCTTATGTTTCTGCTCTGCCATACATGTGCGGATCAGCACAATCAGACCACCCTGTGTAGACACACAGCTGAGGAAAGGGCTATTTCAGGCTGCTGGGTCAGTATCGAACTGTTAAAGGCTGTGGAGAAGGGTTATGATGTAACGAAGGTGGACAAGGTATGGCATTTCCCTCAACTATCAGAAACCTTGATTTTTGATTGTTAAAAATGTTTACAGTATAAACAAGAGGCCGGTGGATTCCCTGCGCACGTTAGGACAGATGCAGACAAAGAATCTTACATCAACGATTACTTTGAGAAAGAGGGTATTAAGCTGATTCTTGACAAGATACGTTTTAGTAACCCTGCACTATTAATAAACTTCTGCTGAACTTACTTTGGGGGTGGTTCTCTATGCGCAAAAATTTATGTACACATAAACATAAACACCCTGAACACATTTTTGGTGATGGTTATGACATTAAATACTTCTCGTTCATTTCAGACACTGTTGCACTAATTCAGTGGTGTTACACGGATGGGAAAGTCGGACAGACCCGTGACATTAATGTCTTTCTTAGTACGTTTACAACTGCACATGCGCTGTATGAACTAATGGATAATTTGGGGGATAGGCTGTTGTACAGTGACACAAACAGTGTCATCTTTACTTCTAGAGACGGCGCCTGGGAGCCTCCATTGGGGCCTTACCTCTGTAATCGGTCACATTGTAGAGTTTTGTTTAGGGGGCCCGAAAACAAATGGCTACCACACTGCTAAGGTTAAGGTCTGAAAGAAAGCCAAAGGTATCACTCTCAATGCTGTAAACTCAAATGCCATTAGGTTAGACACTCTGATTGGTCTTGTTGATCACTATGTCATTGGGGAAGATAAAAGTCGGCATATACTGGCATACACCAACATTATTGTGAGAAATAAAAAACACTTCACACTACACAACAGGTCAGTCGTTAAAAAGTTTAAGGTGTTGTACAACAAACATGTGCATGGATTCTGATAATCCTTTTGGGCATATGGGGTGACATATGTTCCTTGAAAGAAAATATCACTGTGAACTGGTGGGAGTAGCTCAACCACATTACTGGTGTTGGTAAAGGCCCCTCTGTTTGTCAGACCGCGATTACCCCCAGCAGGGTCTGCCACATCCATATGTCCAGCCGTGTCTTTGTAATTCAAGGGCATCTTTACCATAATTGTTAAGACATTCTATTATGCAACGATAAGGATGTGTGCTAGAACTCCATGATAAAAGATAGTCTCCAAGTGACACATCCACTTGTGAAATTATTGTTGGCCCTGCATAGTTAATAAGACCCACGGGGGCTCTGTCTGCATTATCTGACAGATAATACGCTTTTATGGCTTCTGTACCTAAACCAATTCTTTCTGGTTGATCCATGAAGCGAATTTTGCTGGCCAGCGAACCAACGCTAATATTTCTGGCCTTATTTCTCCTTGTCTAAATTTGGTCTTTTTTGTTCACAAATAGTTTTGGTAATTTCTCCTCATAAAAATGCTGTCGATGACATCACCGTCATAATCACACAATCTGTAGACAGGTGGGTCACGTGGGATGCACACTGTTATAGTGAAAAACTCATGCGAATAGTTTTCCTCATGTCCTTTTGTGAACGAACCTCTAACTTTAGAAATTCGAACAATGTCGCCAACTTTATATTGAAATTTTGGGGTGACACCGTGACCCCCACTAGACCCATATAGATTATGAAACACCACAGATTCATTCTCTTTGTTCACATCAACCAGTCTCATCTTGATGCTTCTGTGACAGATGACGTTGTATCCATCTTGAAGTATATTGATGTAGCATTTGGTGTTTGTAGCTGTTAAATATCTCCACATCTTGACTTTTCATGTTCTATTAAACCGCTCAACAACACTGGCTTTTAATTCTGTGGTGGGTGCAAAAATGTGTGATGTTGTACTTTTTTGTCATGCTTTGAAAATGCTTATTAAAAACTCCTTTCCTTTGTTTGTCTGTAATTTGTGTGGTACACAGCCCTCTTTCAGTATAGATTCAAAAGCTTTAGTCACCTCGGCGACGCTCTTGTTTTTTAACATGCGTCCATGCATATTTACTTAACAGATCTATGCACATCAACAGAAAATGATTGTTGTCATTTTCCAGACATATCAACTAGAACTGCATATCAATACCACAGACAAAAACCTGATTCCTTTTGTATTTTAGAGGTGCAGTTCTGTGTAGTGTGTAAGCATCCTTGCTGGCGAGCCGGAAAGTTTTTATTGGTTAAAGAACACCCGTTTCTTTTAAAACAGCATCTCTTAAACTTTTTTTTACCTCCTAAAGAACCTGGGTTAGAAGGTGTGTAATAAATATTTTTCATTTCTTCTGACATATTGTCACATCAGTGTCCCCAAAGAATAACTCAGATGGTTGAAGTGTTTTGGGTTTTTATTTCAGTAAAAGAGAACATTGGCATCATACAATATCGAGGTACTGTAGAAATATTATTATATAATTAAAAAAATTTCAATAATTTCCCAAACACCAGTCTGGTCATTTCTTGACAACATGATTACTCATAAATCAGTCACATATATACACACACATTATGTCAACAGTTCTAAAACAGCTACCACGTTCAGTCACCAGGTCTAGTATTTTTCTAATAGTTGCACAAATTTGATCGCCCTCATAAATACACACGCATCATATCTGTCCACTCATTTGACATGCCTCTTACAACAGACATTTGCTTCTTGATGTTTGTTAAATGTTTGGGATCAACACCACATCAGCATACAGCAAAAGGTTTATCAACACAGTCATTAATGATCTTGTACATTAAGTTGGCAATCTCACATCTATTATGACATTTAAGTAGACATGTTACCAGTCCTGCTGAACAGCACGTGTTCCCCATTTCAGCATCACACTAAGGCAACTTGTGCGACACCTGTCCAGCTGTCCACGGTGTAATGGACAATCTGTTCGCTGTTGACATCCACAACTTTCTCTCTGAATTCACGAAGCTTTCCCACAATGTAAACTTCGTAACGCAGTTCATGCAAAATAGTGTCCACCGTCCCCTGAATCCTCTGGGGTGAATCCTCAAACCACACCAGCTTAATACTTGAGCTTTGATGTGTTTAAGTCCTGGTTTAACCAGATTACATGACAGTTCCTCAAGTATGCATCAAAGAAATAGGCGTCAGGTTCAAACAAGCAGGAATGTCTAATCTGACTTGGATGGTCCACCTCGCAGCCCAAACTTCTTTCAGAGTTCTTTCAGATTTTGAAGCCATTAGAGCGGATACAACTGTCTGTGTCATCAATACCTAGCATAGGCTGCAGCTCCAGCTATTGCTCCAGTGTTGCCGTACAGTGTTGTAAGGAAGGTCAGGTTGTGAAACCCCAGATCCTTGCAAAATGTATCCAACCAGCTGTTGTCACAATTTTGTGGGTGGGGCTCCAGCGGTGTTGTGTTGTCATCAGGCATCAGTGTACAATCAGTGATGTACAGTGGCTCATCGCCACAGTTATTCAAATCTCTCCAAATGTAATTTTAAAACATAAACCAGTCTTTGGCAGGGAAAATCTGGCAGGGTTCCTGTGATGTAAAATCATCTCTAATATCCACAGCATAGAGTTTCACAGTCCACATCACCTTGTCAAACACATATCTACATATCAAATCCACATCTTTATGAAGAAACTTTGTCAAGCTAACATTTAGTTTTTTTCATAAGCGCAAAAGTCAGTTCCTCTCTCATTTCAAAAGGCCCTCTTGTTGGTGAAATACACATCACTCTTCCAGGGATTTTAGGAGGTCTCAGGGCAGCCATTGTAGCAGAAAGTTGCAGAGTGTCATCTGTGTTTTAACTGTGGCATCTTAAACCATTAATTGAACAATAAATTCAGGATGTAGGTAGTGATGTAGGTGTGAAAAGTATACCAGGAAGGAACAATGGTAAGCCATCATTAACATAAACACACCATTCACAATCATTGACATCCGACGACTGGCCAATACATCCCAGGAAGATCATGTCCAGACTATCCTCTACCTGTCAATCATGGGTGATAGGTGGGGTCATAATTCACATGGCATATATTCACAGGCAATTTGACATTTTGACACATAGTACAGGCTATAACTACTCTGCTTTAACTTTTTGACATCGAAAAGCAAACGTCTTTAAAGTTAGAAAACAACCTATAAAAATCTTCCAGATAAAAACACACAACAAATAGATGCCTGGATGATGTACTTTTCATGCACTATCAGGGTCATTTTATATTGCTCAAATTGTTGTGTAAGTGTGATGTTTAATAAACATGCCTGATTGTTGTTTCGCTACTAAACATGCTGTAGAATAGTTATAGCATCTACCAGCACTGGCTACCTGGAAACATATTTTTGTATTATCTTTTTTAATTTTTTTTATTATTTCTTTTTTTTTTTTTTTTTTACATATTTTACTGACACTGAGCACATTTAGCATGTTTTTAAAATATTCCATACAAATGAAATATAATAATAATAATAATAATAATAATAAATCAGGGGGAATTACACAATTGTAGTACTATTGTAATTTTGCAAATATTTAAGAAATAAATAAAAATGTAAGATGTTTTTTATATTTAATCTTATGAATAAATAATAATAATAATTATTATTTCGTCTGTCAGTCAACCTCTGCTCAAGGATGGATGAGTGATGTTCGATTGCTCTGGTGTTGATTAACACTGCCTGATAATGCAAGAAGTTTAATTGCCAATGGACAAGAATTCAAGAAATTCACAACAAACCAAGAAAATGATCCTGACATTATTTGTGTGCAAGAAACATGGCTAAAACCACAATTAAATTTTTTAATGCATGGATACAATACAATTAGAAGAGATGGACATAAAGGAAATGGTGGTGGGGTAGTAACATTTATTAAACAAGGTGTTGGGTACAGAATAGTTGAGGTAAATGGGGAACAAGAAGAAGTAGTGGTGGTGGAAATTTGGGAAGGATCACGGAGTATTAGAATAATTCATTTTTATAATCCATGTGATAGGTTAAGTAAGGATACAGTAGAAAATATTGTAGGGAATGGAAATTATAAAGTAGTGTGGTGTGGTGTGGTGACTTTAATGCACACAGTACATTATGTGGTAGTAGAATAACAGATCATAATGGACAGATAATAGAAGACATGCTAGAATTGAGCGGGTTAGTATGCATTAATGATGGAAGCTATACAAGAATTTATTTGGCACAGGGAAAATATTCAATGTTAGACTTGAAACTTGTTTCTGAAAATTTAGCAGCAAAATGTAAATCAAAGTACAATAGGTAGTGATCATTTTGGATGTAGAATTTTTTAATTATAAGGTAAGTGAAGTTCTTCGGAGTACAGCTGAAGAAGTAATTGGTAAGAAGAGGACAGGAAGCAGGAGAATAGCTGTCCCATGGTGGAATGAGGAATGCAATGAGGCAATTAAAAAAAAGAAATAAAGCACTTAAGAGGGTAAGAAGATCATTCAATTATAATGATTTTATTAATTATAAAAGAGCACAGGCTATAGTGAGAAGAGTAATACGGACATCTAAGAAAAGATATTGGAGGGAATTTTGTAATAATATTGAAGAAGAAATTGAAATTGAAAAGTATGGAGTATGATAAGAAAGATGGGAGGGAAAGAAAGAAACAGTAACATTTCCTGTCTTAGTAACAATAGATCAGTAATTTCAGACAGTGAAAAAACAGAGGTGTTAGCAGAAACATTTGCTAATGTGCATAGTAATTGAAATATAACAGAAGAAATGAGGAGCTATTGGGATCTGAGCTTGAGTAAGAACCCTCAAATTCTGGAGGAAAAATGAAAATCGGGATGTACATTAGATTTAGAGTTTACCCTGTTTGAACTGAAGAAAGCACTTGCAGGGGTAAAGCAAACTTCTCCAGGTAGAGACAACATCTGTCATGAGATGGTAAAAGACCTATCAGAAACATCTCTAAATATTATTTTGAGTCTTTTTAACAAGGTGTGGGAATCAGGGAAATTACCAGATGACTGGAAGCATGGGATCAGAGTGCCAATAGCGAAGCCAGGGAAGGATCATTCGCAGCCCACTAACTACAGGCCCATAGCATTAACGTTGAATTTATGCAAACTAATGGAGCGTATGGTCATGAACAGATTGATATATGTTATTGAAAAGAAAAACCTTTTCTCTGCTTTTCAAAGTGGTTTCAGAAAAGGGAGAAGCACAATGGATTCTGTTTTATGCCTGGAAGCTGAAATTAGAAAGGCTCAAGTAAACAAGGAAGTGTTAGTAGGAGTATGTTTTGACGTTGAAAAGCATATGATATGATGTGGAAAGAGGGACTTTTAATAAAACTGGATAGAATGGAAGTAAAAAGTAGAATGTATAACTGGATTATGAATTTTCTGTTTAAAAGAACAATACAAGTGACAGTGGTGTCTGCTTTTTCTCAGGTACATCAAGTAGAGAATGGAACACCACAAGGAAGTGTTAGCAGTCCAATTCTGTTTAATATAATGATCAATTACATTTTTTCACAGATAGATTCAGGGATAGGGAGGTCTTTATATGCAGATGACGGGGCACTGTGGAAGAGAGGACGCAATGTTGGGCATGTGGAGAGGTGTATTCAAACTGCTGTAAGAAAGGTAGAGAATTGGGCTTTTGAATGGGGTTTTCGTTTTTCAGTGGCAAAAACTCAGGTGATCTGTTTTACAAAAAAGAAAAATTAACCCAACATATAAAATTAATATGTGTGGACAACAATTGGAGCAAATCAGTAGTTAGATTCTTGGGAATGTGGATGGATTCAAAATTTAATTTTAATGTGCATATTCAGAAAATTATAGACAAATGCAAAAAAGCAATAAATGTAATGATGTGTTTGGCAGGAATTGAATGGGGAGCATGCCGTCAGTCTCTTAAAAGTATATATTGTGCAGTAATAAGAGCTGATATTGATTATGGATGTATGGTGTACAGTTCTGCATCAAAAACATTACTTTTAAAAGTTGAGGCATTGCAATCACAAGCACTGAGAATATGTTGTGGAGCAATAAGATCATCTCCAGTAACAGCTGTACATGTAGAGATGGATGAAATGCCTCTAGAAATTAGAAGTCTCAAATTAAAGGTCATTCGGATCATTCGCCATCCAGTTAAGAAAGTCTTGAATGATTGTTGGGAGTACAAGTATAAAAAAATCAACAAGTTTTGGATGGACAGCTAATAAGGAGGCACAAAACATAGGAATAAGTGATATCAACATTGCCCCTTCTGTCGCTATGTCAGCAATACCTCCTTGGCTTTTCCCTATGCCTCTAGCGGACATTCAGTTGCATGAAGATAAGCATAACAAGGAAAGAAATGTGTTGGAAAGTTTAACAGTACAACAATATATTGATGAAATACATTATAATACAGTGCAAATTTATACAGATGGATCAAAGGATCCAGATTCTGGATTTACAGCAGCAGCAGCTCACATATATCTTTTTAAAGTTAAAATTTCAAAGAGAATCTCTGATCATATTTATGTATTTACTTCAGAATTAATAGCAATATTCCTAGCACTTCAATGGCTAGAGGAAATACAACCTACAAGGTCAGTGATATGCACAGATTCACTTTCAGCTATCAATAGCTTGTCAATTGGAATAACGGTAGCAAGACAAGATTTGATATATGAAGTGATGCAGAGTTTATTTAGAATAAGACAATCTGGACTTATTGTAAACTTTTTGTGGGTACCATCACATGCGGGTGTAAAAGGAAACGAGGAGGCAGATCATCTGGCTAAAGAGGCATTGAAACATTCCCAAATTGACATAAAAGTGTCATTAAGTAAAACAGAAGTTAAAGGATTTATAGCGAGTGACATAAGAAAGATATGGCAGAAATAGTGGGACAGTGGAATTAAAAGTAGACACTTGCATCACATCCAATATATATTTGGTCTAGAAAGAAGAAAATTTGGAAACAGGAAAGAGGATGTTTTAATTTCTAGAATGCATAGAAATGCGTAAAGGTAGGCTTTGTGTATTAAATAAGTGTTTGTACAGAATAGGGAAACATGAGTAAATGTGATAAATGGTCTAGAAGAATCAGTAGAACGTGTAATTAGGTTGGCTTGAGAAAGCCAACTTACTGAAATCCTATTTAAACTTATTATTATTATTATTATTATTCTGAGACTAAATTTCTAAATGTAACTCCTCCTAGAGCTTTTAAGCTACATGCACCAAACTCGGCACAGACCTTCAGACTAATCCCGAATAGTGTGCTATATCTTTTCTAACTGATCGGACTTACGGTTTTCCTAAAAATGACGATCAAAACTCGGAAAAACTCCCATTGATTAACATTGCGGAATGTTCAGAAATTTAAATCCCAACTGACGTTTTCACACACACAGACAAAAAGGGCCTGTCAGCCCTGCGTCTCTCCCTCTCTCTCTCCCTCAGAGGATTTCTTTTATCAAGCAGCCAATAAGTAATGACCTAAAATCTTCATAGCCACAGTATAGTAGCTTCCAGGTTGACTTGATTCACTCAGTATGGAAAGGAGGCTTGATAAGTATCACCCTGGTAACTGCCTAGCAACCAGATGGGGTTACCCTAGCAACCAAATAACAAATCACATATCTCTGCACCAGAAAATCATAGAGACTTCCTGTTTCACTTATTTCACTCAGGATGGAAAGTAGCCTTGATATGTATCACTCTGGTAACTGCCTAGCAACCAGATGTGATTACCCTAGCAACCAAGTAACAAATCACATATCTCTGCAACAGAAAATCAGAGAGACTTCCGGGTTGACTTATTTCACTCAGGATGGAAAGTAGCCTTGATATGTATCACTCTGGTAACTGCCTAGCAACCAGATGTGATTACCCTAGCAACCAAGTAACAAATCACATATCTCTGCACCAGAAAATCATAGAGACTTCCGGGTTGTCTTGATTCACTCAGGATGGAAAGGAGGCTTAATAAGTATCACCCTGGTAACTGCATAGCAACCAGATGGGGTTACCCTAGCAACCAAGTAACAAATAATATATCTCTTCACCAGAAAATCGTAGAGACTTCCTGTTTGACTTATTTCACTCAGGATAGCAAGGAGTCTTGAAAAGTATCACTCTGGTAACTGCCTAGCAACGACAAGGGCTTACCCTAGCAACCAAGTAACAAATCACATAACTCTGCTACAGAAAATCAGAGAGACTTCCGGGTTGACTTATTTCACTCAGGATGGAAAGTAGCCTTGATATGTATCACTCTGGTAACTGCCTAGCAACCAGATGTGATTACCCTAGCAACCAAGTAACAAATCACATATCTCTGCAACAGAAAATCATAGAGACTTCCGGGTTGACTTTATTCACTCAGGATGAAAAGTAGCCTTGATATGTATCACTCTGGTAACTGCCTAGCAACCAGATGGGGTTACCCTAGCAACCAAGTAACAAATCACATATCTCTGCACCAGAAAATCGTAGAGACTACCTGTTTCACTTATTTCACTCAGGATGGAAAGTAGCCTTGATATGTATCACTCTGGTAACTGCATAGCAACCAGATGTGGTTACCCTAGCAACCAAGTAACAAATCACATATCTTTGAACCAGAACATCGTAGAGACTTAGGGGTTGACATATTTCACTCAGGATTGCAAGGAGCCTTATGAGTATCACTTTGGTAACTGCCTAGCAACCAGATGGGGTTACCCTAGCAACCAAGTAACAAATCACATATCTCTGCACCAGAAAATCGTAGAGACATCCTGTTTCACTTATTTCACTCAGGATGGAAAGTAGGCTTGATATGTATCACTCTGGTAACTGCCTAGCAACCAGATGTGGTTACCCTAGCAACCAAGTAACAAATCACATATCTCTGCACCAGAAAATCGTAGAGACTTCCTGTTTCACATATTTCACTCAGGATTGCAAGGAGCCTTGATATGTATCACCCTGGTAAATGCATAGCAACCAGACAGGGTTACCCTAGCAACCAAGTAACAAATAATATATCTCTGCACCAGAAAATCGTAGAGACTTCCTGTTTCACTTATTTTACTCAAGATGGAAAGTAGCCTTGATATATATCACTCTGGTAACTGCCTAGCAACCAGATGCGGTTACCCTAGCAACCAAGTAACAAATCACATATCTTTGAACCATAAAATCGTAGAGACTTAGGGGTTGACATATTTCACACAGGATTGCAAGGAGCCTTATGAGTATCACTTTGGTAACTGCCTAGCAACCAGATGGGGTTACCCTAGCAACCAAGTAACAAATCACATATCTCTGCACCAGAACAACATAAAGAATTCTGGTTTTGTTCATGGGACTCAGGGTAGCAAGGATCTATCTATCCGTCTATCTATCTATCTATCTGAGGGTAATTCTCTATCTATTTATCTATCTATCTATCTATCTATCTGAGGGTCATTCTCTATCTATTTATCTATCTATCTATCTATCTATCTATCTATCTATCTATCTATCTGAGGGTCATTCTCTATCTATCGATCTATCTATCTATCTATCTATCTATCTGAGGGACAATATCTATCTATCTATCTATCTATCTATCTATCTATCTATCTGAGGGTAATTCTTTATCTATCTATCTGTCTATCTATCTATCTATCTATCTATCTATCTATCTATCTATCTATCTATCTGAGGGTAATTCTCTATCTATCTATCTGTCTATCTATCTATCTATCTATCTATCTATCTATCTGAGGGTCATTCTCTATCTATCTATCTATCTATCTGAGGGTCATTCTCTATCTGTCTATCTGTCTGTCTATCTATCTATCTATCTATCTATCTATCTGAGGGTCACTCTCTATCTATCTATCTATCTATCTATCTATCTATCTATCTATCTATCTATCTATCTATCTATCTATCTATCTATCTGAGGGTCATTCTCTGTCTATCTATCTATCTATCTGAGGGTCATTCTCTATCTATCTCTCTATCTCTCTCTCTATCTATCTATCTATCTATCTATCTGAGGGTCATTCTCTGTCTATCTATCTATCTATCTATCTATCTGAGGGTCATTCTCTGTCTATCTATCTATCTATCTATCTATCTATCTATCTATCTATATGAGGGTCATTCTCTATCTATCTATCTATCTATCTCTCTATCTATCTATCTATCTATCTATCTATCTGAGGGTCATTATCTATCTATCTATCTATCTATCTATCTGAGGGTCATTCTCTATCTATCTATCTATCTATCTATCTATCTATCTATCTATCTATCTATCTATCTGAGGGTCATTCTCTATCTATCTATCTATCTATCTATCTATCTGAGGGTCATTCTCTATCTATCTATCTATCTATCTATCTATCTATCTATCTATCTATCTATCTATCTATCTATCTATCTATCTGAGGGTCATTCTCTATCTATCTATCTGTCTGTCTATCTATCTATCTATCTATCTGAGGGTCATTCTCTATCTATCTATCTGTCTATCTATCTATCTATCTGAGGGTCACTCTCTATCTATCTATCTATCTATCTATCTATCTATCTATCTATCTATCTATCTATCTATCTATCTATCTATCTATCTATCTATCTATCTGAGGGTCAATCTCTGTCTATCTATCTATCTATCTGAGGGTCATTCTCTATCTATCTCTCTATCTCTCTCTCTATCTATCTATCTATCTATCTATCTATCTATCTAGCTGAGGGTCATTCTCTGTCTATCTATCTATCTATCTATCTATCTATCTATCTATCTATCTATCTATCTGAGGGTCATTCTCTGTCTATCTATCTGTCTGTCTATCTATCTATCTATCTATCTATCTATCTATCTATCTGAGGGTCACTCTCTATCTATCTATCTATCTATCTATCTGAGGGTCATTCTCTGTCTATCTATCTATCTGAGGGTCATTCTCTATCTATCTCTCTATCTCTCTCTCTATCTATCTATCTATCTATCTGAGGATCAATCTCTGTCTATCTATCTATCTATCTATCTATCTATCTATCTATCTATCTATCTATCTATCTATCTATCTATCTATCTATCTATCTGAGGGTCATTCTCTGTCTATCTATCTATCTATCTATCTATCTATCTATCTATCTGAGGGTCATTCTCTGTCTATCTATCTATCTATCTATCTATCTATCTATTTATCTATCTATCTATCTATCTGAGGGTCATTCTCTATCTATCTATCTATCTGAGGGTCATTCTCTATCTATCTATCTATCTCTCTATCTATCTATCTGAGGGTCATTATCTATCTATCTATCTATCTATCTGAGGGTCATTCTCTATCTATCTATCTATCTCTCTATCTATCTATCTATCTATCTATCTATCTGAGGGTCATTCTCTATCTATCTATCTATCTATCTATCTATCTATCTGAGGGTCATTATCTATCTATCTATCTATCTATCTATCTATCTATCTATCTTAGGGTAATTCTCTATCTATCTATCTATCTATCTATCTATCTATCTATCTATCTATCTGAGGGTCATTCTCTATCTATCTATCTATCTATCTATCTATCTATCTATCTATCTATCTATCTATCTATCTATCTATCTATCTATCTATCTATCTATCTATCATATTTGATAGACTGAATGGTCTTATAATCTTTGAACTTTGAGAACTACTAAAATTAATAACTACATCAAACTAAACCTTCAATCTTCAAGCTTTTACAACTACTTCAAACTTTATGCTAGGCTTTCTCAAGCCAACCTAAAGTTTGTACTCAAACTTTTTAATCTAGTTATAAAATGTGACGCATATGAAAGTGCAAGATTCCATCGAGCTTTAAGATCTGGGAGTAAATGATGTCACTTAAGGTTTTGTTAGGAAATGGCCCAAAGCAATCAAGAATTTATCAAGAACTATTTAATTTCTTAAAAGATAGATTGATCAATAGAATATAAGATAGTTTTTTTTGTTACTTTCCAATCATTTAGCACTCCAATCCAGTAGGTGGCGGGAATGCACTATTTAACTTGGATTGCCAACCGCCATAAAGCAATAGTAGAAGAAGAAGAAGAAGAAGAAGAAGAAGAAGAAAAACACCCTGATCTAGCGGTCTAGCTCCGTGCTAAACACACACTCTCACACACTGTGAATTAATAGTGGCGTTTTTTTTTGTCTGAAATCTTGCTGTGTATTTTAAAACAATGGCTGATGAAGAATTAGAAGCCATCAGACAGCAACGTATGGCCGAACTGCAGGCGAAACATGCGGTAAGAGAAACAAAGACAGAAACAGTCAGAAGAACCGCACTCTTTATATTTCTAACCATAAATATTCAGCAGCAAATGTCATGTGAAATCACTTATTTAAGCGCATTCATGTTGTCTGTAACTGCTGTGGAATCAGTCTGAACGCGTCTCTTCCACATGCTGGTCTGATTAACTACTGAGCCATCAACACATTTTAGCCATACAGCTAATTGAATGTTGAAGGGTGTAATAACATCATATTTTTTCTGTAAATGTACGTTGATGGGCCACAAAGCTTCATAACGCACACATGTTCACTTTTAGGCTCTTATTTTAATGATTTAAGTGTTCTATTATTTGTGGACTTGGGTTAGCTAGCAGATAGCCTATATTTAGCGCCTGCTCCACCCGCTGAAACGTTCCCCCTAAAAATCAACAAAGCTGATTTTTCTGCACCTTTAACATTAAGTAATATTCCGAGTTCGATACAAGTTAAGCTCAATCAACAGCATTTATGGCATAATATCGATTGAGGTTCCAGTGAGACACTTACAATGGAAGTCAATGGGGTCCATTTTTAGAGGGTTTAAAGACAGAAATGTGTATTTTATAATTTTATAAAAGCACTTTCAGTAAAATTGGATATAACTTTAAAAGGAAAAGGTTAGTAAGTGATTTTATCACACTAAAATCATGTTAACCCACACATTGTGGGCACCATGAGTAGTAATTAAAATGCACGTTGTGACAAAAATGATTTATGGCCTATGATTTATGACCTAATTGGTGTACATTTGACCTTTTGATACATGTCCCTCCCCTCCCTCCGGCCCTTGTACATGCTGTGGTATGACGTGTCAGCTGTTCTGATACCCCCCACACTGTAGCCGAGACCATCTGTGTATTTAAAAGAGTAGAAAAATTATTAATCTTTAATGATGTGCAATGTTTAATGGAAAACTGAGATGACAAAATAATGCTTGGTATAAGACTAAAAATAGTGATTTGATTAAATAATTCATTGATGTAATCATTGAGATGTTTTTCAAAAACATGATAAAGTAATGTGTGTGGGTCATTTTATTAGTTTCCTCCGGTAGGAGGAAATCTATTGTAATTGACATTATTATTATTAGATTCCTCCGGTAGGAGGAAATCTATTGTAATTGACGGTATTATTATTATTATTAGATTAGAACTTTGAGTACATGCCTCATTTCTCATGGGGAACAAAAAAACCTCAAGGACACATAGCTTCCGCCATGATGGATTTTCCTGCACAGTGAAAAATTGGGAAAACCTACAAAACTCATCTTCTCCTGAACCGTTGCTCCAATTGACTTGACATTTGGTACACTTGTGTTACTTAGCAAAAATGAATATGATATAAAATGGCTGGAAGGGGCGTGTTTATGTAAATGTCCACATTTTATCAATATATATGTCAATAAATCAAATGTAATTTTGACTGATGTTTTTTCAAACCTAACACGCTTCAAGATAACATCCCTTTGAAGTACTGCACAAAGAATCGCCCACATTCGCCCGTAGCGGTTCGCTACAGGCCACGCCCAAATGTCACATTTTCAAAATGATGGCATTTTCACCCCTTTTGTCCAATTATTCTAAATCTTGTATACTTGCCTCATTTCTCATTGGGAACAAAAAAGCCTCAAGGACCCATAAGGTTCTGCGTGATGGATTGTCCTGTACTGTGAAAATTTGGGGAAACCTACAAAACTCTTCTTCTCTTGAACCGTAGATAAAATTGACTTGAAATTTGGTACCCATGTGTAGAATTGATGTCTTTCAATTCGTTACTTAGCAAAAATGAATACAATACAAAATGGCTGAAAGGCCCGTGTTTATGTAAATTACCACATTGCCTCAATATATACAGAATATTAGAATATCATCAAAAAGTTGATTTATTTCAGTAATTCCATTCAAAAAGTGAAACTTGTATAATGTTTACTAGGGCTGTAACGATACGCAATATAAAATCGAAATCGCGATACTCAGGTCCACGAACCATTATCGCGATGTGAGAAGGGAGAATCGCGACACACACACCCCTTCCAACTCCCAGAGTTATCCTTTCCGTCCAGATCCAATGCTACCGCATCTTTAAATTACTATTAGTATTATTTGAAGTTAACATTATAAAATACGTAGACCTACACCACAAAACTAGTTGAGGATAAATTATTTTAAATTGGGCAATTTTAGCGTTATGGATGTGACATTTGCAGTCAAAACTTGAAATATAAATTCTCAGAAAATGCATTTAATACCAATATATTGAAACTTCTGTTTATATATCCATAGCCTACTCCCTTAATAAAGTCCAGTAAATGTCCAGACATTAGAAAAATATAAGTCTACACATGCATTTTATATTTAATATGAGGGAAATACACATGCGTTACGGACGTGACACAAAACATCTTTAGCTTTTAGGTGGCAAAATATATATTTTTTATAATTCTGTGAATTACACTGTACAAACCAAAAGTAGGCCTAATACTACCCACCAGATGAAGAAGGGTTGGCTCTCCCCAGAACATAGAATATTTATTTTATTTTTCGTGTTCGCATTTATGAGGAAAAAACAATGTAAGGACGTGACAGTTCTCCGGAAGCGGCACTAAAACTTTCACAGAGACCTCAAACAGAAAGCACAAAGCCTTTCTTTAAAGTGAATTTCATTTTGCATTAATTGTATCTCAATTTTAATCAATGTTTCATCAACCAATTGCCTGGATTTAATAAATAAGAAGTAAATATCGATAGATAATCACGGAGTCGCCGGCGCCTGAACTGGAGAACCGAAACTCATCGTATAAGGTAGGCTACTTGCCTCACAGACCAGAGAAATATATTTATATCGAAATGTTTACTTTTAAAACGAACAATTCAAAACGAAAGATACAGACTGCTTTCTGCTTATGTAATCCGTATGAAAAGTGCATTTCTCTCTGGCGCGTTCACTGAAGATCGCGAGACAGCATCGTCAACTTCATCTTGCAATAGACACTGACAGAAAACACTTGTTTATTAATAAACAATTAAAATGTCTCCTTGCTATATTTGACATATTCATAATCATTACTTTTGCCGGTTCTTTGTGACAGCTTTTTGGTGCTTTATTGGCAGCGCCCCTTATCATCACCGCATTAGCACCGAAAACATGGAGATTTTTTTTAGACAATAATCGCACAACCTATTTGATATTCTATAATTAAATACTCAGTGACTTATCCAACCAACTATTAAAAAAAGTTTACTTGTAAGCGTCTTTTTACATGTTAGCCTAGTAGCCTACGTATCATGTGACTATACCTTTCCATGTGACGCGAGCTAGTTAAATAATGTGAGGAAACATGGAAAACAACCCAGAGATTGCGGACCCTCCCAATACATTTAAGTCAGCAGTATGGCAACATTTCGGCTAGCGGTGGAGAATAAGGATGGCAATCGTGTAGTCTACAAGACCCACACAATTTGCCGTAGGTTAAGTGTTTTAAGAAGCTTCCTCAAATGTGAACCGGTAACACGTCCAACATGCAGATGCATATCCTACGGCACCATCCCGAAATCAATTTAGTTGGAGCACAGAAAACAACCCAAAAGCAGCAGCCTACACTGCCTAGTTTAGTTTAATAATTTGCATAGTTAATATTGTTCTTTGGTGTTCAGTTTATACAGGTTTTTCAAATGTTATTTAATAAAAATACCGGTATATTTTTTTCTCTCAAAATCTCTCTTTTTTTTCACCCCCAAGCCCCGCCCCCGTGATCGAATCGCGATACGAACCGAATCGTGGCTCAAAAATCGTGATACGAACCGAATCGTGGGTTTGGTGTATCGTTACAGCCCTAATGTTTACATTCATTCCACACAGACTGTTATATTTAAAGTGTTCATTCCTTTTAATTTTGATGATTATAACTGACAACTAATGAAAACCCCAAAATCAGTATCTCAGAAAATTAGAATATTGTGAAAAGGTTCAATATTGAAGAGACCTGGTGCCACACTCTAATCAGCTAATTAACTCAAAACACCTGCAAAGGCCTTTAAATGGTCTCTCAGTCTAGTTCTGTAGGCTACACAATCATGGGGAAGACTACTGACTTGACAGCTGTCCAAAAGACGACCATTGACATCTTGCACAAGGAGGGCAAGACACAAAAGATCATTGCTAAAGAGGCTGGCTGTTCACAGAGCTCTGTGTCCAAGCACATTAATAGAGAGGCAAAGGGAAGAAAAAGATGTGGTAGAAAACAGTGTACAAGCAATAGGGATAACCGCACCCTGGAGAGGATTGTGAAACAAAACCCATTCAAAAATGTGGGGGAGATTCACAAAGAGTGGACTGCAGCTGGAGTCAGTGCTTCAAGAACCACCACGCACAGACATGGGAGTATGCAAGACATGGGTTTCAGCTGTCGCATTCCTTGTGTCAAGCCACTCTTGAACAAGACACAGCGTCAGAAGCGTCTCGCCTGGGCTAAAGACAAAAAGGACTGGATTGCTGCTGAGTGGTCCAAAGTTATGTTCTCTGATGAAAGCAAATTTTGCATTTCCTTTGGAAATCAAGGTCCCAGAGTCTGGAGGAAGAGAGGAGAGGCACAGAATCCACGTTGCATGAAGTCCAGTGTAAAGTTTCCACAGTCAGTGATGGTTTGGGGTGCCATGTCATCTGCTGGTGTTGGTCCACTGTGTTTTCTGAGGTCCAAGGTCAACGCAGCCGTCTACCAGGAAGTTTTAGAGCACTTCATGCTTCCTGCTGCTGACCAATTTTATGGAGATGCAGATTTAATTTTCCAACAGGACTTGGCACCTGCACACAGTGCCAAAGCTACCAGTACCTGGTTTAAGGACCATGGTATCCCTGTTCTTAATTGGCCAGCAAACTCGCCTGACCTTAACCCTATAGAAAATCTATGGGGCAATGTGAAGAGGAAGATGCGATACGCCAGACCCAACAATGCAGAAGAGCTGAAGGCCACTATCAGAGCAACCTGGGCTCTCATAACACCTGAGCAGTGCCACAGACTGATCGACTCCATGCAACGCCGCATTGCTGCAGTAATTCAGGCAAAAGGAGCCCCAACTAAGTATTGAGTGCTGTACATGCTCATACTTTTCATGTTCATACTTTTCAGTTGGCCAACATTTCTAAAAATCCTTTTTGTATTGGTCTTAAGTAATATTCTAATTTTCGGAGATACTGAATTTGGGGTTTTCATTAGTTGTCAGTTTTAATCATCACAATTAAATGAAATAAACATTTGAAATATATCAGTCTGTGTGTAATGAATGAATATAATATCCAAGTTTCACTTTTTGAATGGAATTACTGAAATAAATCAACTTTTTGATGATATTCTAATTATATGACCAGCACCTGTATATGTGTCAATAAACCAAATGTAATTTTGACTGTTTTTCAAACCTAACATGCTTCAAGATGACATAACTATGTTGGCTGTTACATACATTTATTATTATTAATACTATTTTTTTATTTTTCTGAGACTAAAATTTCAACAGCCTTACCTCCAAGAGCTTTAATGCTACAAGCACCAAACTCACCACAGACCTGGGGACTGTTCTGAAGTTTGCTGGTGTGTGTCGTTTACCTGATGCTACTTAAGCTTTTTATATAAATGACGATCAAAAATGTAAAAAATCCCATTCACTTACATTGGCTGAGCAAAAATGCCCCCTCTACTGGATTAATACGGTCTACAAGTAAAATCCCATTCACTTACATTGGCTGAGCAAAGAGGCTCTCTCTACTGGAGTAACTCTGTCTACCAAATGCAGCTCTACTGGAGAAATCTCTCTAATGGAGAAATTCTGTCTGCTAGTGGGTGGAGATCCAGACTTAGAAGTCAGATGAATTTTGCTTGCGTCTGCTCAAAGGTCAGTCAATTGTGTTTAAATTAGGGCTGGGATAAACGATTATTTTTTAAACGATTAATCTAGCGATTAATCTAACGATCAAGTTTTTCCAGTTCGATTACGATTATAAAATGTAAAAAAATAAATAAATAAATCGCTGGGAGTGATTTTGCGTCAACGTATTTTTTGCATCAATGTAATCGATGACTTCGCGTCGTCCCAGCCCTAGTTTAAATGCTTCCCAGTTTGAATATTCAAGCGATTTTACACTATTCAACTCAACAAATGGCAAAACAACTCAAATTAATGTTTGCGAGCAGTTTGTGACGCAGCGAGCCACGTCGCGTCTAATGCACGCACCCCGATGAGAGATCGCTTTCACTTGAACGTACAATTTCATACAACAAAATATCAAAATACATGATATATTGGGGAGTCTGTTGTGTCTCAAGTGAACAAACAGTTGATAAAGAAATCTGGAATCATTATAATGAATTCTGGCATTATTCCGGGGGTCAACACAGGCGCTGATGTGACATCCTGCTAGATTTTTCTCTCGAAACAGTGGAAACAACTTATAAAATACTGCGTCATTTTTGCCCATTCAGATACATGTAAGACATTGTTACAAACTATAAAAGATCTACTTTTGTGTACACTTACAATAAAAACAAAACCTTGTGCTTTTGTAAAATAACGAAATTAAACAGGGTGTGTCTGTTTTCACGAGCATCTTTCTGAAACACGTCAGAAAAATCAAGTGAAACTCTGCGAATACTTATCACACAAACATGAAACATATGTCTAAAGAAAGTAGGGATGGGCGGATCGATCCTAAAGTACTTCCGAGAATTATGTTGTATCAGGGTTGTCTCCGACAACACGCTCAGCTGCTCAGCTTCACTTGAGTGCGGTAAGGGTCACGGAAGATCCATCAAGAACAGATAAACTACTAATAGCTGAATTAGTGCTTCAGGTTCAACATTATCACAAGTTTAATACTAACTGCAGTCTCACAATCTCAATCAATTAATCTCTGAAATGAATACAGATGCAACAATACGAAAATTAGACTTCACAGTTCTCAAAAGATCAAAATCAATTAAACAGACTGCACAGACTGTGCCTTGAATGTCGTATTATGCGATAAAACCCTCTTAAAGAGACAGTAACAATTTATCCTTCGTCCTGAACATTGACATTTCAAGTAAATGAAAAGTACAAATGGTATATTTGGTACACGTGTAGCATTGATGTCTTTGAAAATGTTACTTAGCAAAAATGAATATGCTACAAAATGGCTGAAAGGGGCGTGTTTATTTAAATGTACAAAATGTATCAATATATATGTCAATAAATCAAGTGTAATTTTGACTGATGGTTTTTCAAACCTAACATTCTTTAAGATGACATCACTCTGAAGTACTGCGGAAAGAATGGCCCACATTCGCCCTAAGGGGGCGCTACAGGCCAAAAGAGCCATTTTCTGGTCAAACATTTTCTATTTGTGCACATTGATATTACAGGCCAAAAGGAAACCCCTCACTAAGAATGGCCCACATTTGCCCTTAGGGGGCGCTACAAGCCATGCCCAAATGTCCTGTTTTCAAAGTGATGGCATTTCCACCCCATTTATTAATTTCTTCTGAAACTTAATGTACATAACCTCATTTATCATTGGGAACAAAAAAGCCTCAAGGATCCATAAGGTCTGGCATGATGGATGTCTGTACACTGAAAATGTTTCGATTAGGATTCAAACAGAAAGACGTGTTTTTTGGAGTCCTCCATTGGGAGGGTTTAACCCCAACCCTCTACTGATCAATTTTAAATGATTTGCCATTTTGACGAGGAATAGCATTGCTGCTTGCAGCTATATTTTTTTATTATAATTGTAAGACATAAAAAGTAGTATTACGTTTAAAATGATGTGTCTTTTATGGGGCGAAATGCTTGGTGGCAAAACTGGAGTGTTAAAGATAATGACTTTTCGTTTTTACTTTTAACAAAGTGGTGAAAATGTGTTTTTAAACAAAATGTATGAAGTTGGCAAACAACAAAATCACTCTTAAAATAGTGCTTGGTATAAGACTTTTTTTACTTTTAACAAAGTGGTGAAAATGTGTTTAAAACAGTGGATATTGACTGAAGCAAACTTATTCCGATGTTCACTTTAAAATAACGAATAAATGTTTTAAATTTAATGTCTGGCATTAATTTAACAAACAATTATTTTTACAAAACACTTTCATTTTAGCTGTAGCGTTAACAAAATGGTAAAAATGTGTTTTAAAAAAAATGATCAAGCTGGCAAACACAACAAAGTCACTCTAAAATGTATTTAAAAAAAATAAAAACTCATTATCAAATGTATCTTTAGTGCAAAGAATCTTACATTTTTCCATTCAAAGTTCTTTCACGAGATCATCCAAAAAAGCGAAAAGGTGTTTTTTGATTTGGTCAGCCGTTCTGATACCCCCAGCGCTGTAGCCGAGACCATCTGAGTATTTAAAAGAGTAGAACAATTATTAATCTTTAATGATGTGCAATGTTTAATGGAAAACTGAGATTACAAAATAATGCATGGTATAAGACTTGTTTTCTCTAAACTCAGACAAAAAATATTTATTGATTAAATATTTAATTGATCTAAGCATTGAGATGTTTTTCAAAAACATGATAAAGTAATGTGTGTGGGTCATTTTATTTTTCATAAAGACATAAAAAGTAGTATTACGTTTAAAATGTGTTTAAATGATGTGTCTTTAATGGTATAAGAATTTTCTTTTTACTTTTAACAAAGTGGTGAAAATGTGCTTCTAAAACAGTGGATATTGAGTGACGCAAATACATTCCGATAAAAAAACTTTAACAAATGGGGTTTAACAGTTTTATTTCAACAAAACAACATTTTAATTGAAATGGGATGCATTATAAAATGTATCTTTAGCGCAAAGAATCGTACATGTTTCCATTCAAAGTTCTTTCACGAGATCATCCAAAAAAGATAAGGCATTTTTGGATCAGACTGTAAGGTGACGATCCTTCGGACTAATGCTTTGGGGGGGTTTGTTATCAAGATTTTGAGGTGTCATTTTAAATCTTTGATCTCTGAATATTTCACAACGAAAACGTGGGTGGTATATTGACAGTTCTTTTAAATGATTCAGGCATAGATTAAACTATCAAAAACACCAATAGCGTTGTATTAAGTTCTAAAAGAGTTTTAACTAAACATGCATCCAAGAATTCGTTTACTCAATGAATGTTTTGTACTATTAATATTGTAAAAATCCATGTGTGCATTTCTTCACACGCATTCCTCTACTAAAAATAAATAAAAACAATCAATAATAGTGTAATAAAAAAAACAGGTACAAACGATAAAACTTCTCCTTTTCGTTGTTTTCACTTTCAAACCATATGTTCTTTTATTTCTGTATTGGTTAAACAGCTTATTAGGTGAGACCTATTTCATACTAAATGTTTTACGATGTTTATACATGTGTTGTAAGCGGTAGTTGATCTAAAATGTTTTATTTTAAGCCATAGTAAAAAAACTAATTATATTACATGTGGTTTTCACATTTGCGTACGCCTCTCCAAAACTCCTCCCTATTTAAAACAGAATGTTGAGTGTTTTGTGGTCATCTGTCACAGCGTCGCCATTCAGGATCGTGTACGAGAACGCAGCGGGTGTTTAACAAGATTTCGAAGTGTCATTTTGAATCTTTGATCTCTGAATATTTCACAACGAAAACGGGGGTTGGTATATTGACAGTTCTTTTAAATGATTCAGGCATAGATTAAACTATCAAATACACCAATAGCATTGTTTTAAGTTCTAAAAGAGTTTTAACTAAACATGCATCCAAGAATTTGTTTACTCAATGAATCACTGTATACACTTTTGTACCACAGTTGAAACATACACATTTGTGTCGTGTATTTTGTGTGCAAATACACAATAATACATTTAAATGCTAATTTAGATGCATCTTTAGCACAAAGAATCTTACATTTATTAAAGACATGAAAAGCATCTTTCTAAAACGATGAGTAAAGGGTGTGCTGCAAATAAAATCCATATTCACTAGGCAATACAGTATTTTAGCAACCAGGGTTATGTTGCTAAAACGCAATGTTTTTGTTTTTTTTACTTTTAATAGAATTCTGACTGTATCTTTAATACAAAGTTTGTTACATTTTTTTTTTAATTTTAACTGAGATTCTAAAACAAAGACTACTGTTTTGCTGCAAAACACACAATCAGTTTAAATATGAACAAATATTCTAAAACAATATTACTAAAACATGATAAAGCATTTCACGTAATTTTAGATGTATGTTTAAAACGTGTTGTCTTGGATTTTTACTTTTGACAAAGAGAAGAAAATGTGTTTTTAAATATTACGTTGTCTAACACATCTCTAGCATTGTCACTTTAAAGATGCTGAACAAAAACTTTAACATGAAATGTATTTAACATTTTTATTTCAACAGAGCATTTTAAATTAAAAAGCATACATTAATTGTAAAATGTAACAAAGAATCTTACATTTTTCCGTTCAAAGTCCTTTCACAAGAGCTTTCAATCGATACTGAGGTCTTACAGGAACTCAGAGGTCCTGTGTGGGAGGGGCTTCAGATTACACGCACTCCTTCACACCTTGATCAGACCAGACGGGGTCTTGTGTGATTCTGTTCAGCAAAACAAGATGGTGCCATGAGTTTCCTGGTCGTTTATGGTTTACTTTCATTGAAAAACATGGCGACAACCAAATGTGTGAAAAAGGATGAGAAAAGTGTTTGTGTTTCCTCCCTCTTTTTTCTTCAAAGCAAAATGTTATTTAACAGTTTTAAAACATCCTCCTTTGGTTTTCTCTTTCTGCTAACATAATAATAACGTGCCATGTGTAGACTCTGCTGTGCATGTTTCATATAGTGTAAATGTATCGGCAAACACAAGCAAAGGTAAAAGACAAAAAAAAAATGTTTTTTGTCCATGAAGCGCTACATGTAATGTTGTCAACCATGATGGTAGAGATTTGTGGGTAAAGGAAGTATAACTCTGTAATACAGGCAACAATTAAATATAATTACTTAAAAGAACAGAAAGATTTTAGAAATCACTTGCAAAATCAAGTTTTTATTCTGAGGTTTTTATAGTATACTGTACACAGTTATCAAATCCCATGTAAATTCAAGTGTGAACATTCCAAAGAAATGGGGGCTAGCATACTGGAAAACAATCAAATGACTTGTGATATACACACAAGACATTTTAACACTAATTCTTACCCTGAAACTACATTCATGGTACTGTTACGTGGGTGTCACACACAAATGCAAAGGCTGAGATAACTTTGACACCCATATTTCTGTATTAATTTACTCATTCCTGGAGCAAACCCTACACTCAGAAACTTTTACATGTAAACAAAAATGTGTACTGTTGTGATGCCAACTGATCTTTGCTTTACTGATTTTTATTTCAAGAAAACAACTAAACGTCTAACTGATGAAGTAACATGTTTACAGGACTGCATTTACTCACTAAAGTTCTTCTATTGCCACAAATTGATTTTTTGTTTGTTGTAGAGTTCTTCTCATTTGTAAATAGTTGCTTGTTTAAATGTTGCGACATTTTCTAGTTTACAAAGATGTCAGTTTTAACACACAAACACACTTTAAAGGTAAGTATCATTATAATATCAAATTCACAGCACTCAGTCCTTCTATACAGGTACACGAATGTACATAAGTACATTAACTTTGACAAACGTTGACTGTACAACAAAAAATGTTTCTCCAAACCTGTAATAAAATAATTTGCCAGAATACCAGATTTATTTATTAGCCAACAAACATCCAGGTCAATTTTGAACATAAATGTTGAAGTATCTAATTATTACTTGCATCGCGATACAGCTCTGGGGTATTAATGGCATGCGAGATATGACTAAAAAATGTTGCATATGAATAAAAATAGTAAAATAGCGAAACTTCATGGTTGAGGGTTTTTTCTATGATGAGTTTATCTCTTATTTCTGCTATTGTGTGGACATAATCTCTTCTTTTACATTTGTCATCAGTGATTACACACAAATCTTGACACAGACCCTTCAATTCAGAATGAAATGACAGCGCAGTCAGATGTTTTATCACTTTGATTTAATAACCACAGTGTGATGTTATTTGTTCTTTTCAGAAAGTGCACTTTCACAAAGGTTCTTCGGT
This sequence comes from Moxostoma hubbsi, assembly GCA_032164185.1. Lineage (NCBI taxonomy): Eukaryota > Metazoa > Chordata > Actinopteri > Cypriniformes > Catostomidae > Moxostoma > Moxostoma hubbsi. The sequence continues at coordinate 42,684,058 of JAVLUX010000019.1, forward strand.
CACTTAACGCGGTATTGATCTGCAGGAAAATGACAGGTATGTACTTTGAACCGCAAAACGTAATTTACACATCTAAAGCACAAGGAAGAGTTAAATACATGCAGCTAGTGTGTCAGTACAGTGTTTGTTTGTGCATGTGTGTAGTTAGTTAAGTGTTTGTATGGTGTGATAATCCCATACAAACATTTCACACAACAGGACGCTTTTAACAAATACTTGTAAAACAACTCTTACGGGTCTTCAGGGAAATCAACTTTAGTTGATTACGTCAAACATGAGACGTTTAAACAGTCTAGCTGTCAAAACTGTTGGTTAACACATGCCATGAATTTCAAAATATTACTTCAGTATTTTAAAAACTGTAATAAAATAATGCAATAGAAGAGCGATGTAAAATTAACATTAAATTCATTTGACGATATTAAATGATCCTTACTCAACTTGCTTAGGCATGCTGAAATCAAATGTAGTTTGTGGCTATGATTTGACATGTGAAAGGATGACCAACCATATCATATGGATCACACATGTTTGAGACTGATGTATTTCTTTCTTTTCAAACTTTGAAGAACTAATTGACAGATTATTGAAACCATATCTTAATCATATTCTAGCCCAAGCTTTTAAAGTGTTTGGTTGATCACCCGATCTACAGATGATACAGGCAGTACAAATTTTGTACAAACTGTGTAAAGAAGACTACATTTTCTATGAAACTGATGTTACCATACAGACTATGATGGATGAAAGCTGTGACATGATCGTTTATGATGCTGTAGATAGATGGAAAGATTGTCCAGCAGTTGGCAAAATGTGACTCTGCCATGGCGGGTCTTGTATAGATTAATGGTACTGGCTAAACATCTACAGAGACATTGTGTCAAATGTGAAAAAAACAAATTGTTAAGATAATTTATAATTGCATCGGGACATGTTTCTGCAAATGGTTGTGTTGTTTGACTGGCATAAAGAAAGAAATGGCTGCTGTGGGAGATTTAACGTCTGAATGACATAGTGTGTATTGATAGGGTGAGCCAGTCTTTTAACTTTCAGAAAATACTCTTGAACTAACACTGTTAATTTTACATCGCTCTTCTATTGCATTATTTTCTGAACGTTTATACAGTTTTTAAAATACTAAAGTAATATTTTGAAATTCATAATAAACTGAAGTTGTTTTCCCTGAAGACCCGTAAGAAGAGTTGTTTTACAAGTATTTGTTAAAAACATCCTGTTGTGTGTAATGGTTGTATGGGATTATCACACCATACAAACACTTTACTTACACACATGCACAAACACTGTACTGACACTCTAGCTGCATGTATTTCACTCTTCCTTGTGCTTTAGGTGTGTAAAAGTAAATTATGATATGCGGTCCAATGTACATACCTCAGTCATTTTCTGCAGATCGATACCACGTTAAGTGACTGAAAAACCTTTGTGAAAGTAAACTTTTGGTTATGTAAATCAAAGTGATAAAACATCTGACTGCGCTCTGTCATTTTATTCTAAATTGAAGGGTCTGTGTCAAGATTTGTGTGTAATCACTGATGACAAATGTAAAAGAAGAGATTATGTCCACACAATAGCAGAAATAAGAGATAAACTCATCATAGAAAAAACCCTCAACCATGAAGTTTCGCTATTTTACTATTTTTATTTATATGCAACATTTTGTAGTCATATGTCACGTGCCATTAAAACCCCAGAACTGTATTGCGATGAAGTAATAATTAAATACTTAAACATTTATGTTCAAAATTGACCTGGACGTTTGTTGGCTAATAAATAAATCTGGTATTCTGGCAAATTATATTATTCCAGGTTTGGAGAAACATTTATTGTGGTACAGTCAATGTACGACAAAGTTAATGTACCTGTATAGAAGGACTGAGTGCTGTGAATTTGATATTATAATGATACTTACCTTTTAAGTGTGTGTGTGTGTGTGTGTGTTAAAACTGACATCTTTGTAAACTAGAAAATGTCGCAACATTTAAACAAACAACTATTTACAAAAGAGAAGAACTCTACAACAAACAAAAATCAATTTGTGGCAATAGAAGAACTTTAGTGAGTAAATGCAGTCCTGTAAACATGTTACTTCATCAGTTAGACGTTTAGTTGTTTTCTTGAAATAAAAATCAGTAAAGCGAAGATCAGTTGGCATCACAACAGTACACATTTTTGTTTACATGTAAAAGTTTCTGAGTGTAGGGTTTGCTCCAGGAATGAGTAAATTAATACAGAAATATGGGTGTCAAAGTTATCTCAGCCTTTGCATTTGTGTGTGACACCCACGTAACAGTACCATGAATGTAGTTTCAGGGTAAGAATTAGTGTTAAAATGTCTTATGTGTGTATATCACAAGTCATTTGATTGTTTTCCAGTATGCTAGCCCCCATTTCTTTGGAATGTTCACACTTGAATTTACATGGGATTTGATAACTGTGTACAGTATACTATAAAAACCTCAGAATAAAAACTTGATTTTGCAAGTGATTTCTAAAATCTTTCTGTTCTTTTAAGTAATTATATTTAATTATTGCCTGTATTACAGAGAGTTATACTTCCTTTACCCACAAATCTCTACCAACATGGTTGACAACATTACATGTAGCGCTTGATGGACAAAAAGAAAAACTTTTTGTCTTTTACCTTTGCTTGTGTTCTCTAAATTAAAAATAGCCGATACATTTACACTATATGAAACATGCACAGCAGAGTCTACGCCTGGCACGTTATTATGTTAGCAGAAAGAGAAAATCAAAGGAGGACATTTTAAAACAGTTAAATAACATTTTGCTTTGAAGAAAAAAAAGGGAGGAAACACAAAACACTTTTCTCATCCTTTTTCACACATTTGGTTGTCGCCATGTTTTTCAATGAAAGTAAACCATAAACGACCAGGAAACTCATGGCACCATCTTATTTTGCCGAACAGAATCACGCAAGACCCCGTCTGGTCTGATCAAGGTGTGAAGGAGTGCGTGTAATCTGAAGCCCCTCCCACACCGGACCTCCTGAGTTCCTGTAAGACCTCAGTATCGATTGAAAGCTCTTGTGAAAGGACTTTGAACGGAAAAATGTAAGATTCTTTGTTACATTTTACAATTAATGTATGCTATTTAATTTAAAATGCTCTTTGTTGAAATAAAAATGTTAAATACATTTCATGTTAAAGTTTTTGTTCAGCATCTTTAAAGTGACAATGCTAAAGATGTGTTAGACAACGTAATATTTAAAAACACATTTTCTTCTCTTTTTGTCAAAAGTAAAAATGCAAGACAACACGTTTTAAACATACATCTAAAATTACGTGAAATGCTTTATCATGTTTTAGTAATATTTGTTCATATTTAAACTGATTGTGTGTTTTGCAGCAAAACAGTAGTCTTTGTTTTAGAATCTCAGTTAAAATTAAAAATGTAACAAACTTTGTATTAAAGATACAGTCAGAATTCTATAAAAAAAAAACAAAAAAACATTGCGTTTTAGCAACATAACCCTGGTTGCTAAAATACTGTATTGCCTAGTGAATGTGGATTTAATTTGCAGCACACCCTTTACTCATCGTTTTAGATTCTTTTCATGTCTTTAATAAATGTAAGATTCTTTGTGCTAAATTAGCATTTAAATGTATTATTGTGTATTTGCACACAAAATACACTCGACACAAATGTGTATGTTTCAACTGTGGTACAAAAGTGTATACAGTGATTCATTGAGTAAACAAATTCTTGGATGCATGTTTAGTTAAAACTCTTTTAGAACTTAATACAACGCTATTGGTGTTTTTGATAGTTTAATCTATGCCTGAATCATTTAAAAGAACTGTCAGTATACCAACCCCTGTTTTTGTTGTGAAATATTCAGATCAAAGATTTAAAATGACACTTTGAAATCTTGTTAACAAACCCCGCAAAGCATTAGTCCGAAGGATCGTCACCTTACAGTCTGATCAAAAAATGCCTTATCTTTTTTGGATGATCTCGTGAAAGAACTTTGAACAGAAACATGTACGATTCTTTGCGCTAAAGATACATTTTATAATGAGTTTGTATTTTTTTTTAAATAATTTTAGTGACTGTTGCATTTGCCAGCTTGATGCATTTTGTTTAAAACACATTTTTACCATTTTGTTAGACATTTTGTTAACGCTACAGCTAAAATTAAATATTGTGTTTTGTAAAAATAATCTTTCTTAAATTAATACCAGACATATTAAGTCTGTTAAAACATTTATTTGTTATTTTAAAGTAAACATCGGAATGAGTTTGCTTTAGTGAATATCCACTGTTTTAAAACACATTTTCACCACTTTGTTAAAAGTAAAAAGAAAAGTCTTACACCAAGCATTATTTTTAACACTCCAGTTTTGCCACCAAGTATTTCGCCCCATTAAAGACACATAATTTTAAATGTAATACTACTTTATGTCTTACAATTATAATAAAAAATAAAATGACTCGCACAAATTACTTTTATCATGTTTCACAAATTACTTTTATCAATTAATTATTTAATCAATCACTATTTTTAGTCTTATACCATACATTATTTTGGCATCTCAGTTTTCCATTAAACATTGCACATCATTAAAGATTAATAATTTTTCTACTCTTTTAAATACACAGATGGTCTCGGCTACAGTGTGGGGGGTATCAGAACAGCTGACACGTCATACCACAGCATGTACAACGGCCGGGGGGGGGGACATGTATCAAAAGGTCAAATTTACACCAATTAGGTCATAAATCATAGGCTATAAATCATTTGTCACAACGTGCATTTTAATTACTACTGCCATGACATCTGTTGGAGGGCTCCCTGTTCTTCTAATCAAACACAATAAAAAAATTGTCAAAAAAATGTGTGTTGTCGAATAGTTGTTTGATCTCATTTAACAAGAGATCACATTAAACTCATGATGGTGTGCAAGAGCAGCACTGCAGCTCGCAACTGACTGAACAGATCAAACATGAGGTACAACATTTTATGTTCTCATGATATCACAGTAATAGTCAGAAGTTCAATTCATGCTTTAGTTTGTAAATTCATGTAGTGAAAACTTGCATAGTCATATACCATGTTTTTTATAGTCTGATACCAAAGATCATTGATTTTTCTTTATTTTTGTGTGATTATTTATTTATTTATTTTGGCTTGATTTTGTGGTGTGCTATTTTTCCTTCTGTACATCCATATGCTGCTTTTGACAAGGGTTATTGCAGAAAAGCAAGCATTATTAATACCTCAATAACATTAAGAACACTGTAAAAAAAAATCCTGTTTACATTTACGATAAAAAAAAACTTACGTGATTTTTTATATATATATGTATATATATGTATATATATATATATATATATATATATATATATATATATGTATATGTATGTATATGTATGTATATATATATATATATATATATATATATATATATATATATATATATATATATATGTATATGTATATATATATATGTATATATATGTGTATATGTATATGTGTATATGTATATATGTATATGTGTGTAAATGTAAATTTGCAAAGATTTCAAACAAACTTATTTCACGTTGTCATTAAGGGGTATTGTTTGTAGAATTTTGAGGAAAATAATTAATTGAATCAATTCTGGAATAAGGCTGTAACATAAAATGTGGAAAAAGTGAAGCGCTGTGAATACTTTCCGGTTGCACTGTATCTAATGTGCAACAGTACTGCACGCACACAGGATACAGAATTGTATTAATCGTACCATTGATTTGGATTCTTGAATTTGAATTAAAACCTTTTATTTGAATAAGGTGGAAATTATTTATTAAAATTATTTAAAATGGATGTAAAATTATATTTTATCCCATCTTTTAGGACCCTTCCAGTGAGCAGCAAGGACAGCAGGAGGCCAAACAGAGGTAGAGTCAGTCTCATCAATCACATATTAAACTTGTTTTGTTTTCTCTGTTGAAGATGAAAGTAAATATTATGTTAATTGGTGTATGTGTAATATATATATTTTTTATATATATATATAAAAAATATTTAAGAGTACTTTTATGTTTTTTATCCATTGTCAGAAATGCAGTCTCTTGGTTTGAAACTTAAAACTACTTTCATATTGCCCAATCTATGCATTAGATTTCAGACAGAAGTTTGGTTACTTTAAGCTGCCATGCTTGTTAGGGGTCCAAGCGTCGATGGTCTTAACTTATTATACACAAGCAGGGTTTCTAGACAAAGCTGTTTCAAATTTTTTGAGAATTGGCCACAAGGTGCCGCTATAATAAGTAGGGATGTGCATGAGTACTGGGGTTCCCGGATGTGGCAGCAATGATCATAAAAACGATGAGTGATGCTGATCATGCATGAGGTGACTTCAATTCATTCATAATTCAGTGACAATTATCTGACAACTAAACACAATTGTTTCAGAGAGGGAGCATATTTTTAATTTTGAGATTGATAACATTGTGATTTTGGGGGGTACAGTGATTGTCAGAGATGTCTCATAGCAACCAAATGGATAAATGACAGTACAATGTTATCGTTACGAGAATCAAAAGAGAGTGTAATTAATCATGTTTGAACACCTGTTTAGCAGATGTTTTGCAGAGACACGTTTTATTATAATTTAATGTAAGAACTTTGACTCGTTAATGGATATTTAATAAAAGTGAATGTTTGCCACTAACTGTAAACAAAACTTGGTATACCTTAGGCTTTTCAAACTGCTCTTAACCCTGGGTTAACATCTTTTAAAATCCCTTTTTAACCCCGGGTAAACCAACGTTTTACTCTTGGTAGCACCGCATATGCAGGGATAAATCAACAAAACGTTGTATTACAATTTCAATGGTGGAGAATCTATTAAGACAAATAATCTAGTTATTTGTCATTTATCTCATTTATAATGGTTGTCGAACGCGACTAATTCTGTTATACATTTCATTACCTAATAAGGAACTATAAGGACAGTTTAATTTACCTCATAGCTCACATATTTCGAGACTCTCTTCTGAATTTAGAATTCTCTTCTAAATTTAGCATACCAAATATCCTTACATATTATGGTGTGAGAATGAGGGCACTTTAAATTTCACTTCCCTACACATGAATTCCCAGGATTAATCATTAACTCAGGGTGAAGTGTGTAAGAAACGGGATGAACCCTCTGGGGTCCGCAATCGTGCCGGCGCGATCGTCTCGCTTTTTTCTTATCAGTGCAAAAGAGACTCAAAATACTCGGTTGATTTTGATCTTACATATAAGTGTTGTACATCATTAGCTCCTGTTAAGTGTCTATTTTTTTGTGGATACTCACAATAAAAACAAAGTGTTGTGCTTTTGGCCAAATAAAGAAAAACAAACATGATGCGAGTTCTGCGTTCTCTCTGTCAGTGAAGTCCATTCTGAAACGCGTCGTAAATTAACTGTCACTCAGCAAATACTTTTCATCCAGGCACGAGACAAATGTCTTTATGAAGCTTGCATTCTCTTCTTTTACATGAAGTAATTTATAAAAAAAACAAATATATATTTTCAGCTTACGTAATCCGTTTGAAACCAAGGAGAGTACAGTTTTTTCGTTCTCCCCTCATTATCTGTAATGAGCTGAGACCGCCACGCCCCCGGGCACTATTCACATGTAAATAGTTGATATGCGTCGCACACGCCCCACGATCAATGCCATAAAAACCCGAAGTTTCTTCATGAGATTCACTAATAGTTCATCGCGTTTTGAGGATGGCACGCTATTCCGGTGAAGAGGCCCTTCAGATGATTCTGGACAGCGAGGAAGAATTCACCTTTTCCTCAGAGGAAGATTGCAACTCGGACGACGAACGGCTGCACTTTGAAGAACGAATTGATCCCACCGAGGATACAAGTTCGGAGTAAGTTGTTTAGTGTTATATAATTCCTTTTCTGATCATATGGAACTTATATGAATTTTCAGACTATATTTTGCCTAGTTTTGGCTAGCTTTTGACATCTTACAGGAAAGATTGCCCCACAATATCCCTAACATTCGTGTATGCTCAAGTGTAAACTTTTCAAATGTGCTTAAACTCTAAACATATTTGTACATTAAATATATTTCACTCAGTTTTGATTAGCTTATGACACTGATTATCATGCTAAAATACTGCCTTATGCGTAATGTATCTTGTTTGCGAATATCTGCTTAGGCAACACGATGATTTAGTGCAAATATATTTCCGGTAAAATATGTGATAGGCCTAACGTTACTGTCTATGCAATATATTTTTGTGTGTTCAGTTTTGGTTAGCCTATGACACTACTTATCATGCTTACTGCCCTATGCACAGATATTTGTGAATACATGTGTAAATGTTTGAAATGTAGGCTAGTGATGTGTCGTTCGCGAACGATCCGTTCATTTCGTGTATCACTAAATGCGCGGTCTATATGGCCCATTAATTGTCCATCAGTTTACTTTGGATAATGTACGCTAACAGTTTTTTTTTGTTTTGTTTTTTTTAGGAATGTGTCTGCATTCACTTGTCACGCTCTCCTTCTCCAGCACCTCGCAGAGGAGCACGCAGGTGTCGTTCAGTTCTCAGTGCGATCGAGAATCATACTAAGTGCATAAATGTAATATTTTACAGATGAAATGTAGCCTAATTGTGTTTACATCGTCATAATATAAAAGTACATATTCTTGTGTGAAATTACAAAAACGTCTTTTTTTATCCATGGCAATTAGTGGTTGATAATGATACAGTTTCTTTGATTGTGTTATCAGCATGCTCACGTTTTTTTTTTTGTTTTTGTTTTTAACAGATGTGACAATGAACATGTCCAAGCACCTGTCCCGAAGAGAGCCAAGGCAAACAAGCAGGCAAGCAACAGGCAGTCCACTCTGTCATGGAAAACAGAGACTGATGTTGACATGGTTCCACAGACACTGCGATTCCTGCCCGCACGGGAAGCTGGACCGCAACTGAGCTCTGTAGACTCGCATTCGCCCATGAGTCTATTCAAACAATTGTGTGCATTGCTCAACAGTGCGTGGTAAAAGGCAATTGACACCATGGAAATGCCAGGCATGCAATGTTCACTTATGTCTTCAGTTGAATAGGAACTGTTTTCAAGAGTGGCATAACGATGTGTGACTGTTCAGATGTTGACCACCTTCCACTAACCATCAGGCTGCATAGTTATTACAATCCTGTGTACTGTATTTTGCGTGAATGAGGATTTGTGTATGCCATACGGAACCGTTGCCACTGAACCCACTTTAATGACGGCAGTGGGGCTTCGACAGCCTTAGTCAACGGGTTGCGTATGGTCGGGTTGCGGTGAGATTGTGGCGTTTTAACATCTACTCTCGTGTAATGGAAATCTCATCTCTCCATATGTACACAGGCTTCTTTACCACCACATGTTGTTTCTTGTGTAAATTCAAGTATATGTCTTAAGTTTTATGCAAAGTATTTTTGTAAAGTATAAGTCAGTTGACTTGTATATGTAGCACTGTGGTCTTGTGAGGCACAACATTTAGTTCCTTCACATAAATTACAATAAAACAGATTGAAAAACAAAACCTTTGCATCTCATGTCCTTCTCAGTTCAGGCTGCCTCACAGCACCTTGATGGGGCATTAGCCTTTGGGGGAGTGTCTTTTGTCTCCCCTGGTGTGAATCTCATTGATATTCATGTCCATCGACACTCCCACGCATACAGCAGTGCTGACACAAAAACTGACTTACAAAATTTAAATTGTTATATTGTTGTTTGTGAAAGAGTGGTCAATGATTTTCACATCATTTTGTAGTAAAAATTCTAGCCTACAAGAATGGTAACTCAAAAGTCTTGTGGACAACTGTTCAGTATGTGTTATATGGCCTTATTGCGGTGACAATTTTTTTTCCCAAACTTACTAACCATGCATAATATTTTTTCTATAAAATGCAAACATGTACATCTATTTTGCTTACATATTATTGTAGCAGAGTTTGTGCTGAATACAGCCAAATTACATGTTGGCCAATGGTATGTTGTAAGTTGCTGAAATAAGCACAAATGTCAGGGCATGTCAAAACATCTCAAGGGCCCCAAAAACACCTCAGACCCTATGGACAACAGAAAAGTCACATGCAAAATGTCATACATTTTTCAGTTTGGCAGGGCCGCTATAACTTAAGAAAATCTTAAATATGCAACTGTGATTAAAGCAGTTGAAAGTTGACACCAAAACCACTGTGCCCAAACTATCCACAGGATCGATTCTGTCTGAAATGTATTGTCATTGTGATTGTTCACAGAGAGACAGAGATGAGGAATTCAATATTGGCTCAAGTGTTGGATCAGTCCGCCCGTGCCAGGTGTAAGTTCATTAACAAATCTTTGAATTGAAATAACTTTATTATTAAATCACACATTTATGATGCATCAACTTTCCATTTCAATTTATTTATTTATATATTCAATTAATTCTTGTCAGCAGTGACTTTGTAATCAGGCAGTATTTATGATTCTTCTTTACTGTAGTGAGTAATTTGGCTCTTGTAAAGCCAGATAAAGCAAAAGCTGTGGAGAATTACCTGATACAGATGGCTCGCTTTGGACAGCTTGGAGGAAAGGTAAGAATTTACTGAAGCAGCATCAATCGTAATGTGCTTCCGAATGTGTTTCATGGATTTTGTTTTATGTTCAGATTACAGAAGCTGGTTTGATAGAAATCCTTGAAAAAGTCAGTCAACAAACAGACAAGAAGACCACAGTAAAAGTAAGCATTTCAAGAAAATAACAATTCTAAATGAACGCTTTACTCATTTCTAAGCTCAATTTAAGCTCAAGTGTATATGCAGTAAGCGTGCAGTGATTGAATGTTTTGTTGTCAGTTTAACCGGCGGCGGGTGATGGACTCTGATGAAGACGATGATGACTGATATGGGGCTGTCAACAGTCACGTGGGCTTTCTGTACTTGCAGGCAGGTTTATCTGGTAATTTGACTTCTGACCAGAGCACTATCATGACTGATCCACCAATAGTCCTGTCTCTTTTGGCTAAAGACCCCTGATCCGTGGCGTTACAGGAACTCTTCATTTCAATACGGTTTATGTTTTTCAGCTTTCACTTTAGCTCATTCTGTTTGTTTCTTTGCTTCAAAACCACTCAACGCAACTACAGTTAAAGAATTTTTTTGAGAATGTGGTGGACTTTTCTGATCTCCTGTATTGCAATAGAATAACTGGCCTTTATCTCTATTTTGTGGACTTTTTTGAGGAAACGTGTATGTGCAAGTGTTTACATAATAAAAAGCCTTAAACTACATTTTAGGTTGATATTCTTGCTATGTTGCATGTAATGACTATTTAGTATACTAAGTATACCTTAGTAAATGCATCAGTCTTTTTGGATTCATAAACAATTAAGTTCTTAGGATATAGTATAAGTTTAAGTGTGCAAAAAACGAGAGAAAAACGATAAAATTCTTTGAAGGCTTTTCAGGAATACAGCATATTCCTATTTCTCATTTTAAAATCACTTAAGGACTTTGTACACCAAATGTGAATGTTTGGCATGATTTCTCACTGCGATCAACATTTTAAATTGAAACAATAGATTGCTAACAAGCTATTCTCACCCAAAACAAACATTAGTGCAGAATTGCGTGGCAGCAAAGCTTTTTTTTTATGATGTCTTTTTTTTTTTGCTCCGATAAGAATTTTTCGATCTGCATGCTAGAGAATTGTTTGCTTTGCTTGTTTATTTTGCAAACTTGTCAAATGGTTATTTCTTCCTACCCGGTGATGGGAGGAAGGAGGACCAGCTCAAAGGTGCATTGAGCATCTACCGTACTTGTAAAATTGCTTGTTGATTAGTGCCACCTATTGTAAAGGCTTGAATGTGCTATCGACGAACATTCGCTTCGCTTTCTATGTGAAAGGGTGATTCGTCTCTCATTATCGCTTTGCATTTGATGTGAAAATGCCTTTAGGGAGGTTTTACATGGTAGGTGGGGGTCAGCAAACTGCTTCTTTTGAGTACAGGTGTTTTCCATTCACACCAGAGGCGGTAGCCAGTGGAAGTGCAATGATGCTACCCTACTGCTTCAGCTCAGATACTGTGTCTTTCTACTGGTGCATAATAGCGCACAAAACACATCACATGATTTATGTGATGTTATTTATAGTATGCCAATAAAAGATGAGTAACAAAATAGACTCCATGATACTTATCGTTTTATTAGCAAATTGGTATACTATAAATAACATCACATAAATCATTCAGATGGGAGGGCTATAAATGAACATTGAAAGTTTACTAGAGACCATAGACCTGCCTGGGAAATAAATGTTATTTACCATCATCTAAATGTTGATGTTTCAGACATCTTTTGCAGAAGAGCAAAGTAGGTGGTCCGTGATAGGTCTGAGTGAATATTTTCTATATATATATATATATATATATATATATATATATATTACACACACTCACTCACCTAAAGGATTATTAGGAACACCATACTAATACTGTGTTTGACCCCCTTTCGCCTTCAGAACTGCCTTGGCATTGATTCAACAAGGTGCTGAAAGCATTCTTTAGAAAGTTGGCCCATATTGATAGGATAGCATCTTGCAGTTGATGGAGATTTGTGGGATGCACATCCAGAGCACGAAGCTCCTGTTCCACCACATCACACACAAAGATGCTCTATTGGGTTGAGATCTGGTGACTGTGGGGGCCATTTTAGTACAGTGAACTCATTGTCATGTTCAAGAAACCAATTTGAAATGATTCGAGCTTTGTGACATGGTGCATTATCCTGCTGGAAGTAGCCATCAGAGGATGAGTACATGGTGGCCATAAAGGGATGGACATGGTCAGAAACAATGCTCAGGTAGGCCGTGGCATTTAAACGATGCCCAATTGGCACTAAGGGGCCTAAAGTGTGCCAAGAAAACATCCCCCACACCATTACACCACCACCACCAGCCTGCACAGTGGTAACAAGGCATGCTGGATCCATGTTCTCATTCAGTGTACGCCAAATTCTGACTCTACCATCTGAATGTCTCAACAGAAATCGAGACTCATCAGACCAGGCAACATTTTTCCAGTCTTCAACTGTCCAATTTTGGTGAGCTCTTGCAAATTGTAGCCTCTTTTTCCTATTTGTAGTGGAGATGAGTGGTACCCGGTGGGGTCTTCTGCTGTTGTAGCCCATCCGCCTCAATGTTGTGCGTGTTGTGGCTTCACAAATGCTTTGCTGCATACCTCGGTTGAAACGAGTGGTTATTTCAGTCAAAGTTGCTCTTCTATCAGCTTGAATCAGTCGGCCCATTCTCCTCTGACCTCTAGCTGATCAACAAGGCATTTTCGCCCACAGGACTGCCGCATACTGGATGTTTTTCCCTTTTCACACCATTCTTTGTAAACCCTAGAAATGGTTGTGCGTGAAAATCCCAGTAACTGAGCAGATTGTGAAATACTCAGACCGGCCTGTCTGGCACCAACAACCATGCCACGCTCAAAATTGCTTAAATCACCTTTCTTTCCCATTCTGACATTCAGTTTGGAGTTCAGGAGATTGTCTTGACCAGGACCACACCCCTAAATGCATTGAAGCAACTGCCATGTGATTGGTTGATTAGATAATTGCATTAATGAGAAATTGAACAGGTGTTCCTAATAATTCTTTAGGTGAGTGTGTGTGTGTGTATGTGTGTATATATATATATATATATATATATATACATACATACATACATACATACATACAGGTAGGTGCTGGTCATATAATTAGAATATCATCAAAAAGTTGATTTATTTCAGTAATTCCATTCAAAAAGTGAAACTTGGATATTATATTCATTCATTACACACACAGACTGATATATTTCAAATGTTTATTTCATTTAATTGTGATGATTAAATCTGACAACTAATGAAAATCCCAAATTCAGTATCTCCAAAAATTAGAATATTACTTAAGACCAATACAAAAAAAGGATTTTTAGAAATGTTGGCCAACTGAAAAGTATGAACATGAAAAGTATGAGCATGTACAGCACTCAATACTTAATTGGGGCTCCTTTTGCCTGAATTACTGCAGCAATGCGGCGTGGCATGGAGTCGATCAGTCTGTGGCACTGCTCAGGTGTTATGAGAGCCCAGGTTGCTCTGATAGCGACCTTCAGCTCTTCTGCATTGTTGGGTCTGGCGTATCGCATCTTCCTCTTCACAATACCCCATAGATTTTCTATAGGGTTAAGGTCAGGCGAGATTGCTGGCCAATTAAGAACAGGGATACCATGGTACTTAAACCAGGTACTGGTAGCTTTGGCACTGTGTGCAGGTGCCAAGTCCTTTTGGAAAATAAAATCTGCATCTCCATAAAATTGGTCAGCAGCAGGAAGCATGAAGTGCTCTAAAACTTCCTGGTAGACGGCTGCGTTGACCTTGGACCTCAGAAAACACAGTGGACCAACACCAGCAGATGACGTGGCAACCCAAACCATCACTGACTGTGGAAACTTTACACTGGACTTCAAGCAACATTGCAAAAAAAATGCAAAATTTACTTTCATCAGGGAACATAAATTTGGACCACTCAGCAGCAGTCCAGTCCTTTTTGTTTTTAGCCCAGGCGAGACGCTTCTGATGCTGTGTCTTGTTCAAGAGTGGCTTGACACAAGGAGTGCGACAGCTGAAACCCATGTCTTGCATACGTCTGTGCGTGGTGGTTCTTGAAGCACTGATTCCAGCTGCAGTCCACTCTTTGTGAATCTCCCCCACATTTTTGAATGGGTTTTGTTTCACAATCCTCTCCAGGGTGCGGTTATCCCTATTGCTTGTTCACTTTTTTTCTACCACATCTTTTTCTTCCCTTCGCCTCTCTATTAATGTGCTTGGACACAGAGCTCTGTGAACAGCCAGCCTCTTTAGCATCGACCTTTTGTGTCTTGCCCTCCTTGTGCAAGATGTCAATGTTCGTCTTTTGGACAGCTGTCAAGTCAGCAGTCTTCCCCATGATTGTGTAGCCTACAGAACTAGACTGAGAGACCATTTAAAGGCCTTTGCAGGTGTTTTGAGTTAATTAGCTGATTAGAGTGTGGCACCAGGTCTCTTCAATATTGAACATTTTCACAATATTCTAATTTTCTGAGATACTGATTTTGGGGTTTTTATTAGTTGTCAGTTATAATCATCAAAATTAAAAGGACTGAACACTTGAAATATATCAGTCTGTGTGTAATGAATGTATACATTATACAAGTTTCACTTTTTGAATGGAATTACTGAAATAAATC
The DNA here is from genome assembly GCA_032164185.1 of Moxostoma hubbsi. Classification (NCBI taxonomy): domain Eukaryota; kingdom Metazoa; phylum Chordata; class Actinopteri; order Cypriniformes; family Catostomidae; genus Moxostoma; species Moxostoma hubbsi. The sequence continues at coordinate 42,699,347 of JAVLUX010000019.1, forward strand.
AACTTTTTGATGATATTCTAATTATATGACCAGCACCTGTGTATATATATATAAAAGAGAAATGTTGCAATTTATTTTTTTACTTTATATAGTGCCTATTTAAAGGCAACATGTCTCAACTTAGTGCTTTACATGGAGAAAAGATCAAGACATGAGAATAAAAAAAGTATGAAAAAAATATAGACATGCATAAAAAAGGTTAATAATAAAACAGTGTACACAAATTAATCATGTAAAAGCATTCCTGATGTTTGAAAATATTATTTAAACTCGGGGGCTGTTTTGTATAACATCAATTTGTAGCAAAGTTTAGGAGTATGGAAAGAAAAAGCCCTGTAACCCATTGAGTGTAAACGAGTTTGAGGAACAGCTAGGAGATCGGATTTGGGGGAGCAGAGATCACGTTTTAGGGTATAAAGCATTAAAAGCTCAGACAAATACCGAGGAGCCAAACCATGCAAAGCCTTGTAGGTAAGCATGAGAACTTTAAAAACAACACCGAATCTGACAGGGAGCCAGTGTAAGCGTTCCATGATAGTAGTAATGTGATCACTTGTTTTGGTTCTATAATCAGGATTATAGCTGCTGAATTTTGCACATATTGAAGATTATTAAGTGTGGATTTAGAGACCCCAGTAGTGCAGTAGTCAATGCGAGAAATGAGAAAAGTGTTCATCAGCTTTTCAGTCACAGAGAATGATAACATCTTACAATATCTTAATCTTGCAATATTTCTGAGACGAACAAAGAACATTTTAACAGTGCTTTGCACACGTGGAACAAATATTGAACTCATCAAATATAACTCCCAAGAGTTTTCCATTTTGATTGAAACTCCAAAGCTGAGCCATTCACAGATGGAGTTAAAGAGTCAGATTTATGATATCAGATTACATGGTAAACCTTCCTGCCCCTGTTGCCGAGGGACTGGTGAATATTTTACATGCATTTCACTTAGAATGGTTCACTTATAATTATATCTGCTTATGAAGCTGGGATAAGAGAAAGTATTTTAACACTAACAAAATTACACATCAGCTTTAATATGAAATAAATGACTACCTTTTAATCTTAGCCGTGTTTCAACGCTGGGCTATGTACTGGATTTCGTTTAGGTAGTGCCAGCACCAGATTTTTGGTACTGCGAAGGTGAAACTGTAACTGTTACCACAAAGGAACCAATTAGCCCCCCCCCCCCTTATTTATTTAAGAGTCTTAATAGATTTGTTTGAAATCACTTTGTGTTCCTGTATTTCACATAACCCTTATAAGAGATTAGGGACACCCCATTAGAAATAAGATATAGACATATGGGGGTCCCTAAATATTTTTATTTTAGAAAAGATAATAATGGCAAATAAGATTTCATTTGCACATTTAGGATATGATACATTTCATGAATTATTGACTCTGTCTTTGAAATGTATTTTCAGTCTATTTGTCATATGGGTGAGGCTAACTTTAGTGATTTAAGTTACTTCTACAAAAAATGGAGACTAATTAATCACCTCTCTCCAAACGAGAGAAGAGAAAGCTTCTTTGGACTTTGAGGGGTAATTTCAAAGATTATGTCTTCTCTATCTTTCTGTATTTATCCGCTCTGTGTCGAGGCTTTTGTATTCCTTACGTACATGTAATTTATTATAAACACTTGGGAACAGATTCACTAAGAATGAATTGGGCCTGGTAAAAGCGACTTTTTTTTTTTTTTTTTGCACGCAATGTCCATGCTCAATTATGCAAATCAGGTAACATGCAAATGCACCCACTTAATCACTGCTGAACACAATTTGCACACGCAATTCGGCCCCTAATTAGGCTGATGGAGGGACAAAGGTGACCGGAGACGGCAATGCGACAGAGTGAGTTACTGGCATCTATCCGACACCTGTGTGTTTTGTCTTTTTGGTTCAGTTTTGAATTAAACTATTATTTATATAATCAAGCCGGTTCTCGCCACCTTTGTTACACTGGTGCCGAAAACCCGGGAAGGAAGAGGGATGTACCGTAGTGGAGTGCGCCACTTCCATCCACCCTAGTGGTGCAACCGTGGCCATCCGCCGGGGGACGGAGGAGCCCGGCCACCGACCACAAGGGGAGGGGCGGCTCCTAACCGACCACCTGGAGCGATCAGGGCCACTGCCAGGAGCGGGTGAGACCCCTACCAGCCGCTGAAACGCTACAGCATATCGGAGAACTGGTAAGACACACACATATATATATATATATATATATATATATATATATATATATATATATATATATATATATATAATTATTATTATTATTATTATTCTTTTTTTGGTACAATCCCGGTTACTGTAGGTACTGCATTTTTAGTTATTATTGTTTCCCTCCCCTTGTCCCCCACCTTGATCCAGATAGACGGGAGGGGACAAGGGGGAGGAATGTGGCAGGGCGGGGCTGGATTCCGCACACCTGGCACCTAATTAGGCTGATGTATCTCAATCACACACTCACTCACACAAATTCAAATGGGCTTTATTGGCATGGCAAATTGTACATTGTATTGCCGAAGTATTTATATGAGCATGAAAAAAAAGTAGAACAAATTATGTATTGAACAAGTGTTGAAAAACAGAAAAAAAAGTGTATATATTTTCAGTGGTGTGTGTGTGTGTGTGTGTGTGTACACAAGATTTTGTGAGTTCATGTGTCTGTGTGTGTAAATGGGCGCATCACTCTTTGGTCGACTCTTCCCTCTTTTTGTGGCAGGAAATTATGTACTTTCCTGCTAGTGAAATGCGGTCTATTTGTTCACCAAGTGCATCATTCAACTTTTTAAAATTGGGACAAATATTTAAAAATTTGGGAAAGATGTGTTTTCGAATTTCATTAGAATTAGTGCTGGTGGTTAAGAAGTTCATCAGATTGTCGCACGACCTAAAAGTATATAAAGAGAACCCAATTAAACAAATGAGACTAAAACTATTATACTTGGTCATTTATTTATTGAGGAAAATTATCTAATATTACATAACTGTGAGTGGCAAAAGTATGTGACTTAGATAAGCAGTTACAGTATTTCACAAAAGTGAGTACACCTCTCACATTTTTGTAAATATTTGATTATATCTTTTCATGTGACAACACTGAAGAAATGACACTTTGCTACAATGTAAAAGTAGTGATTGTACAGCTTGTATAACGGTGTAAATTTGTTGTCCCCTCAAAATAACACACAGCCATTAATGTCTAAACTGCTGGCAACAAAAGTGAGTACACCCCTAAGTGAAAATTTCCAATTTAGGCCCAATTAGCCATTTTCCCTCCCCGGTGTCATGTGACTCGTTAGTGTTACAAGGTCTCAGGTGTGAATGGGGAGCAGGTGTGTTAAATTTGGTGTCATCGCTCTCACACTCCCTCAAACTGGTCACTGGAAGTTCAACATGGCACCTCATGGCAAAGAACCCTCTGAAAATCTGAAAAAAATGGCATGTTTTATTTAACGAGCAGGGATCTGATCTTCACAACAAATGTTTGTGGAGGTTTATTATGGTATGAACAAAGGAGATTTCTGTTGTTGATGCTCATCAGGCTGGAAAATGTTCTAAAGAGACTCCACCAATCCACAGCCAGACAGATTGTGTACAAATGGAGGAAATTCGTTAGCCTCCCCAGGAGAGGTCAACCAACAAAGATTACTCCAAGAGTGAGGCATGTAATAGTCTGCAAAGTTCACAAAGTAACCCAGGGTAACTTCTAATCAACTAAAGGCCTCTCACATTGACTAATGTTCATGAGTTCATCATCAGGAGACCACTGAACAACAATTGTGTGCATTGCAGGGTTGCAAGGAGAAAGCCACTGCTCTCCAAATAGAACATTGCTGCACGTCTGCAGTTTGTTAAAGATTAAGTGGACAAGCCAGAAGTCGATTAGAAAAATGTTTTGTGGACGGATGAGAGATTTAAGTGTTATGTTTGGAGAAAGGAAAACACTACATTCCAGTATAAGAACCGTATCCCATCTGTGAAACATGGTGTTGGTAGTATCACGGTTTGGGCCTGTTTGGCTGTATCTGGGCCAGAACGACTTGCCATCATTGATGGAACAATGGATTCTGAAGTATACCAGTGAATTTTAAAGTGGGTCATGCAGCAAGACAATGACCCTAAGCACACAAGTCATTCTACCAATGAATGGTTAAAGAAGAATAAAGTTAATGTTTTGGAATGGCCGAGTCATTGTCCTGACCTTAATCCAATAGAGAGGAAAAAAACACCTTTATTGAATGTAATAAATTCACAGTTAGGGGAAAGGAGGAAGTAGGAGATGGTGAATCCAACTCAAACAGTATGTTTATTTTAAACACACATTCATGCTTTTCAGTTGAAACAGTTCAGCATAGTCTCTGGGTGTGGTAGCTCTCTCCCCTCACTGGCATCTGGCTCACTCCTAAATCCGTCTCCAACTCTCACTTCAATGACAAACAGCTGTTAGAGACTATCATTGCCAGGTGATGGTGCTTACCATTCTCATCTCCTGATCTCACTCTCTATTCACAAGCCAGTGCTCAACCACTGTGGTCTTATCAAATTTTCTTTTTTCATCCCATTTGTGAATTAATTTAATGAATTGATGTACTGTTCACAATACACAAAGGTTTCTTGTCATCTGTCATTGTCTTGTAGCAGCGCACATACTACACAACAGATCCGGGACATGGTGCACAAATTACTTTTATCTTTATCCAAGATCCATCCCTGACCAACAGTGGAGAAAATGTTTTTTCACATAATTTCACATGATAAATTAGGGTTATCACAGGATTTTTCCAGAGGTGTCATGATCAACTCACTTTCCAAAAGTTGTCTGTTTACTGATTTTGTCTGAAAAACAAAAAAGATGAAAAGAAGATATGGCAGAAAAAAATCTGAGCAATTAATCTGCTAAATGACCACAATCTGCTCTTAAAGAGGTGTTTATACTGTACATATATTTAGGGGTCAAGCCCCAAAGGGGCAAAAGACCCCTATTGTTTTCGTTAGTTTTCCTATTGGTCAAGCCCCGAAGACCCCTCTTATTTTTGTTAGGTGTTTTTGTTAGTTCTTATTATTATTCTTCCGCATCTTTTTTTGCATCTATGGCAGCCCATTGAACTGCTTGCAGGAAAGTTATGAGGCACACAGATAGAAGTTACCACAGCAAATTTGGCGTCTCATCCTCAAACCCTCTAGCCCCACCAACTGCCCAAATTTGCACTCATGTTTATGTTGATAATTTTTTGAACCATAAGTCTAAGAATCAAAATTCTTTTTTGCTCTAATTCATTGGCTCAAGACTATTTGATTGCACTCTATACTTCTTATTTTGTGTCCTGTAATAAGTAACCATTCTCAATCTGGTTGTATTTAACATAACATTAGTTAACATGAACTAACTATAAACAGTACTTAATTATTTTGGTTAATGGTAATTTCTACATAGACTAATGCTTTTTCCACATTGAAAACGATTTAACATTAATGATGAGCCAAAATGAACAAACAATGAACAATTGTATTTTTGTAAATTAACATTAACCAAAATTAATAAATGCTGTGTAGGAAAGTTGGTTGTAGATGTAGATATACACGGTATGGATTAAAGTGCCGCAATTCTCCACCATTGTATGTAGGAACAGTATGTGTGAGCTAGGAATTAAATGATAAATTTCCTTTAATAATGTAGAACGCTAAATTATCGTTGAATACAGAAAAACGTTATTGCTATTCTAAACATACGCTAATCTAACAAATATAACATGAAACTGGTTGGTGAGTAAAGTGACAGAATGATCAATACAGAGAAAATGAACTTTACGGAATCTGTTGACAATGCCTTAAGAACCATTTATCCTTCTATGAGTCCAAATCTATTTGCAATCAGATTAACCAAAGTATTCAACTAATACACCAGCATTGTGAGCAAAAGTGTGGAGATGTACTTGTGTATCGTTGCGTTTTCTCGTGTTTCCTTGATTACACAACCCCCCCCCCCAGAAAATAGAAAATAGGTGGAGATGGGGAGGAGGCGGGATGCCAAGAAAATCTGTCGCAGGTAAGCAGCAGTATCATCATACATCATATCATCACTATAACAGTTCTGCAAAAACAGCAGAAAGTAGTTTAATTATTGCAATTAAAACACTACTAATTTTTATTCTTTTTTGACCATTTTCAATTTAAAATGCTTCTTTAATAGACCTTGTCCTCTTGTGTGACATGTTTGTCCTCTGGTGTGACAGTACAGCTGTCACACCAGAGGATATTTAAGACTTTTGTGTGAGTTAATGACCTTGCTATTCTTAGCTAACATGTCATTAGCAGTTATCGAGACATTTTCACAAATTTAATTTATTATGCAATGTAGTAAAAAATAGGGGTGTCACAACAAAACGAAAACACTTTTAGAGCTTTGAAACAAGTTAAATGTTTTAACAATTTAGAGACAAAAACTGACCATATGCACATGGGGGGCTTCAGAAAGTGAAAATGTCATGTCAACCCAAATACCTCTTTTTTTTATCATCTTATATTCTAAGTGCTTATTTTTGAATTCTACAATAGCTGTTTAATTGTATTTAAAAAAATTATATAAAAGCTTTTATATTTTGAATAGTTTTTTTTATTTTATTTAATAATTAGCATGTGTGTTCTTGTTTTGGACATGTCATTTATGCATTTATCTGTCATTTTGTAAAAAAAAAAAAAAAATGTATCACATCATAGCAGTACTTTAAGCTACTCTATGTAACTTTTTGTTTAAAAAAAAAAAAACAAAACATGTTATTAATGAGAGAGTGCAACAATAATCCATCTTCCAATCCATGTTTTTACTTCACCCAAATACACTTTGATAAACCTATAATAATGATTTATATTTTAGAGTTGTCGGGATGGATTTCACGGGAAGTTGCATACATATGTCATTTGCCAGTGCGTGTTGATGTCATATCCGTACTACTGTAGCATGTGTTTGTTGTGGGAGTAGCTGAAGCTCTAAGTTTGTTGTCACAATGAATGAGAAAAATTGACCATGGATCATTCAAAATGGCAAACCTCCAGGGAATCGCCCCCGAAACCCCGAACAGAGCAGTCTTCTAGCAAAAAGGGAAAGTGTCCGTAATAAAATCTGAATCAAGCGACCAAGAGATGGCTTTTTTCTTACTCAACAGGTATGATGTTTTATTGATATGGTTTATGCACAATACAGAACATGAAAGTCTTGAAATGATGTTGACCACTGGTTGGTAACAATGACAATTTATAAAGGAGTTACTATCGTGGTTATTTGGCCAGAAAGTCCTGCAGTTATAAAAACTTTACAACATTTGACCTTAAAAGACTAGCCATCGTTATGTCTAATGTTAACGAATGTTGCCTAAATTTTGAAACGTAATTTATTTGAAAGCATTAACGTTTTCAATAAGTCAGCAGGGTTTCCACTGGTTTCAAAGTCTTAATTCACCCTTCCACAAAATAAGTTCTTAAAGGGTCTTAAATCGGAGCAACAAGTCATAGGTCATAGGCCTTAAATTTGTATGAGGGATTGTTTTCTTGTTGCATTTAAGTTGGGTGACCAGACGTCCCAATTCTTTAAACATTGTAATTATGTCCAGGTTTCAGCTGGTAGGCTCTCTGATTTTTTTTTTTCTACTTACATTTGATGTACTTATTTTCCTTCTCACAATTGTCTTTGCTATCATTTGCAGAGAAGAGAAGTGATTTTGAAGTGTTTCACATCAATTTGACGATACTTTCATTCTAGTCTTTCTGCAAATCTGCTGAAATGTATCTGGATACCATGGCAATGAAGAATGCAAAAAATGCATTAATAAAAAATGTGTTTTCAACAATGAGCTGAAAGAAGCTGATCTATTTCTTCATGCAGCTCGTGAATATGTAAGCGAGTATTTTTCTGTAATGTTTATTTCCCACAAGCACGGAGGTAAATCAGACAATGTCACATTTAGACAGCTACACTTGCACTTTTTATGTAGTACAAGCACTTATATGTGGGGGTTATATATAGAATATTTGGTTACAATGTTGTGAATTTTTGTGAAGTCATTTCATAATTGCACATGCAATATGACATCATATGGGTAGGATTGGCTACATGGAATTTGTACATTTTAAAAAAGCTCAAATGTGGTTAAATTGTGAAAAAACGAAATCTAAAATAAAAATACATTTTCAAAATATATTGCCTGTACAGTTAAGTTCAGAAGTTTATATTTTATAGTTTATAAGAGATTATATTTTTTATGTATTACTGCCCTTCAAAAGCTACATGACACAAAATTGACTCTTATTTACACAAATCATACTGTTCAAAAGTTTGCACCCCTTGGTTCTTCTTATGTTGCCTGCTTGAGCATCAATAATTATTTGCACGTATTTTAATAGTTGTATATTAATCACTCTATTAAACCAAATAGTTGTACTGTAGTTGGGTTTTTTTCTTATGAAAAGTGGACATCTTTACTGCTCGGGGCAAAGCAGGGATTCATGAACAATTATTACACAAACAGTCATTGTTCATCGAGAAAGCAACGCATCATATTAGAAACCAAGGGAATGTAAACTTCTGAACAGGATCATGTGTGTAAATTTAGTTACTATATTTTTTGTGTGGAATATATGCGAGGATATGTTATGTCAAATAGCTTCTTCTGGGCAGTACTAAATAAAAACAAAATACAATTTTTATTAAAAAAAAATACAAAATTAGGCATCACACACACATTGTTTCCTTACATTTTCTTTAGTTGGTCTTAAAAGTCTTTAATTTAGCTTCATAACACCCGCAGAAACACTGAAACAACAGCATAAGATAACAACAGCATTAGATGACATGTTTTCGGATTTCCGTCTTCTCTTTTGTTAGTTATTTGTCGATTCACTCTGATAAGATGTCCTGTATTCATGTGTACACTGGTGCATCGAATCATATTCATCCACACAGATGAGCAGAGCCAGGGACGTCACTAGGATTGGAAGACAGGGGGGGGCTTAGCCCCCAGGGTATTTGTAACTTGCGTTTGCAAAATCGTTGCACTCGCATCTAGAGCTACACTTATGTCAACAACCAGTCAAGAAACCAAGATGTTAACAAGTAAAACGTGACAGACATATCCTCTTCTTCCATTTCTACTCTGTTAAAGAAAAGTTACTGTAATGTTGCTTTTAGACACATCAAAGCTGCATGGGGGAATTTACTTAGGCCAGACTTTGCTCCTGATGAGTTATTCTATAAGCAATGACTTAAATGCCTGCTCATGTAAATGTATGATATAGTAATAGCATACTATATCTAATTCCTCTCTATATAATATAAGTTGTCCACAGAATGTTATTTAATTACTCTAATTACTGTAACTGTGCTGTGGATTGGTTCAATCAGAGTGTAATTTCGCTGTGTAATTTGGCTTGCATACGGTTTAACCCAAGAACCAGAATTTTAAGGTCATAGTGAAATTTGACAACACAGGTTTGAGCGTTTCTCAATTAAAGATGATTTATTCTGCCAAATGATGTATACAATGTATGATATAAATCAACAACACAAAGGCAGTATTCAAATAAAGGAAAATTAAGAATGAAATCATTTTCAAAACCACAGTCAACAGTTACTTTTTGTTTATTGTCTACTTCATTGGTGGAAGCATCAAAAAATGCTCAATGAATTGAAGGATACAACGGTAATAGCATTAACAGGGACCCTATGACATTTAGTTTTCAGTGACAACATTCTATGGGGATTGATATTGTTTTATATGCCTATTATAGAGATAGGTTATATTATTGGCAAAGAATAAAGAGTTGTGATTAGCTTGCTAAGCTAACCATTTCTTGTATTTTACTGTTTTCCATAGCAAACCAAAATATCCCCTTTCCTTTACCTCAAGAAAACGTAGCTAAAGGTAAGCAGGTAATTAAAAACAACTTACAATTTCACTCTGTATCACGACACTTACCAATCTTCCTTTCACCATTAGCGTGTATCGGTGTGTGTGGGCGGGAGGGTGCATAGCGAGTTCAACTTCAGACCAAACTAGAGTAACGACGAGACGAGATGAATCCTCCAGTTACTTGCAGCGCTCCGGTCTGCAACGCTCTGAAAGCTGCCACAGTTCACACCAATGCAACGAAACGGTGCGGTGCATCATCTTGATAGCACAACGACTCTTTGTACTTCTGTCCAACTTCTGACTTTTCGGCTATTTTTTGTAGCTGGATATATATATCATTTGTTGCGTCTAATTCTAAATATGAATGAGGATACTGATAAATCAAATTGTTATTGTTGTTCTTATTATCATTTAGGGGGGCTTAGGAACATTTTGGGGTAGCTTCAGCCCCCCTAAAATAGGACTAACGACGTCCCTGAGCAGAGCCAAAGCACAACTTCATCATTACCAAAACAATGCTCTTCTGCAAGACACATGCCATTTTATTTTTAACCACTAGAGGGACAAAAGTTACAATGTGTAGCTTTAAATTAATTGGGATTAATCTCATAATTTTTCATAGTTAATCGTGATTAAAAATGTACTCTATACTTTTCCTGTTAAAATGCATTTATTTCCTTCTTCAAAAGGAAAACAATATGCAATGTTAAGGTTTATAAACTATTTCCAAACAAAGCCTTCTATACTCTGAAGATAGAAATGCACTAAAATGGCAACAATTCAAGTAACAAGGGCCCTGGGTAGCTCTGTGCGTATTGATGCTGACTACCACTCCTGGACTCATGAGTTTGAATCCAGGGTGTGCTGAGTGACTCCAGCCAGCTCTCCTAAGCAACCAAATTGGCCCGGTTGCTAGGGAGGGTAAAGTCACATAGGGTAACCTCCTTGTGGTCGCTCTCTCAGTGGGGCACATGGTAAGTTGTGCGTGAATCGCGGAGAGTAGCATAAGCCTCCATATGCTGTGAGTCTCCGCGGTGTAATGCACAGTGAGCCACATAATAATATGTGTGGACTGTCTCAGAAGCAGAGGCAAATGAAACATGTCCTCCGCCACCACGACGACCTACTAAGTAGTAGGAATTGGTCATGCCAAATTGGGGAGAAAAGGATTAAAAAAAAAAAAAATTATAAATAAATTCAAGTAACATCATTAACCAATAAACAATGTTTGGAAATGAAAATTAAAATAAAACGAATGTGCTGTTCAATTATTTGTACAGTTTTATTTATTTTAATTTGGTCAAATAAATGCAATCGTATTGCATTACTTTATCTCGGTGTCTGATTTCGAGTGGGCAGAACTCTAAATACAGACCTAAGTAAATAAAATAACTAACAGAGGTGAAGTTAACCATTATTTGTATTATTCCAGTTGAAATTTAAACTTTTTAATACTGCCAAGTAACAATGTTGTAATCCAAAATCCATTTACATTAAATTACTAAAATGGTGATCTCTTGTGATGTGTAAATTTGTTTGAACTTTTCATATTTTTTTTAGAGCTGTCGAAATTATGCGCTTAAAATATTCTAAGTGTTTTTGTTACGTGATTAACACATTTAACAATTTTACATTAAATACTGACATTTTATTAAGCTCCATGTGAGTTGTTAACATTGGTTTGAATATGGCGGAACCTTTGCAATGTGTCAGGGGACATTATACTGACGTACACAGACACACAACAATAGTGACACAGTGATTCCATGTCAGTGATCAAATTGATGGAGAAAGGACCTCTTAACATTTTTTTGTACAAAACAAACTCAGAATTTACCTGTGATAAGCTGCATTCACATGACTCGCTGGAGTGAAACATCAACATTTCCCCAGTATCGCATTGCGCTGTCTTACTGGACAATTCGAATTAAGTATCATTACGTGGATGGTGCCAGCACTAAAAGCAAAACAAGACATTCTCTGAAACGCTTTTCACGTGGATTTTAAAGTGGTGTGAAACATGTAAATGTGGCTTCATGGTGTCCGGCTCATGGATATCCATGATTAATATTGTATAGGATGAGGTTTTAAGTGATTTAATGCCCATTGCAATGAAGACTAAAGCTATGGGGACTAATGCTTTCAATTTGTCAACTTCTATGGTTTTAAAGACACGAAACACATTTCACTACTTTAGACACAGAAATCTAACATGTCACTTGACATTTAAAGGCACTGCCTTTCAAAATGCCACACCTATGAACCAATTGATCAAACACAACCATCAGGTTGTGGACATTTAGGTGCTTATTTGTAAACTTACAAATCAAGCGTATTCACTATTAAAAGGCAACAGTTTACCCGTCCTCAACGAAAATGGAAGGCAACATTGCAGGAAGAGGAAGAGGTAGAAACATCATTGGCCACAGAGCTACTTTGAATGTCCTGGGCCAACGTGGTGGTACTGTAACATCACAATGCTCTCTGCAATCACAAAGAATGTGGTCCTCCACCGCCATGCCAACTTAGGTCCTTACAACATGGCCCACATTTTTTTTTTTAATTGTATATATTACAGTAAGTGCATTTTTCAATTACTGTAAAAAAACACAAAAAAAAAAACACAACTGACAGTGAATATACTGTATGTACTGCAAGTAATACAATATTGAATGTCTGTATATTCAGGACTTCACATCTTCACATCATTAGAAACAAGTGTGAACAATTTTGAGTCGTTGTGTGTAAATTATGACAACTGTGTTGTAGTTGTGTTTAACTTTTTCAACACAAGTGCATCACAATGCGAAATGAGTTTTAGTGAGTCAGAATGTGTATAGAGTTTTGCAAAAAGAGTGATTGATTCAACAAATGGGTTTACGCCACTGAGCATTTGGTTCAGAGAATGGGGTTTAGTGTTTTAGCAATTCAGAAAAACTGTAAGTGACTATGATCTAGAAATAGAGAGAAGACATAAAAAAGCCTAGACACCGAGAGAGCAGAGAATACGCAGACACTGTGACCTAAAGAAAATACAGGACGAGAAACGCTTTCTTCTCATCTGTCCCAAGTGCCACACTGTGAGAGAAATATTTATCCCAAAAATTTAAACACTGAATCCATCATTCCTTAAACTCAGTGATACAGAGAAAATCCCTGATACACTTGAAGAGGATGACAGCACTGCCGCACTAGCTGCTAAATATGTGTCTGCCATTCACACTGTTAGACATAGATAATTCACTGTATACATTTATTCATTTTGTATATATAGTCCTATTTTGTGTACATGTCTTTCTTTTTTACATAATCTTTCTTAGGATTTAAACGTTTTCCTATTTTTACAATCGCTTACTAAAAGTGATACTCAGTGTACTTAACCATCCAAGTAGTCAAGTCAAGTCAAGTCAATTTTATTTGTATAGCGCCTTTCACAACACACATCGTTTCAAAGCAGCTTTACAGAAGTTCAGCATTAACAGACAATAAAAATTTAATGTCTATAAAGTCGATAAATCATCATCCTTGTGCAGGGCTCCAAACTGCGACTAAAAATGGTCGCATTTGTGACCAAATAAATTTATTTGTGAGTGTAATTTCTGTCAAGGTCGCCATTGGCGACAGTCAAAGTTTACTCCCTTTGATTTTAAAATTTGCATTACATTTCCCGAGATACATTACAAAAGTTTATATCAAAGAAATAGCGGGGAAACGGAGTTCATTGCAGGAACTAACCATTCCAAAAAAGAGATTGTTAGAAAACACGGCGACAGTAACAAGCATAAAAAATGCACGTGATCACAAAATTGCGAAGAATGCTCCACAGACTACACTGTTAGCGAGCTGCGGGACGAAAAGGAATGGAAGGAGTTAAAAATGAAAAAAAAATTTGGCGCCTGTTTTTTCCCCCTATAGGAGCCAATCGCTCCTTAATTGATTTTTTTTTTGTTTGACAGTACAGTACAATATCTGCTTTACACTCAGTTTGCAATTGTAAAACACACTTTTTGCAAAATACTAAACACTGTTCTCTACATTAGACACATCATTCAAAACTGACAGATCTTATGTTTCGTTGGAAAAACATTGCCATTCAAAATGCCACACTCACTTGCGATTACCTACAGTGCTCACGTGTGAAAACACGTATTGCTCATTTCTTCACAAAAAAATCAGAGCTTGAAATGACAGTACAAAGTTTTGAGAAAGAAAACACTTGCATTTCTGTTTATAGTGTAAATATATACTGAATGTGCATGCATACTGTATATGTGCATATGTACATGTGAATGCTATGACAAACTACTGTGCACTCCACTGCACACTGAACATGCAAAAGACACAAGATAGTAGTGTTTTACATTTGCCACATCCGTGTGTATGAGCTAAACGTTTGATGGTTTGTGTGTACACCTTTGGTGCAAAAACACAATTTTGAGAAGAGTTAATATAGTTTTGAATGAAGTATTTGCTTTTGCAAGAGCTGTGTGACGCTTTGCATGTTGTGTGTTGGTTTTGGTGTTTTGTGTGTAGAGTTTAGAGAAAAGGAAAGGAGCCATATTTTCAGAAGTTGTGTGTAAGCAGTTGCCAAAAACTGTCATTTGTACTGAAGTTTCTTTGGAAACATGTCTCATTCTTCATGGGTGCTAAACTACTTGACCACAAAACTCATGTAGGGTAATTACATATATAATTTAGAGATGTGGACTCAATCAGTTAAAATGTGTATTTTGCACGCATTTTACCATCATTGTATGTAGGGTAATTTGCAAGCATGCTAAATTTAGGAGGAAATTTAGGGTCTTGAAATATGTGAGCTATGAACTAAATTAAACTGTCATTGTTAGTTAAGGAAATGTTTAACGGAATTAGTCGCGTTCGACAACCATTATAATTTAGATAAATGACAAATAACTAGATTATTTGTCTGAATAGATTCTCCACCATTGAAATCGTAATACAACGTCTAATTCTATCAGCTCACAATTTGTACTGTAATTAATTAGCTTTAATAAGTGAATTATGATTTATTCACTTATTGGAGTAATATTATTCTCATGGCTTATTGAAAATAATATCACATGTATTTAGGTACAGATTAGAATCTAAATCTTTCAGAAATAGGTATGAGATTATTTATCAAAATATACCACAGTCAAGTCGTCGTTGAACACAGACAAACTTTATTACTAATCTAAACATAAATCTAATCTAACACATATATACATAAGACAGGTTGGTGAGAAGTGACAGAATGTGAAATAACTGATCAGTACAGTGAAGATGAACTCTATGGAGTCTGTTGACAATAACTTAAGGATCATTTATCCTTTTTGAGTCTACATCGATTTGCTATCGGATTACCCAAATTATTTGATTAATACACCAGCAATTTGAGCACACTATTGGAGATGTACTTCCGTGCGTTGTGTGGCTTGGTTCTTGGTCAAATGTTCGTTTCATCGATGTTTTGATCTCTTTATGATCACGTTTATTGTCTGTATGAATTAGTTTAGCTGTGAAGCGAGGCCTTCTCACTCCTCCTCGGGACGTTGTGTCCCGAGCTGCTGTGGATCTCACATGGGAGGAGCGGAGCAACCATACGAAGCACGTGCAGGCCGAAGAAGAGTGAGGAGATGAAGACAATGAGCAAGAGGACGTAGAGTCAAGAGAACGTGTTCTTCCTGTTTGGAACTATTTGTACTGAAATTCCCCCAAAGGTGTCACATGGTCAAATGGGCTGTCTTTTCCGACAGTTGATTTATGGTCCTTTGTTTCAGAGTCTTAAAAATGTCCTGCTCAAAAATAGTACATATTTAATCATGAGCTTTTATATCTTGAGAATGGTACAAGACACATGACATTCATTGTAATCAGATTTTTCTTCATACACAAACAAATGTACATACTAAATATGACATGTTTTTATGGCTGTTATACGTGTAGGTAATAAAACATGAAAATCTCTGGTTACAAAATCATATTGGTTTTACACATCATTGCATTTTATCAAGTTAAACCTTATAGTTACCATTCTTAGTAGAATTAGATAAATCATACAGAAATAAAGATTATATTTATCAATTATAGGTGAATGCATACTACGCTACACACATTTGAAAGAGTTCCATCATTCTTTAATCAATCATTTGTCAGGTACAAATGTTACCACAGTTCAAAGTGATTTTCAGCATTATCTAGCATGGCTAGATTAAGATGAAATGTTAAGAGTTGTGCAAATCTGATGGTACTTGTAACCTTACAAAGAACAGCCTTCTGCATATATAATCTTGCACTCACATTTGATACAGGATCACTACCTCCTGAGACTCCTCGGACATTGTCTTTCTTACTATTAGAAGGTGTTTTGGTCCATGGCCCAGTCCAAAAGGAAACAAACAAGAGTGGTTTGGTTCCTCTGGGATGCATGGCTGGGGAACCAAACAGTACAAAACAAATGAAAGCAAGGCAAGTTGCCTGTTAACCTGTTACCTTGTGTCCCCACTTTGGTGAAAAATTGAGGTAAATGACACACCCAAAATAAAAGGTTTATTACTCATGAGTCCCTCTGACTACACACATAATCAAGTATCTTTAGTAAGCTAAAACTTGAGCCTTTACTATGAAATCTTCAAAATTGCTCAATCTTGTTACTAACACATAGAGATAAAGAAGGGCAAACACAAAAGAAAAAATAAACAAAAATCATATTTCACACATTATGAAATAAATACACAATGCTGGGGGATAGACACAACACAACAGGCTAAAGCCCTGTGTTTTACCAAGCAATGTTTCAAATTTGAAAAGCGATACTAGCAAAAATTAGCTTTTTGTAAGTGCTTGTCTTTGTGCATTACTGAAGTTACATTACAGCGTTGTCAAGGCAACAGGGAGCACGCGTTTGAATTTTCCAATGAGAAGTGTCTCACTTATGAAATGACGCGATAATTTACCACCCACATATGGCCGAATTTGTAATTTCATTGGTTACATTTTCTCATAAATTACAACCCTCTAGAGTGCTATTAGATTTATTTATCCGAACAAATGTGCTTATGCATTAGCAGACGTCATCAGAAACTACTGTTTTTGTGCCATATTTTGTAAAACTATGAAACCAGTTTTATTCAGAAAACACCAGAGGTGCGATACTTCTGTTCCAGACACTCTACTAAACGCATTTATATGGTTTGTTTTATCGAAGGGCACGTTAGACCTGCATAGTTTGTTGAATAAAAAGGATGCATCATCATGTTTACCAGATTTCATGATGTAATCAATGGAAGTTCTATGGATTTTTATACAAGTTTGTTTTTGGGCAAAGATTTACTATGGATGTTGTGTAATGACTATTCCAGTCAAAACAGATTGATGTCATCATTGCTGAATGAAAATCTAATCTGCTTTAACCAAAAAAGTTACGGACTTACTGCTTTGTTTTTGTGTTGTCTATTGTGTACTCACAACACAAAATAAGAAATCATCATCTGAAAGTTAGTTAGATTGACCAATGCTTTCATTGGAAGGAATCTGCAGCCTTAGATCTTCTGTTCTTGTTGAACAGATTACTTAATAAAGCGATAATAAACACATATGCTGAATGTAAACAATTGAAAACACAATGCCACCCATGGCCTTTGCACGGCAACAGCAGAAGGGGAATTAGCTCAAATGGTAGAGCGTTCGCTTAGCATGAAGCAGTAGCGGGATCGATGCCACAAGGGAATTTCTCTTTCAGGTGCTGTTCTCTAATATGACAGATATTTAGTCGAATGCTCTCCCAACCAAGGTTATTATAGTAAACCAAAACGGAAACTGAAACTAAAATTATGTCAAATTTATGGCTTTGAAACGAACTGAAGTAAAATAAAAATAATTTTGAATAAGATTTAGTTTTTGTTGTGGTATGTTTTTAAACCTTTAAACCCGCAATTACCTTAACATGAAGATGACAAAAGATGGCAATAATAGATGGCCTAATACTTCACTGCATCAGCAACAGAGTGAGAATCAATATCTAAGGGTTAAATGAGAAGTTCGAACAAAAAAATCTCTTACACTACTTACACTCATTTCGGTCCTTGACTTTGGGTGCATCTCAATCAGCTCCCTGGGGAGGGAGGGGGGGGGGGCACGGCCTGGATGCGATAGGCCAGTGAAATGGCATCCACCAACCAGTGGGAAAGCCTCTGTTTGGAGACAGCGTTCCCTTTCCGCTGTCCCCCAAAGCAGACAAAGAGCTGCTCAGAGCACCTAAAGCTATGTGTGCGGTCCAAATAGGTACGCA
The DNA here is from genome assembly GCA_032164185.1 of Moxostoma hubbsi. NCBI lineage: Eukaryota > Metazoa > Chordata > Actinopteri > Cypriniformes > Catostomidae > Moxostoma > Moxostoma hubbsi. The sequence goes on from JAVLUX010000019.1 coordinate 42,717,556, forward strand.
AAGCACGTACCGGACACAGCAATGAAGGGGCTGGTTCTGCCTCCTCTCGGGGCAGCGCTTGCAGGTTCACTACCTGGTCTCTCAAGGGAGTGGTAGGGACCTTGGGCACACAGCCCAGTCGTGGTCTTAGGATCTCCAGGCAAGTGTCGCTAACAGAGAACGCTTGCAGGTCCCCGACCCTCTTGATGGAAGTGAGCGCGATCAGCAGGGCTGTTTTCAGAGAGAGAGCCCTGAGCCAACTGATTCTAGCGACTCGAAGGGGGGTCTCTGGAGGCCCATGAGGACCTACTGAGAGATCCCAGGAGGGGAACAGGTTTGGCCGGGAGGGGTTCAACCTCCGGGCGCCTCTTAGGAACCTGATTAGGTCATGCTTACCCAAGGATTGCTGTCTACGGCATCGTGGTGGGCCACGATAGCAGCGAAATACACCTTCAGGTTGGAAGGGGACAGCCTCCCTTCCAGCCTCCCTTCCAGCCTTTCTTGCAGAAATAAGAGCACTGACCTAACTGTGCACCTCTGTGGGTCTTCAGCACAGGAAGAACACCAATTCGCAAACAAGCGCCATTTCAGGGCGTAAAGTTGCCTGGTAGAAGGGGCTCTGGCTTGGTTGATCATGGCTACGACTGTGGGTGGTAGACCAACTAGATCTTCCACGACCCGTCCAGGGGCCAGACGTTGAGGTTCCTTAGGTCTGGGTGCGAATGCCAGAGCGTGCCCCGTCCCTGAGAAAGAAGGTCTTTCCACAGGGGAATTCGCCAGGGAGGGGCTGTCGCGAGGAGCACGAGATCCGAGAACCAGGCCCGGGTGGGCCAATAAGGAGCCACAAGGGTGACTTGTTCCTCCTCCTCCCTGACCTTGCACAGCACCTGTGCAAGAAGGCTCACTGGGGGAAATGCGTACTTGTGCAGCCCCGCAGGCCAGCTGTGTGCCAGTGCGTCTGCCCTGAGGGGAGCCTCCTTGATCGGGCTTACCAGAGCGGGCAGTGGAAAGTCTCTTGGGAGGCAGACAGGTCTACCTGGGCCTTGCCGAACCGTTCCAAAATCAGCTGGACCGACTGGGGGTGAAGCCTCCACTCTCCACCGGGCAAGCATTGTCGTGACAGCACATCCGCTACCACATTGAGGTTGCCGGGGATGTGAGTGGCTCGCAGCAACTTGAGTTGTGACATGTGGCGGGAGCGTTGCCAATTTATGCACGCTACCGCAGTGGTGCTGTCTGACCTGATCAGGACATGTTTGTCTCGAACTAACGGGAGAAACTTCTGCAGGGCAAAGAAAACAGTCAGCAACTCCAGGCAGTTGATGTGCCAGCGCAGCGGGGCCCCTTTCCAACGACCTGCTACTGCGCGTCTGTTACACGCCACCCCAACCCAATCTGGAGGCGTCGGTCATTACCAAGACGCGTCGGGACACCTGCTGCAAGGGTAATCCTGCCCGTAGAAAACAGAGGTCTGTCCAGGGTTTGAATCTTTGGCGGCAGGTGGGGGTGATCGTCACATGGTGCATGCCGTGGCGGCATGGTTGTCTCTGGACTCGAGTCTGAAGCCAGTGCTGAAGCGATCTCATATGCATCAACCCCAGCGGCACGACCGCTGCGGAGGATGCCATATGCCCCAGGAGCCTCTGGAAAGGTTTTAAGGGGACCATTGTGCCCTGCCTGAAAGTGGCGAGGCACCTCAACACTGACTGCGCACCCTCGTTGGTGAGACGTGCTGACATTGAAACTGAGTCTAACTCCATGCCGAGAAAAGAGATGCTCTGGACCGGGGTGAGCTTGCACTTTTCCCAGTTGACCTGAAGCCCTAAACGGCTGAGGTGCCTGAGCACTTGGTCTCTGTGAGCGCATAGTAACTCTCGTGAGTGGGCCAGGATGAGCCAGTCGTCGAGGTAATTGAGTATGCAGATGCCGGCTTCTCGGAGTGGGGCAAGGGCTGCCTCTGCGACTTTCGTGAAGACGCGAAGGGCCAGAGACATGCTGAAGGGGAGGACTTTGTACTGATACGCCTGGCCATCGAATGCGAACCGTAAGAAGGATCGGTGTCGAGGCAGAATTGAGACGTGGAAGTACGCGTCCTTCAGGTCTACCGCTGCGAATCAATCTAGATGCCGAACGCAGGTTAGAATGTGTTTCTGTGTGAGCATTTTGAAAGGGAGTTTGTGCAAAGCTTGGTTGAAAACTCACAAGTCCAAGATCGGTCGTAAGCCGCCGCCTTTCTTGGGTACGATGAAGTAAGGGCTGTAGAGACCCTTCTTCATCTCAGTTGGAGGGACAGGCTCTTTCACGTCTTTGAGTAAGAGAGTAGTGGTTTCCGCACGCAGGGATTTGGCATGTTCTCCATGGACTGCGGATAAGCGGACGCCTGTGTAGGGAGGTGGAGACCTGGCCAACTTAATTGCATAACCAAGTCAGATGGTCCGGGCCAGCCAGCGAGACGGGTTGGGAAGGAGAGCCACGTGTCCAAACTCCGTGCTAGAGGCACCAAGGAGACAATTATTTTTGACATACCCGGTGGGGCTTCGCAGCAGGGTGGAGCAGGTAAAACGGCGTCGGGAGGCAAAGACGCGTCCGGAGGTTCAGGTGCTGAGAAAAAACTCAGAGCACTTACTCCCAGCGTGCTGAGACTGTTGAAATCTGGCAGCAGAGTGCCGTGAGAACGGCATTTGCAGGCCAGGTGACCCAGAGACAAAGGAAATAGCTCTGTTACTGAGAATGTGAAAAATAAATTCAACAAAAAATTCTCCTCCCGGCCCTCCACCGGGGGACAGAGTGGTCTTACCATCTCCTGAGCTAACATCTTGTTCCCTGGGTCGAGTGTCTCAGGAGCACCTGGGAGACTTACGGGTCCTCGAGGGGGTCCGTGAGACGGGGGGGCATCTGCTTCCTGCGGTGTGCTGGACGCTGTGACTTTTATTGCCCTAATATACAATATTTCATATTTTTGTAGGCTAATAATATTCACATTTATTATAAATTTATAAATTTATATATATATATATATATATATATATATATATATATACAGGTGCTGGTCATATAATTACAATATCATCAAAAAGTTGATTTATTTCAGTAATTCCATTCAAAAAGTGAAACTTGTATAATGTATACATTCATTCCACACAGACTGATATATTTAAAGTGTTCATTCCTTTTAATTTTGATGATTATAACTGACAACTAATGAAAACCCCAAAATCAGTATCTCAGAAAATTAGAATATTGTGAAAAGGTTCAATATTGAAGACACCTGGTGCCACACTCTAATCAGCTAATTAACTCAAACTCAAATTAACTCAAATTAACTCAAAACTAACACCTGCAAAGGCCTTTAAATGGTCTCTCAGTCTAGTTCTGTAGACTACACAATCATGGGGAAGACTGCTGACTTGACAGCTGTCCAAAAGACGGCCATTGACATCTTGCACAAGGAGGGCAAGACACAAAAGGTCATTGCTAAAGAGGCTGGCTGTTCACAGAGCTCTGTGTCCAAGCACATTAATAGAGAGGCGAAGGGAAGAAAAAGATGTGGTAGAAAACAGTGTACAAGCAATAGGGATAACCGCACCCTGGAGAGGATTGTGAAACAAAACCCATTCAAAAATGTGGGGGAGATTCACAAAGAGTGGACTGCAGCTGGAGTCAGTGCTTCAAGAACCACCACGCACAGACGTATGCAAGACGTGGGTTTCAGCTGTCACATTCCTTGTGTCAAGCCACTCTTGAACAAGACTCAGCGTCAGAAGCGTCTCACCTGGGCTAAACACAAAAAGGACTGGACTGCTGCTGAGTGGTCCAAAGTTATGTTCTCTGATGAAAGTAAATTTTGCATTTCCTTTGGAAATCAAGGTCCCAGAGTCTGGAGGAAGAGAGGAGAGGCACAGAATCCACGTTGCTTGAAGTCCAGTGTAAAGTTTCCACAGTCAGTGATGGTTTGGGGTGCCATGTCATCTGCTGGTGTTGGTCCACTGTGTTTTCTGAGGTCCAAGGTCAACGCAGCCGTCTGCTAGGAAGTTTTAGAGCACTTCATGCTTCCTGCTGCTGACCAATTTTATGGAGATGCAGATTTTATTTTCCAACAGGGCTTGGCACCTGCACACAGTGCCAAAGCTACCAGTACCTGGTTTAAGGACCATGGTATCCCTGTTCTTAATTGGCCAGCAAACTCGCCTGACCTTAACCCTATAGAAAATCTATGGGGTATTGTGAAGAGGAAGATGCGATAAGCCAGAGCCAACAATGCAGAAGAGCTGAAGGCCACTATCAGAGCAACCTGGGCTCTCATAACACCTGAGCAGTGCCACAGGCTGATCGACTCCATGCCACGCCGCATTGCTGCAGTAATTCAGGCAAAAGGAGCCCCAACTAAGTATTGAGTGCTGTACATGCTCATACTTTTCATGTTCATACTTTTCAGTTGGCCAACATTTCTAAAAATCCTTTTTGTATTGGTCTTGAGTAATATTCTAATTTTCGGAGATACTGAATTTGGGATTTTCAATAGTTGTCAGTTTTAATCATCACAATTAAATGAAATAAACATTTGAAATATATCAGTCTGTGTGTAATGAATGAATATAATATCCAAGTTTCACTTTTTGAATGGAATTACTGAAATAAATCAACTTTTTGATGATATTCTAATTATATGACCAGCACCTGTATACATTATTTCTGTTAACATAGTTACTACTACAGTTAATGTTACTACAGTAACTGTCAGGTATATTTCTATAAGGGTGCTGATTTGTGGTATGAAAAGCCTGTAATTACCATTGTGAATGGAACAATGTTTTCCTGTTTAACTCGTCACTGTGGTTTAATATGACAGGCTGTTTAATCTTGTTTCAACTAGCTTCAGCAGCACAGAGACTTTAAGTGTCTCATAGCAGATGGGTTTATAACAGAGAATTCTGTGTCAAATTCAAATGGGTTGCACGTGACTCACGCTGTGTTAACCTTGGTACAGCACGCCGCAAGTGCGTAGGTTCATCAGATTAGTTAGACTGGTCCCGCTTTTACTCTGCTCTGCCCGGTAAATGCAATGCGCTGCTTCAGGTAGCTCCATTTCGTCACACACTTGTAGTATAAAGAATCCAGTCAACTGTCTAAACTAAATTATACATGCATGCAGACACTCAAAGGAGTTTTCAACTGCTCTCCAATATTTTGAATTTGGACTGCAGTACCCATTTTAAACATTTTATGTCAATGTTACATATTGCTTTCAGTACATTTCGTTTTTATTTTGGTTTATTTATATTTCGTTATTTATATTAAGGGATAATTTGAGAATGGGGAAAACAGGTACTTGTGTAATGTGGGTCTTATAGCTGGACACCCAAATGTCCAATTTCTAAATAATATTATTGCGGGTGGTCTTCATGCAGGATTTTGCTTAGGGTTAAGTGATGCGCGGCAAGAAATGTTTGGGCAAGCTCCTCCCCATATATCTAAAATTCGTACGAATTTACTTACGACAGTTCATAATTTTTTTTTTTTATAGAGTTGTGAATTGAGCGGTCGGGATGTCCCTTATCATCGGATTCAATAAGCAAACAAGCCCAAAGAACGACACACCAGAACAAGAGCTCAGCTGCTGAGCAAGATGGCGATAGCTCGTTTGGCTAAACTGTCTCTAATGAGGCAATGCTATCGTGGGATGTAGTCAACGGCATAGTTAAAAAAGTTTCGACCATGCTTGACAAGAAATTGCAGGCGATATGTGACCATATTTCAGAAATGTCAGGCGAGTTGGATAGTATGATTCAGAGAGTTGTAGAGGCTGAACAAAGAATTTCTGACCTCGAGGACAACCAAGCAAACGGCTCAATGCACCTTGCATCTATCGAGCCGACCCTGCAAAAAACTCTTGGAATACATTGAGGACTTCGAAAACAGAAGTCGGCACCAGAACATCAGAATTGTTGGCCTTAAAGAGGGCACTGAGTGGAGTGACCTTATAACTTTCTTTGAAACTTGGATCCCGACCACTCTAAATATGAACGCAAAAGGCAGACGGATTAAGCTTGAATGAACGCATCGTAATAGGCCTCAGAGGAAAAGTGAGGGGGAATATCCAAAACCCACACTCGTGTGGCTGCACACATACAGAGAAAAGAGGCAAATCCTAGAAGAGGCAAGATGTATGGGTGACATTTGCATCAAGGGTAAAGGAGTGTAATTTTTCCAAGACTTCTTGGCGGGTGTGCAAAAGAAGAGAGCGGTGACGGTGGAAGCTTGGAGGTGACTACCATAAAAATGCTACCATAAAAGTGCACAGAAACACAGAAACCTTTGTGGAATAAATTCAATGACATTAATAATTCCCTGCAGCTCCACCTCGATTGGCACGGAGTAACATCGACACAAAATGTTTTTAATACATGACATGTGGGAAAAGTGTCATTGCGTCACAAAGCTACAAGTATGTGACCTATCTACGTCCTGTTTTTCTATCTGCTCCTAACAGGATTGGTTGGTGAATGTGAGTGGTTCAAAATTCTGTGTTTTTTGTATTTTCATTTTGTTACATTTCTTGTTTGTGCTTGGGACTTTATTTACATGCGAGTTCTACTCCTGCACAGCTCCAGTTTTTTTTTTTTTTATATAGTTTTATTTTCAGTTATGATACATGAAACAAAACATATATACATAACATTACAATTGTCATTTTTCTTTTACATAATCAGACTACATAACAACCCTCCCACCCTCCCAGAAAAAAAAAAAAAAAAAAAAAAAAAACACACAACACGCAATTCAGACCTCACTTATTTGGCTGTACTAATCATTAATATAAAATCTAAAATGTAAGGAATGTAGTTGCAATTAATTTGCAATAAGAGAAGGTAAATGCTCCAGAAAAGGTCCCCAAATTTTTCCAAAAGTTTTCGGTGATTTCCTAACATTGAAAAGTATTTTCTCAGGGGTGCAATATGAAATGAGTTCATTGATCCATTGTTTTCTTGATGGAGAATGAGTCGACTTCCAGTTCACTAATATACATTTTTTCCCCGCAGTTCCTGCCAATAGTGTGAAATACTTTTTATGATGAGAGGAATCTAATAAATCAGTATCCCCTAATATCCAAATTCTAGGATCATTACTAATTGGGATACCTATAACCTTTGAAGATATATCAATTATATATTCCCAAAAGTCATTCAAAATAGGACAATTCCAAAGCATATGGAGTAAGTCGCCTTCAGACCTTTTACACCTTTGACATTTTGCAGATATTTCAGTATTTATCATGTGAAGTTTCTGAGGAGTATAATATGTTCGATGCAGAATATTAAATTGGATTTGTCTATGTTTGGTAGATATTAAAATAGTTTGCATTCTTTCCATAACACATTCCCACTCCACTAGATCATATGCACAGTCAAGATCTCTTTCCCACCTCTGCTTCAAGATTACGTTGTCAAATGGTTTAAAATAATTTGTTAATGTGCTGTATCCTACAGAAGCAATACCTTTTGGGGAGGACACAATCTTGTTAAACATAACATTTTCAAACGGCGACAGTGTTGGAATTTTAGGAAATGTCTGGGGGGTGACCTCTTTGACCCAATGCCTGACTTGCAAATATTTGAAGAAATTATGTTTGGGGATTATATATTTCTGGGATAACAATTCAAAGCTCATTAAAGAGTTATTGGCATACAAGTCGTTCAGTGTCTTTATACCTTTACTCGCCCATGTTTTTAGGGTACTATCAGCAATACCAAGAGGTATAATAGGGTTTTCACAAAGGGGTAAATGCCTAAGTGGAGCAATACTAAGGCTGCATAGATTATGCGATTCCATCCATGCAGAAAACGTATGAAGTATTAATGGATTTTTAGTGAATGTAGACAAACATTTTTTTGACCCCAAAAAAGGAATTACTTTTAGTGGGATGGAACCCATCTCCCACTGTTCTATCACTGTCCAGTTAGTATCAACCTTATCAGGATGCAACCAGATCCATATAGGCCCAAACTGCGAAGTTAGGTAGTAGTGTCTAAAATTGGGAAGGTTTAGCCCACCTTTCTTATACGGTGCTTGAAGTTTAAGAAGTTTTACTCTAGGGTTTTTGCCTTTCCACAGAAAGCCAGAAAGCGCTTTATCTAGTTCCTTAAAATAAGACTTGGGGATATTCAAGGGGAGACACTGAAATGTATACATATATTTAGGTAAAATTCTCATTTTTATAACATTGACTCTGCCAATTAACGATAAGGGTAATTCTTTCCATTTTAGCATATCATCTTTCACTCTTTCCAGAAGTATGGAGTAATTTTTTTTGAACATGTCGTCATATGTTAAATCAATCTGAATACCTAAATATTTAAACCCATTAGTGCACAGTGTTAGTGGTGTAACCATATATTTTAACTCATCTGGTATATTAATAGGAAATGCTTCACTCTTGTCATAATTCAATTTATAGCCAGATATATCACTGTATTCCTCAAATACACGTAATAAGGGGGGAATAGAGAATTGTGGATTGGTCAGGTATATCAAGAGGTCATCAGCATAAAGAGATAATTTGTGTTCATTAGTACCAATTTCAATTCCCTTTATTACAGTATGGGACCTTATTGCAATAGCGAGAGGTTCAACAGCCAGGGCAAATAATAAGGGAGATATAGGGCAGCCCTGCCTACAACCTCTAGATAATGCAAAGGTGCTTGACATAATACCATTGGTGTATATTTGTGCTTTAGGGGAATTAAAAATAGTTTTTAAATATCCAATGAACTTAGACCCAAAGCCCATAATTTCTATGGTTGCAAAAAGAAAAGTAGGCTCAATTCTGTCAAAAGCCTTTTCGGCATCCATAGACAGAATAAACATTGATAATTTCTGCTTTTGAGCAATATCAATTATATGTAATAGCCTTCTAATATTATCGGAGCCTTGTCTATTCTTAACGAATCCTGTCTGATCTGGATGTATTATTTTTGTTATAACAGTTTCTAGTCTTAGGGCAAGCAATTTGGTCAAAACTTTATAATCTGCATTAAGAAGACTTAACGGCCTATAAGACCCACATTTTTGCCTATCTTTCCCTGGTTTAGGAAGTAGTGTTATTGTTGCCAATTCCAGGGAGTGTGAAAGTGAGCCTCTCTCAAGTGATTCTTTAATCATGTTTGTAAATGGGGTTAATAATATATTTGAAAACGACTTAAAATACTCAATCGGGAAACCGTCTGGTCCAGGGGCCTTGTTATTTTCCAAAGCATTAATGGCTTTAAGTACCTCATTCTCAGTAATGTCTGAGTTCAATAGTTTATTATCTTCATCATCAATCTTAGGTACCTGTATTTTATTTAAAAAAGATTTAGCATCAACATTTCCCTGACCGTGATCAGTTTTGTACAAAGTTTCATAAAAGTCCTTAAATAAAGTATTAATTTCTTTAGGGTCTTTTATATTCACTTCTTTTTATCTTCCGTCATTTGATTGTATCATGTGAATATGCCGATCTGATTCTTCTTTTTTAATTTGCCATGACAATAATCTGCTAGTCTTATCTCCAAATTCGTAGTAATGATATTTTGTTCTGGCCATAATAGACTCAACCTTCTGGGTGCACATGTTATTATATAATACCCGTTTTTGAGTAAGTTGTGTCAAACATTCTTCATTATTAGTCAATGAATGCTCTAATTCCAATGATCTTATGTCTTTTTCTAACTCTGTTAAAACAGCTCTCTTTTCTCTTTGTTTATATGCCCCGTACGAGAGAATATGTCCTCTCATAAATGCTTTAAGTGCCTCCCATATAATTGAATGTGAGACTGAATTAGCATTAGCTTTAAGAAAAATTTGAATTTGAGTTGTCATAAACTGGATAAAGTCTGGGTCTTTCAGCATATAAGTTCTAAATCTCCAGTTTTTAGAGTAGGGTAAAGCCATTGTTGGTTCCCACGTAAGCTTGACAGGGTTGTGGTCAGAGATGGATGCAGGAAGGAAAATACAGTCCTTCACTTGGTAAGCTATTGATTGTGATGCTAAGAAGAAATCTATTCTTGAGTAAACATTATGTACATTTGAATAAAATGAGTAATCAGTTTGGTCTGGATAGAGATTGCGCCAAACATCATACAGCCCCAAGTCAGTCATTCCCTGACTCAAAATAGCTGCTGCTTTTGATTTAGGAGATTTTTTTTGAGGATCTATCCTTAAGAGGATCTAGAACTAGATTAAAGTCACCTCCAAGAATACAGTTGCCCTTAACAGTAGCTAATCTTAATAGTAATTTACTAAAAAAGACTGGATTGTCATGGTTTGGACCATAGACATTTACCAAGGTTATATGTTCCCTGTTTAACTCACATTCAACGATTACATATCTCCCAGTATTATCAGAGTGTGTATTAATCAAGTTAAATTGTATTTTTTTGTGAATTAATAATGCTACACCTCGACTACCAGATGAGAATGATGAGTAATAGACCTGACCAACCCACTCTCTCCTAAGTTTTCTATGCTCCTGATCTGTAAGATGAGTCTCCTGAATAAAAGCTATATCAGTGTTTATCCTTTTCAAATATGAAAACACCTTCTTTCTTTTAACTGGATTATTTAAACCCCTAACATTCCATGATACACAATTTAAAGTACTAGCCATTCGACGTGAGCTTTAAAATAACCGTGTCGGTCTCCATTAACATAATGTGAAATGTAGTACATCTTGCTGCGTGAAAAATAAAAAACAAAACAAAAATCACCCAAGCTAACATTTTTACTAAAAAAAAAAAAAAAGGCAAATTAGATAGCCTTATTAAAACCCTTGCTTTGCTACTGAACTTGTAGCTGACACTGACGAGCCATATATTCACCTATGATGTATCAACACTCCACCTCCAAAAATAAATGAATAAAATAGAAGTGTATATCGTTCAGTATCCTCTATTATCATTCTACTTATTGAATCAATTAACAAACTTAAATTCAAAGGACTTATTACACTAGACTAGCTGAGCAGTCAACAGAACAGAGGTAAAATTGTAATCTAACAACATTGAGTGATTTGTTATGACGAAATTAAAGGAGGAAAAAAAAAAAATAATTCTATATTCTTAACTCACATGGCATGGGATTTTTATATGAAGGCCATTAGAGAATAGCACCTCAGTTCTCACTCATGAGTAGAAGCTTCTGTGTCCTTGCTTTGTGAATCAATAAAGTTCTTAACCTCAGATGGCGTGGAGAAGATCTTAGCTTTACCCTTATGCAGGATCTGAAGCTTGGAAGGGTATACGAAGGAGTACTCGATTTCCCGATCTCTCAACATTCGCTTCACCTCCGTGTAAGCTTTCCGATCATTCTGCAGCTCCGCGCTAAAATCAGGGAAGAAGTGAATGCGGCGGTTTTCAAAGTATACCTCTTTACGTTCTCTCACCAATTGGAGGATTCTCTGCTTCTCTCTGAAGTTCAGGAGTTTCGCCACGATTATCCTTGGAGTCGTTCTGTTCAACGAAATATTTCCCGTTCTGTGCGCCCTCTCAATTGTCGGAGGAGATGGAAAGTTTTCGGCGCCAAGCATCTCTGGAATAATGCGTTCCAGAAACGAAACCATATTGCCTCTCTCGGACTTTTCCGGCAAGTTAACAATACGAATGTTAGATCTCCTGCTTCTGTTTTCCAGGTCTTGCACTTTATCTTTAAGGTAGGAAACATCTTTCTCCAAGCAACTGACTGTCGAACGAGTGTCTCTCAAGTCGTCCTCTGTGGCGCTTACTCTAGTTTCGACCTCGAACATCTGTTCAGATAATGTTGTCATAGAGGTTTCGATACGGGTCAATCTGACCTGAATGTCAATGGTCATCCTGTCAATTTTTTTGCTAATGTCCTCTTTGCTGGCTTTGATCTCCTTCCACAGAGTCTGTAGTGATATTTCACCTTCCACATCTTCGGCCATGGTTAGCGTGTCGAGGTCGCTAGTTTCGGCAGTGTTGCTAATTGTTCGTGTTTTACGTCCTTTTCGGCGTAAATTGTGTTCTGCCATAAACAATAATGGTTCTCCAGATACTTAATAGACTCAAATTTCTTCCAGTTAGGGAGATTAATTAAGGATTTTCGATGAATAGTATAGCTAATCAGAGGAGCTCACTAAAGCACGTCTATCCTCACCGCCTGCATCACGTGGCCCCCCACAGCTCCAGTTTTATGCAGGATGTTTTTTGGTTCTTGCCTTTCACACGGTACAGTAATGGTTAGATATATTTAATGTCAGAAGGAATCAGCATTTGGAGTTTTACGTATTCATCCTTTTTATAGTTTGCTTTTTATTTTCTGTTCGCAGTGTTGTGGTGTTTTCACCCTTTAATAGAACACACTACATGCGGTGTACAGCTCAACCACATTACTTTATTCTTCTTCTTCTAAACATTGCTCAGCACAATTTATTCACTAGAGCCCCTAGTGGTGCAGTTCCACATTACATGTATTTTAGTAAACAATTACTATGAATTGAACCCCAAGTATTGTATACTTCTCAACACAACAAGTGTGTACATCCTAACAACACAATCAGTACTTTCCTATTTTATATGCTTACTAGATACCCATGAGGAATATTTTTTATTCAAATATAAGGATACGTACTTGGAATGTAAAGGGGGTCAATAACGTTCTTAAGCAGAAGGAGATTTTAAATATTTTAAAATGAGGCAAAATTCACATGGCACTATTACAAGAGACCCATCTAAATTACTTGGAACACCAAAAATCTGGCAGAGACTGGGTAGGCCAACTTAATTTTATTAATCTGTTTCCACTAAACACGGTGGTGCAGCGGTTAGCACTGTCGCCTCACAGCAAGAAGGTCGTGGGTCAAACCCCGGTTGCCCCAGCCAGTCTGTGTGGAGTTTGCATGTTCTCCCCGTGTCTGTGTGGGTTCTCTCCGGGTGCTCCGGCTTCCTCCCACCATCCAAAGACATGCAGGATAGGTTAACTGATGTCTCCCACAAAATTGCCTTGGATGTGAGTGTGAGTGGTTGTTTGTATATGTGTGGCCCTGCGATGGACTGGCGACCTGTCCAGGGTGTACCCCGCCTTTTGCCCAATGTTAGCTGGGATAGGCTCCAGCCCCCCGCGACCCTGTACAGGATAAGCGGTTGACGATGGATGGATGGATGGATGTTTCCACTAAAAGCCATGGTGTAATAATCCTGTTGTACAAAAATTTACCATTCCAACCATTCAACAAGATACTGTGATAAAGAAGGATGGGCAGTCAGAATAAAGGGCCTGATGTATGGTGAAGAGGTTGTGGTAGCAAACATATATGCTCCAAAAGTATATGATAATGATTATTATGCTCAGGTTTTCAACCAAACAGTTCACCTAGATTATAATAATGTGATCCTGGGAGGTGACTTCAACTGCTACCTTATTTCGAATATGGATAAATTGGCAGCAGTTGACATAGCTCCAAAAATTGCTAACAATATCAACACTTCCTTTCAGGAGCTTGGTTTGATTGATATCTGGATAAATTTGGATGATACTGCTAAATATTTTAAGTTTTACTCTCACCCTCACCAAACAGCTTCACAAATGGATTATATATTCTTTTCAAATCACATGATAAGATTGTCTGATAAATCTGGCTCTATAACTATAATCAGACCATGCACCTGTTACGATAGGTGCACGGTCTGATTATAGTTATATGTTACCACCTCGGCCTACTCATCAATCTCCAATATGGAAGCTTAATCCTATCCTTCTCTTTAATGCTCAATTTATTACATACTGCAATGAACAGTCAGACATTCACTTTTAATGTAATGACATAAATGTAACTGATTCTAGAATGGTAGGCCTTCCAGAGAGGAATGATAATTGCATATACTAATGTAAAGAAAAATGATTTATTAGTTGAGCAAATCAAACTTGAAAATATGATTTTCCCACTAGAAAAACAGCTTTATTCCTCAAAATCAGATCAACCTCTTGTTGAACTCAAATCTCGGAGTGTACAATTAAACAATTATTAACCAGAAATGCAGATAAGAATATATTATTTGAAAGACAAAGATTTTTTTAAATGGGTAATAAAACCAATCACCACATCACTAGGTTAGTTGTTACGAACGTGCAGACGAGGAGTGAGGATCTACGTGCAGTTTTATTGAAGTAACACAAAAGGTGAACAGAGTAACAAAAACACAAGGAACAAAAGAAATATCCACGATGGGAAAACCAAGGTAAACACAATATAAACATCCACAAAGGGCACAGGCAGGAACAAGGTCAAAGGCAGACAAAACATTAACATTTAAAAACTCACAAAGACTGATGAAACAACAGGGCTTAAATACAAGAAGGATGATGATACACCGGTGAGAACAATCAATGGCTGCTGGCAGTGATGTGGGTACGGAATTATGGGAATTCAAGTCCGGGGGGGGGGGGGGGGGGGACAAGGGGCATTCCAGGGACTGGGTCAGGAGGTTGGGGAGGCGGCCAGAGGACGGGGAGTGGGTCAGGAAGCCTGGGAGGCGGCCACAGGACGGGGACTGTGTCAGGAGGTCTGGGAGGTGACCACAGGACAGGGACTGGGTCAGGAGGTCTGGGAGGTGACCACAGCCAGGGAGAACTCCGAGGGCGGAGCCATGGAAGGCGGAGCCATGGGAGATTCAGGTGGCGGAGCCATGGAAGGCGGAGCGGTGGAAGACTCAGGTGGCAGAGCCATGGTAGGTGGAGTTATGGAAGGCCCAGGAGGCAGAGCCATAGAATGTTCTGAAGGCGGAGCCATAGAAGGCTCAGGAGACGGAGTTTTGGAAGGCGGAGCCGTGGAAGACTCAGGTGGCAGAGCCGTGGTAGGTGGAGCCATGGAAGGCCCAGGAGGCAGAGCCGTAGAAGGTTCCGGATACAGAGGCGTGGAAGGCGGAGCCATGGAAGGCTCAGGAGGTGTGGAAGGCTCTGGAGGCATGGAAGGCTCTGGAGACGTTTAAGGCTCTGGTGACTGAGTTGTGGAAGATGGAACCATGGAAGGCTCAGGAGGCGGAGACGTGGCAGGCTTGAGAGGCGGAGCCCTGGCCGGCTCGGGAGGCGGAGCCCTGGAAGGCTCGGGAGGCAGAGCCCTGGCAGGCTCATGAGGTGGAGCCCTGGCAGGCTCGTGAGGCGGAGCCGTTAATGACATCTAGAATCACAGACAACAAATAAAATAAGAGGTTTAGAATTTTTAATTTTATGAAAAATTATAAATTAAAGTATTTTGGGAAATACATTTTTCAGAGATCTTCACATTCCTAGAATAACTGTTAACTAGACAAATAAAGTTTGTAGACAAACTTTGAAGTTGGCGTAAAAGAGCCTGGTTTAAAAGTTAAAAAAAAAGATTTAAAAGCTTAATTAGTTTGTTAGTTAGTTGGTTAGTTCCAGAAAGACTGACAGACAGATTTATAGATAGATGGATGGTTGTTAGGGTGTTGATAGGGTTTTCCTGGTGGGTGCTATGGCATTGCTAGGTGGTTGTTAGGGTGTTGCTATGGTGTTCTGGGTGGTTGATATGTTGTTGTCAGGCAGTTTATAAGGTATTCTAGGTGGTTGCTAATGTTTGCATAATGCATAATGCTGTGGTGTACAGAGTGGTTGCATGGGCATTGCTATGTGGTTGTTAGAGTCTACAAAGTGATTGATAGGTGGTTGCTAGGTCATAGCTGGGCGGTTGCTAGGGTATTGCTAGGTGGTTGCTAGGGAGTTCTGGGTGGTTGCTAGGGTGTTCTAGTTGGTTGCTAGTGTGTTCTAGGTGGTTGCTAGTTGGTTCTTAGGTAATTGCTATGGTGTTCTAGGTGGATACTAGGGCAGTGGTTTACAAACGGTGGGTCGTGACAAGACTTTAAAAAAGTGGGTCGATAGGATGATTTAAGGATATTGTTCCAAAAATGTATTAAATTTTAATATTAATAATAATAAGAAGAATAACTTTGAATAGAAGCACACTGAAATACATCATTCAACTAAATGCTAAATAAATACTCCACCTCTGTCACCTGACACGTACATGCGATCAAACATTTATTAATTTTTTTTTACTTTGCGCAGTGTTCAGTACATTATCACGTCATTGACGCAGCCATTTTATTTTACCTCAATGTGTTGATGCAAAAGTTTCACTAGCGTGACATTACTAGCCAGTCTTTAATTTATTTCATGCTGAACATGAGCAGGCCAAAGTCAAAAAGTACCATTTATGATTTTTCACAAGAAAAAGAGGCCCTGAGACCGAGACCCTTCAAACGAAGTGCAGAAAACTCCGTCAGCCTTCCAACCCTGCTGCACACAGCAGAGATGAGCAGAAAATATTGTGAAGGCGATGCATGCTAACAGCGTAGCAGTATCAGTACTGATAGTTCTTGCCCAGCAAAGAAAAAGCAGAAATCCAGAGTAAGGCCATATAAAGATGATTTTTTCGAAGTTTGGGTTCATCAACTGTTCCGACGCAGGTCGGAATGCTGCAGTACCAATGTACGTATTATGCGGGGATAAAGTTGGCAAATGAAAGTTTGAAACCAGCGAAGTTGGAAAGACATTTAAGTACACGTCATGCCAATCTGGTGGACAAACCATTATCTTTTTTTCAGAGGAAGGCTCAAGAAATTCAGTCATAAGCTCAGGTTCTCAGCAGAAGCGTAACACACAATCACAAATTGCACTTGGCATCCTATAAAGTTTCATATCATGTTGCCAAAGAAAAAGCGCCCCACACAATTGCAGAGAAATGAATATTGCCTTCGGCACTAGACATAGTTCATATGGTTCTGGGTGAAAAGGTGGCGTAGTGGCTAGAGCACAGGGCTGCTATTCAGAAGGTCGCTGGTTCGAACCCCACGGCCACCATCATTGTGCCCTTGAGCAAGGCACTTAACTCCAGGTTGCTCCGGGGGGATTGTCCCTGTAATAAGGGCTCTGTAAGTCACTTTGGATAAAAGCGTCTGCCAAATGCATAAATGTAAAACTAATACCTCTTAGTGAAAATACTGTGGCATGTCATTTTGGGAATATTGCCAAAAATAAACAAAGAACAGCTTCATAGCGAGACTGAAGTCAGCAAATGATTTTGCTATTCAGCTGGATGAGAGCATTGACATTGCATAAAGCGCTACGTTACTGGTTTATGTTCGGTACGTTTGGCAAGGTGAATTTGTTGAAGATCTTCTGTGCTGCCTAACATTGTCTTCCAGCACGTCAGGGGCACATATTTTTGAAGAGATAAATGCTTACATGACTAAATGCGGTCTGGATTGGGCCAATTGAAAAGGCATTACCAGCGACGGGGCGGCCAACATCACTGGCAAAAATAGCGTAGTTGTCAGGAGGATTAAGGATGCAGCAGGACAGAACATTGTTTGGAATCATTGTTTTACACTGTGACACTTTGGCATCAAAAGGAATCCCACCTGACCTTGAAGTGGTGATGAGAGATATTGTTAAAGTTGTGAACTACATTAAATGTAGTGCTCTTAATAGCCGACTTTTCGAGGCCATATGTACTGAAATGGGAGCCGAGCACACACATTTACTCTTTCTTTCATACAGATGTGAGATGTCTGTCAAACGGCAGGGTGGTCAGCCGAGTGTACAAATTGAGGGATGAAATACATGCTTTCCTAACCGAGGAAAATCTTGCTGACATATTTTCTGTTCTAAACGAATTGATAACGAATTGATATAACTTCCTGGTCACTTCCTGTTTGCTGCTGGCAAATAGGTTGAGTTTGTTTTTGTAGCCTGCTATCCTGCTTATGTTTTTAATTCAGCATTTTATTCTTTATTTTCTGGTAATTTACCACATGCATCTTCTTTTTTTTTTTTTTTTTTTTTTTGCTCTTTCAATGTTTTTCTACTTTTATTCTACTCCATGCATCCGTTTTTAACTTTGCGTATTTTACATGGATTATAGCATCGATCTCAAACCTCCACTGCTCAGGAACCACAACACCTATACAACAAACAACAGGTGTAATCATTACTTGCACTGCATGCCATGTTTACAATAGCTTCATCTGTCAGCAGTGAGGGATTTACATGTAATAAATGTAAGGAATTAGTTAGGCTGATGGAGAAGATTAATGAGTTAAAAACTTGCATCTGAAGGCTAGTGGAGGTCAGAGAGAAAGAGAAGCCATTAGATATAGTTTCGGATGCCGGTAATGAAGCGAGCCATACACACACTTTGGTACCGGCAGTAGAGCCCCCATAGCAGGGCAATTGGGTGATGTTTCAGTGGCATACCCGCACAGCAAAGCAACACCACTCTCCTGCTCCTGTTAGGATTTCCAACAAGTTCTACCCACTCAATAACACACCCATTGAGAATACTTTTGAAAGCACACTGTTATATGGTGGTGGTGGTGGTGGTGTACTGGCTAGAGCACAGGGCTGCTAATCAGAAGGTCCGGGGGGATTGTCCCTGTAATAAGGGCTCTGTAAGTCGCTTTGGATAAAAGCGCATAAATGTAAATGTAAATGTTATATAGGATTCTATTTTAAGGAATGTGTAAATATCTGCAGTATTTCACTGCCAAGTTGCCATGTGCCTGGAGTAGTATAGAAGTAGACAGTAGATTATTGTCACTGAATGGCTGGATGTTTGAGTGGTGTTCAGAGAATAGCATTGGATTATAGACAATTGTACAAGTTTCTGGGGTAGACTTGACCTGCTAAATAGAGGCAAACTCCATTCCTCCAGGGAATGGCTACTCTCCTCTCTAGTAATTTGGATCATTGTCTTAAAAGACTGGCCAATCTGACCATCTTCTATTTTGCCATGAGACATCAAACAGGTCACATACATTAAACTACAACACATAGAGACTGTATCACCTAGATATCATATAGAGACTAGGGCTGTGCAATATGGACAAAATAATAATATCATGATTTTTTTTATAGATATTGTGATTTTGATTTTTATCACGATTTTGGCTAAATAAGTTCCTTATTCACACATTTAACATTCATAAAATAATTTCAGTGTTAACTCGTGAGAAATAACACTAGTTGGTATCTCTTGTCGAGTGCAGTATAATTTTTTGAAAGCCATCTTTACTGATGGTGTATGTGGGCACCGTTTTCATAAATTAAACGGGATGGCATTGGATATTTCTTAATGCCTTTTTCAGCTCCTCTCGTATGATGTGCAGCTTGAAAATGCCTGGATATAGAGGT
Source organism: Moxostoma hubbsi (assembly GCA_032164185.1). Taxonomy (NCBI): domain Eukaryota; kingdom Metazoa; phylum Chordata; class Actinopteri; order Cypriniformes; family Catostomidae; genus Moxostoma; species Moxostoma hubbsi. Next base: position 42,736,735 of record JAVLUX010000019.1, read on the forward strand.
CTGCACAGGATGGATTTTTCAGACCCACTCCCGCAAAGATTTTTTTATATTTTGTTCTGCTCCTGCCCACAACTTTCATGTCCCACCCCCACCCGCAAAAGCCTGCCGGTATAGAGCTCTATGCGTTTCAGTCCCGAAAGATTCTCTGTGTGTGTGTGTGTGTGTGTGAGAGAGAGAGAGAGAGAGAGAGAGAGAGAGAGAGAGAGAGTGAGAGATTTGATTTTTGATTTTTTTTTTATTTACAATTAAATCAGAATCGGTTCACAATATCTTAAACAATATAATGCATTCAACAAATTTCACAGAAAATAGTACGCATTGGAATTACAAAGAAAAAAACAAATCACCTTCACATACTGCACACAAAGCCCCATGACTGCACCATATCAAATCAAAAGTAGAAAGATCTCCCATAGTTTTATAAAACCGAAAATCTATCAACTCTCTAGATTTTATCAAAGTTAAAAAACAGATGTTAAGATCACCACTAGACCTTTGTTCCATTTAGTTTTTTCTGCTGATATAAATACCCATTTTTGCTTGCCCTAAAATAAAATTCAACAGTTGACAGATAAACCGTTTTTTCTGAAAATACTTAAAACCCAAAATTCTCAAATTTTGGTCTCAATACAAAAAGTTTAATTAAACCTACAAACGAGACATTGTGTTGAAGAAGCAACACTAAGGGTCTCTCTTGAGAGCCTCGTGCATCTCTGAACTTGAGAAAAGGCAAATTAAAAATTGGCAGACAGAATTTGTATGTCCTGACCCAGACATACTGGTATAAAGGGAGGGAAATATTCATCTGTCCATTCAGGTTTTTGCCCTGAGGAGTCAAGAATGAGGCTCAGCCATAACAGTGGCTCGGCTCAGCGTCATGAACGAGACTCATTCCCTCCATAAGGGAACGGACGTTCCCCATCTGTCCTCACTTTGACGTTGTGTTGAAGGACCGAACTCCATGCAGGTGTCGCTGACAGAACGCTTGCAGGTCCCCAACCCTTTTGATGGAAGCGAGCACGATCAGGAGGGCCGTCTTCAAGGAGAGGGCCTTGAGCTCGACTGATTCTAGTGGCTCGAAGGGGGGTCTCTGAAGGCCCAAGAGGACCACTGAGAGATCCCAGGAGGGGAACAGGCTTGCCGGGGAGGGTTCAACCTCCGGGCACCTCTTAGGAACCTGATAATCAAGTCTTGCTTACCCAAGGACTTGCCGTCCACTGCGTCGTGGTGGGATGAGATAGTGGTTACATACACCTTCAAGGTGGAGGGGGACAGCCTACCCTCCAACCTCTCCTGCAGAAATGAGAGCACTGACCTGACTGTGCACCTCTGCAAGTCTTCAGACCAGGAAGAACACCAATTTGCGAACAAGCACCACTTCAGGGTGTAAAGTTGCGGGCAGTGGGAGGACTCCTGGGAAGCGAACAGGTCTACCTCTAATTTGCCGAACCATTCCCAAACCAGCTGGTACGTCTGGGAGTGGAGCCTCCACACTCTGCTGAGCGTACCTTGTCGAGACAGCGTATCCACTGCCGTGTTGGGGTTGCCCGGGATGTGAGTGGTGCGCAGAGTCCAAAGGAGGAGATGGCTGGCAAGTTGTGTCTTATGATGGGAGCGCACATTGCCTTGGCGATATATGTACGCTACCATTGTGATGCTGTCTGAGCGGATCAAGACGTGCTTGCCCTGAATTAGCAGGAGAAACCTCAATAGGGCAAAAAATACAGCCAGCAACTCTAGGCAGTTGATGTGCCAACGTTCGGGGGCCCTTTCCAGGAGCCAGCAGCTGCGTGCCTATTGCACACGGCGCCCCAACCCTGTTTGGAGGCATCTGTGGTTACCAGAACGCATCGGGATACCTGCTGTAAGGGGACTCCTGTCTGCAGAAAACAGAGGTCTGTCCAGGGGTTGAAAGTCTGGAGGCAGGCGTGGGTGATGCCCAGCTCAGGACTCAAGTCTGGAGCCAGTGCAGAAGAGGTCTCATATGCATCAACCCCAGCGGCGCGACTGCCGCAGAGGATGCCATATGCGCCAGGAGCCTCTGGAATTTTTTTAGAGAAACCGCTGTGCCTGGCTTGAACAAGGTGAGGCATTTCAGCACTGACTGCGCGAGCTCATTGGTGAGGCGCACTGTCATTGAGACTGAGTCTAACTCCATGCCGAGAAAAGATATGCTCTGAACCGGGGCGAGCTTGCTCTTTTCCCAGTTGACCTAAAGCCCTAGGTGGCCGAGGTGCTTGAGCACCTGGTCTCTGTGGGCGCATAGTAACTCTTGAGAGTGGGCCAGGATGAGCCAGTTGTCGAGGTATTTGAGTATGCGGAGCTGCCTCTGCAACCTGCATGAAGACGTGAGGGGACAGGGACATGCCAAAGGGAGGACCGTGTACTGACACACATGGCTGTCGAAGGCGAACGTTAAATAGGGTCGGTGTCGAGGCAAGATAGAGATGTGGAAGTACATGTCCTTCAGGTCCACCGCTACTAACCAATCTTGATGACGGACGCATGTTAGAATGTGTCTTTGCATGAGCATTTTAACCGGGAGTTTGTGCAGGGCCCGATTGAAAACTCACAAGTCTAAGATCAGTCGTAAGCCGCCGCCTTTCTTGGGTATAATGAAGTAAGGGCTGTAGAAACCCTTCTTCATCTCGGGTGGAGGGACAGGCTCTATTGCGTCTTTGAGTAGAAGGGTCGTGATCTCCGCATGCAGGGTGTTGGCATCTTCAACATGCACCGAGGTAAAGCAGACACCACCGAAAGGGGAGTCAGATGGTCCTGGCCAACCAGTGCGATGGGTTGGAAAGTGAAATCCACACGTCCAAGCTCCGTGCGACGGGCACTAAGGGGATGATCATTTTGACGTACCTGTCGAGGCTTTACAGCAGGGCAGAGCAGGCAGTATGGCGTCAGGAGGCAAAAGCGCGTCGAAGGGGGCGCATCAAAGAAAACAAACTGAACTGAAGATTCTCCTCCAGGCCCTCCACCGGGGGATGGAGTGGTCTGCTTACCAGCTCCGGAGCAATTGTTCTCTGCATCGTCTGTCTCCGGAACGCTTGGGTGCCTTCCGGGTCCTCGAGAACATTCGGGACACCCCCCAGCTACCAGAAACCGAAGGAGGACGCCCTCAGTGAACAGACAGAGCACAGCCCTACTGGCACAGTGGGCATGATGTGAGAAATGGCCTCAGTCTGTTTCTTCACTGCTGAGAAAGTCCTCCATGGTGTCGCTGAAGACATCGAACTGAGATAGGGGCGTTGAGGAACGTGCCTTGTCCACATCCTGGATCTCCACCAGGTTCAGCCAGATGTGTCATTCCTGGACCACGAGGGTGGCCATCGCATGCCTGAGTGTCCAAGCTGTGACCTTTGTGGCCCTGAGGGCGAGGTCGTTCCTGCAACACGTCGGGGTCAGGACTACCCAAGAGCAGATATTTGAGTGCCTTGGCCTGGTGAACCATGGCATGCAGGGTGGAGGCAGCCTGTCTAGCGTAGGTTTTGGAGGGCGATCCTGCCAGATGCCGGAGTTCTCGTCCGTGTCAGACGCCGGAACACTCTCCGATGCAGTGGTGAGCTCATCATCCAGTTCGGGAGGGCTCAAGGGGATAAGCAGACTGGCCGTGAGGTGAGCCGCTGTCACCCCGAGCCCGGGTGGAAATCAACGAGCATGCCGTGGGGCGGGTGGTTCGTGGAGATCTACCCGGTCAAACCGAACCCGCTGCCATACCCAAATTGCCTCCATCGCCAGCTGGGTCGTCCTCAATCCCGTGGGAAGAAGGAGCGATGTGGGGGGGGGGGGGGGGCTGGGTTGGGGTGGCATCTGGAGTGGCGTTCTTCTTAAGGAAGGAAAGCCACGACCGCAATGTTTCCATGATAAGGTTCTCGCAGTGAGAACACGAACAATCCACAAATGCTGCCTTGGTGTGATCGCTGCTCAGACACATGATGCAGCGTCTGTGACCGCCAGAATCAGAGAGAACTATTAGAACTTTTAGAGAAAATAAACTCTTTTAGAGATAACAGCATTGTTGAAGCGCCCAGGGGCAAAGCTGCACTATTGTGCAGAGAAGGAGAAAGCCACTGATATGCGCCATAGATCCAACAGCATACGCTCTTGTAGAGATGAGTGAACAGTCAGTAAATACAGCTCGCTTATCACACAACCGCTCAACTCCGAAGGAAAAATCTGAATGGACAGACATATATTTCCCTCTCTTTATACCCATATATTTGGGGGCGGGACATGCAAATTCTGTCTGCCAATTTCTCATTGGCCTTTTCTCAAGTTCAGAGATGCACGAGGCTCTCAAGAGAGACTCCTAGTGTCGCTTCTTCCATACAACATCAAAGTGAGTGACAGACGTTGAACAGTCTCCCTTTGAAGACAAAAAGCATGCAGAACTGACTTCTGGATTCAACACCGAAATAAAAGAACTGACAACAATGGCACCATGGAGAATTCTCCATTGAATGTCACCTACCTGCTTAGATAATGGTGGCTTATATAAGGATCTCCATTCAGGCTCTACATCATTACTCAGTTTAAGAACAGAACGCCATGGTGTATACATTTTTTTATCAAAAACATTCTTATTAAAAAACAAAACACAGTCTTTTCACAACTTTTTTTCAGTCACAACTTTTTGCCCTCACTTGACAAAAAATCTAAAAACAAAGATCCACAATGTTTAAGCAAAAAACCTAAACACGGAAAGGGATCTTCAATATCAGGAGTACTATCCCCTGTAAAAAAGTATTTCAGTAAGTGGTCCTCTTCAATTGTAAAACATGATTTTAGTTTTGTCAAGAAACGAGTAAATACACCCGATACCCAGATGTTTGGATGATGCCTCAACATTCTCAAAGTGAGGCCCAGTTAAAGTCAATAAATGTCCCAAATTGAAGACCCTGGATTCCTGAAATAAGGTACCGAACCCTGGTTAATGGAACCTAAAGGTTCTTGTAAAAGCCAGTGGAGAGAGTATGAGTTCTCAGTCTTATGAACACACAAAAACTCCACACTTTAAAAAGATTCCGATTAAAAAAAGGCATACCCGATAAATCCAATTTTGTTGGATACATTAAAAAGAGGGGTTAATCCAGTCCAAATCCTCCAATGGAGCCCAAAATGGTGCAACTAACATCACGCCAGCTAAAATCTGTAGAGCCATCAAACAATCTTTGTAAAAACTTTAAACGAAAAGCAGCAACCCTGCTTTGTAAATTAATCAAACCTTGCCCACCTTCTTCTTTGGGAAGGTATAAAACACTCTGTGGGATCCAGTGTAGATTGTCCCAAAAAAACGTTCACAAGGGCAGCTCGAACTTCATCTAAAATCTGCGGTGAAGGGTCTACACATGCCAATATATGCCAAGTGAGGACACCACTAAATTGTTGACAATGAGAGTTTGACCTGATCCAACACTCCAGCTAATCTGTTAGCCAATGCCTTGGACAGCAGTTTATAGTCGCTACATAGAAGTGAGACAGGGCACCAGTTTTTTGTATTATTAAGGTCCCCTTTTTTTTGGAATAAGAGTTATTACCGCTCTTCGGCAACTCAACGGCAGCCTACCCTCTGACAAGGTATCATTGAGTACCTCCAGCAGATCTGCACCCAACACCAACCAAAAAGCCTTAGAAGTCAACTGGGAGGACATCCACTATTGGAGCCCTCCCAGACTCCATGCTTTGCAAGGCCTTATGAAACTCTCCCAGGGTCAAAACTCCTGCAAGGTTGTTATCAGCCTCCTCTGATACCTTTGGTTGACTGTCAAGGAAAACATTTTCCACACAACACCCTGACTTGAGCTCACATCTATAAATATTTTGATAAAAAAAGTACTGCTCTTCCCCGAATATCAGCAGGATCAGACAAAAGCACTCCGTCTTCAGACCGCAGTGCATGAATAAAACGTTTCTGTCCATTCTTTTTTTCCAGATTGAAGAAGTATTTGGATGGTGCATCCATCTGATCATTACTTTGAAAACGTGAACGGACCAGAGCCCCTGTGCTTTATACCCCAGTAGATCAACTAACTTAGCCTTCTTCTTTCAGTAGGCTTCCAAATAGCCAAGCTCACCAGAGCTAAATTAGCTAATTGTTGAGATTCAATTGTCACTTTTTCCAAAAATTCTAAAGAACGAGTCAACTCTTTAGTGACGTTGTGAGTGTACTGTTGAGTAAATTAAGTCTTATTTGGACCTTGATCAGGTCGGCACGGTGGTGCAGCGGTTAGCACTGTCGCCTCACAGCAAGAAGGTCGTGGGTTCAAACCCCGGTTGCCCTGGCCTTTCTGTGTGGAGTTTGCATGTTCTCCCCGTGTCTGCGTGGGTTCTCTCCGGGTGCTCCGGCTTCCTCCCGCCATCCAAAGACATGCAGGCTAGGTTAATTGATGTCTCCTAAAATTGCCCTAGGTGTGAATGTGAGTGTGAATGGTTGTTTGTCTATGTGTGGCCCTGCGATGGACTGGTGACCTGTCCAGGGTGTACCCCGCCTTTCGCCCAATGTTAGCTGGGATAGGCTCCAGCGCGACCCTGTACACAGGATAAGCGGTTGTCGATGGATGGACCTTGATCAAAATCCCACCACTGTTGTAATGAAAAAAAGAAGAATTTGTTGTTATATAAACTTCCCAAAAAGACTTAAAGGATTCCTTAAAAAAAATTCATTTAAAAGGTTAGTATTAAAATATTAATATTTAAAATAAACTTACAGTGCACCATACTATGATCTGTAAAACCTACTGGTGTAATATAGCACTTATTAAAAATACTAAGATGATAATTAAATCTATAAATTCTGTCCAGTCTAGCTAATGACATAACCATATAAAGATATCCAGATATCACATATTTCATATTTTTTAACAATATGAATAAGACATTTACTTGAATCCAAATGAGGGTCAATGTGATTTCTATCTAAATTTAGCTCAGTACAATTGAAATCACCACCTATGAACAAGAAGTCTTCAGGGCAGCAGTTTTGTAATGTCGAACACTGTGTGTCTAAAAATAACATTCTTTCAACTGGTGCATTTGGAGCATACACACAAATAAAATTGATTACAGAACTTTCAAAAGTAGCTTTGACTTTTAAGAGTCTACCTCATACGATTTCATTAACATCATACGAGATAGGACTAAAATTCTTCACTGTCTTTAGGGCATGCCCTAAGAAAAATTAATCTGTAAATTATCAAACCACTTATCAGGAAACCCAAGTTTGATCCTGGAGAGTTGGCTAATTATCGACCGATCTTAAAATTGAGTTAATTAACAGAGGTTCAGGAGGAGCATATTAACTTTAATCTGACAAATCACAGCCCACTAGCAGGAGTATATATGCCGCTGCTTACCTGCTTCCTGTGACAACTCTCCTGACATGAGAGTCTTTCCAGAATTCGGCCCTGCCCATTTCCCCACGAACAGACCAATGCAGATGGATCATCGTATGCAACTTCATAGCAAAGCATTCGTCTCCACCAGAACAGCTCTTCCATCATAACAGTCTCGTTATTCAACAGAAGCTGCCACAGCACCTCTTTGTTTTTAGCAGTATTGATGGCTACCATTGTTTATATATTTTTACCCTGTAGGCTATGTCTTTCTATGCTCCATTCGGCAAAGCAGTTTATAGGGTGAAGTTGCTGCCGCAAACTTGCTGCTCCTGCACTTAAAAAATGTGAAACAGCTCTCTACCACTGCTCATATATGTTCTCTTATCTAAACTTTCTACCCGGAAAGCAGTGCCTGCTGCCTTCGCAAACGGGCGCCATTCTGGCTTCATGCCATTACATTTTTATTTTATTTGAAAGCGAAAGAAACAAAGATTAACTATTTAATCCAACCACCATTTCAACCCCAGCATGTTTAATCAGGTTATGCCTCACAGATTATGTCTGTCAGCCTCATTACTGCGCCACAGATTGTGTACTCAATTCAGCGATTGTTCCTCATCTTCTAACGTGAACATCACGATTGTTTCTCCCCCAAAGTGCCCTTCGGAGCATGATTTATTTCATGATTTATTTCATTCTGAACACAGGTGCATCATGCAACCATGCACAGAACTTCCTTCAATCGACCGATAATATAATGACAAATTATTTTCAAACCAACGCAGACATTTTAATGCAAGCTTGCTGCAGTGCAGCACTCGCTCTGACTATTCCACAGCACACTGCAGTTCTACACGGCCTCTGTCTGAACAGACACAAGCCAAAGTCGTCTCCGCAAGAGGCGGATCATGCGCCGCATTCCAACTCATTCATAATCATTCTGCAATGTGTCTCGCTACCTCTCGCTATTATTGACATATATTGATGTATATTATACAGCAGGGGGCAGTTATACTCAAAAAGAGCGAATGAAGTGTAACCTTCAGTAATGACTGCAGGTCCATTTCTCCTGCATATCTGCATGTAGTCCAGAACCTCAGATCATTTTATGCTGTTTTTCACATTGTTTGGGTGCTGGAGAAGTTTTGACATGTCTTGACATTTGTGCTTTTTTCAGTTGCTTAAAAATGTATTAATGGCTAAAGTATGATAACACAATATTCAGCACAAACTGGGCTACAATAATATGAGAGCAACATGTGTGTACATGTTTGTATCTTTGAGAAAATAACATTTATGTATGGTTTTTGAAAAAAATCAAATTTTAAGTAATTGAAATAAGGCCATAACACACATACTAAACATTTGTCCACAAGACATTTGAGAACTGGATCTTGTAGCCTAGAGCTTTTGCTACAAAATGATGTGAAAAACATCCTGATCATTCATTCATACAAAACAATTTAGTCATTTAAATTTTGTAAGAGGAGAGGAGACAAAGACCCCTCCCCTGGACTTATCTCTGAGGAATGTGAGAGAGAGAATGTAAGGAGATTTAATGATCAAAAACAAGTTTTAAGTTAAAAGTAATCTGACTATACATTTCTTTACATAAAGACTTTACTTAATTTTAGACCAACACTACCGTGGTCTCTTCTGCTCACCAAGACTGCATTTATTTGATCCAAAATACAGTAAAAACAATGATAGTGTCAACTATTTTTACAATTTAAAAGAACAGTTTTCTATTTGAATACATTGTAAAATGCAATTTGGGATCAAAGTTGAATTTTCAGCATCATTACTGCAGTCTTCAGTGTCACACGATCCTTCATAAATCATTATAATATGCTGATTTTCTAATATGGGCATTTGACACATTTACACCCGAACAGATATTTGCAAGCACAACCTTCGTTGCTGATAATGAGGCAGCATAAACACTAGTTAAAATATAATATAAACGTTCATATTATATTTTATATCATATTGCATATCATATTTAAATCATACAGCATACAATTTAAATTCCTCACCTGTCTATTGTGCCATCTTCCAAATGTGCAGAAAAGTAAATTAACATGATGTTTTTAAGGCACAGTCAGGGCGTTTACCATTTACATTGATTGCCTCAGTACATTACCATATGAATATCACCCTCTCCCCGTGGGTGTGATCACATTAGAGATAATTAGCTGAGCCAGGAGAAATTGTACATTGCTTTGTTTCATACAGATTACATTGCAGGAGAATATTTGTTTTAAATTTGAATTGTTTTATTTAAAAGTTGACATTTTAAGCTTTTGTTAGACATATGTTTAATGTTTGTGTGAAAAAAAATAACCGAAACTCTACGAATAATTATGACATGTTTCAGAAATATGCTCGCTGACACAGAGACTGCTGAAAGCGCACCCTTTTTATTTTCTATATTTTACAAGGTTTTGATGTTATTGTGAGTGTACACAAACACAATCAGACCCTTTGTAGTCTCTAATATGTCTTACACTTATCTGTATGCCCAAAAATTACGGAGTATTTTAAGTTGTTTCTGCTGTAATGACAAAAAAATCCAGCAGGACACGCCGGCACGTCCGTCGACCCCAGAGGGTTAAGACATACTATAATTCTCAGCACATTTCTCCTGCATTTCTGTATGCAGTGCAGAGCTGCAACTCCATGCCTTTTTTGATATTTCACTCCTATTGTTATGCAATGCATTTCCTATGCAAGCTTTATATTGTACTACAGGTGACAGTTATTTTCCTAAGGAGCGAATGGCCTCAAGTGAATCCTTCAATGATGAATGCAAATCCATGCATATCTGCATGCATTACAGAGCCAAAGCTATTATTTCTCAGATCATTTTATGCTGTTTTTCACATTGTTTATGAAGATGTACTGTATTCTCTAGCACATTTTTCTAAAGTTTCAGCTAAATATGATTATTTTATCTTTCTACAGCAACGCCTGAAATTGCGCCTCCCACAGGGTCTCACCAATATTACTTCCAGAAGCTCTCTGCGAAAGCCATTTAAATTCCTGTCACTGTATTGTATGCAGGTTTACCTCTCACTTTCTCTATCTAGGTGTCTTTCCAAGACTTCACCATTACGTACAGAGGAGCCAAAGATGGCAACCATTTTAGTTAAAAAAGCCACTGCGGTGCTTCTGCCTTCGGCTCAAAACATCCCTAAGCAGCAAAAAACAAAAACTGTCCACATGCCACAAACAAAGTCTTTTGGGTCATGCAACAAACCCGACGACACCACAAAGCAGCGCAAATGCACTCTACAGGTGCCGCAACTGCGGTATCCTTTGACAATGCGACAAATTCCAACCACAGCGCAAACGGGCTGTACAGGTGCCGAAAGTGAGGTGTCCTTCACATCCTTCACAGGATGTGCTCTCCCATTCTAATGCAGTGTGAGATTTCATGTCACTCATTCTGTGGGCTCTCCCATCCGAAATGCAGTATGAGCTCACCTGTACGAGTGCAGTGGTGATGCAGTAATCTTAAGAGTCTTTTAGCTTTTCCCGTTAACTGTGGCATTGGCATTTCCTTTCCTCATGGTCGAAATGAGCCCGACACACAATAAGGTGTGCCTAAATGTGATAAACTATGTGTGTCCTATTTGATACTGCAGCCACAGCACAATTTTTTGCTTTCCTCAAAGCTGCATATGAACACATTTTCCATAACAAAATTGACTGCTATATGTGCTGCATTGACACATTTTCCATAACAAAATTTTGCTTCCCTTACAGATGGATATAAAGTGAAGAACATTACTTATTCCTAACTAACCATTTGCTCCAATACAGGGAAGTACAAACTAACCTTTGCTTCCATTACAGGTGTTAATAAATCTAATGAAGTCTTTTGTGCCCTACTCGATACCACAGCAAAAGTGCCCCACCCAAACCAATTATGTGTACACAGTTGTTAATATTTTCTCAACAAGCTCTTTCAATGTCTAAGCTCCATACTTACATAGAAGTGCATCTACAGCAATGGAAACACAGCAGCACTCCCCTACACTATGCCCCCAAATATTCAATACACTGCCACAGCAGTGGTTTAAACTCTCATTTTTCCCGTCCGATTGCTTGCTTGGCTTACCCTTTGGAATGCTGTGAGCGCCCTCCTTTTTGAATACAACGTCAGCCAACTCTCGCTCTCCCCTTTCGACTGCTTGCTGGGCTTACCCGTTTGAATGCCGTGAGCGCTCTCTCTCTATAGAGCAGTCTCCCATTCGAATCGCAGTGTGAGCCCTCACTTTCGAACGTAGCGCAAACAAATAGTGCTCACTTTCCCTGTTCAACTGCTTGCTGGGCTTACATGTTTGAATGTCGTGAGCGCTCTTTCTTTATAGAGCAGTCTCCCATTCGAATCGCAGTGTGAGCCCTCCCTTTCGAACACAGCACGAGCCTTGGTCTGCACTTATATAGCGCTTTTTTTAACCTTAGAGTTTACCAAAGCACTTTACACTGTGTCCCAATCACCCATTCGCACACACATTCACACTCACACTCATAGGAGCTAGTCTGCCATTGGGAGCAACTTGGGGTTCAGTGTCTTGCCCACACTTTGACATTTTGAGTTGTGTCGGCCAGGAATCGAACCGCCAACCCTGCGATTGGCAGCCGACCCGCTCTACCACCTGAGCCACAGCCGTGAGCCTTCTCCCTGTTCGACTGCTTGCTGGAATTACCCACTCGAATGCCGTGAGCGCGCTCTCTTTATAGAGCAGTCTCCCATTCGAAAAACAGTGTGTGTCCTCCCTTTCGAACACAGCGCAAACAAACTCTCGTTCTAATTTTCCACGTTTGACTGCTTGCTGGGCTTATCTGTTTGAATGCCGTGAGCGCTCTCTCTCTATAGAGCAGTCTCCGACATATGTTTAATGTTCGAAAAACTGTGTGTGCCCTCCCTTTCGAACACAGTATGACCAAGTAGTACTCACTTCCCTGTTCAACTCCTTGCTGGTCTTAACTCTTCTAATGCTGTGAGCGCTGTCTCTTTATAGAACATTATCCTGTTCGAATTGCAGTGTGAGCCCTCCCTTTCGAACACAGCGTGAGCCTTCTCCCTGTTCGACTGCTCGCTGGCCTTACCCGTTCGAATGCTGTGAGCGCTCTCTCTCTATAGAGCAGTCTCCCTTTTGAATCTCAGTGTGAGCCCTCCCTTTCGAACGCAGTGCAAACAAACTCTCGTTCTAATTTTTTTCGACTGCTTGCTTGGCTTACCCATTTGAATGCTGTGAGCGTTCTCTCTTTATAGAGCAGTCTCCTGTTCGAATTGCAGTGTGAGGCCCTCCCTTTCGAGCACAGCGTGAGCCTTCTCCCTGTTCGACTTCTTGTTGGGCTTACCCGTCCAAACAGCATGAGCTAAACCTCTCTCCCTTAGAAAAGTCTCCCGTTTGAAGCGCAGTGTGAGCCCTTTTCAAATGCAGCACAAGCAAATTCTCATTTTCACCCTTCCTGTTCACATATCATGAACCCACCCACTTCTATGACGAGTGGTTGTCTCGCATTTGAATCACAGTCTAGCCCTCTTGACCAGCCATCGTACAAGAACACACCTTCAAACAAATGCTTAAAGCACTCCCTCTATACAGATTTTGGAGGGGAAGAACAATTCAAAAGCATCCTCCAAGCCAATTTACCATATATAATTGTTGCTGGCATGCTGTCCTAAATTCTTCTAGCTATAGTCATGGTACTGTACTTTCATCTGAAAGCCTTTTTGAAGGTAATCAGGACTCAAGTCAAGTCTCGAGCTCCAAGCTCTCCAGTATATGGACAGCAAGCCAAATATGTTTACTGCTTCAACACAAGATAACATTAACATACAAACTACTGAAATTGAGTTAATTAATCCTCTGGGGTCGACGGACGCGCCGGCACATCCTGCTGGATATTTTCGTCATTACAGCAGAAACAACTTAATATACTCTGTCATTTTTGGGTATACAGATAAGTGAAAGACATCATTAGAGACTATAAAGGGTCTACTTTTATTTGTGTACACTCATAATAACATTGAAACACTGCTTTTGTGCTTTTGTAAAATAAAGAAAATAAAAAGGGTGAGCTTTTAGCAGTCTCCTTGTTCACGAGCATATTTCAGAAACATGTGAATACTTATCACACAAACATGAAACATATGTCTAAAGAAAGCTTGAAATGTCTACTTTTTAATAAACCAATTCAAATTTAAAACAAATATTCTCCTGCAATGCAATCTGTTTGAAACAAAGCGATGTACAGTTTTTACCGGTTAATCTAATTATCTGTAATGTGATCCCACCCACCAGCAGAGTGCGCCATTCATACGCTAATGTGCTGAGATGATCAACGCAAATGTACACGCCCCCCAAGGTGAGGTCAGGTCAGATGTAAACACATTTAATTCATTTTTCTGCGTGTTTGTAATGATACACAAGTGAGAAAGCTCCAGGAATGTATGGAAGAGTTAACATTTTCCTCAGAAGAAGAGCAGGACTCCGATGAACATTTGTATTTTGAAGAGAGACTTGATCCAGCCGAGGATACAATTTCGGACGAGTATGTCAAATAGTTTTCATTAGCTGACATGTTATTTTATATAAAAATGTACATATTTTACTAGAGGGACTGTTTCCAGACATGCCAGGATTCAGAGTATTGAAATTTGTCCTAATAAGCAAGTTTTAGTTACATTTAAATGCTGTTTCGGCTAAAGCAGGCATTTCAATTCTATTTTGTATAAAATAAATATGATATGTAATATGATATAAAAACAATCTGAATGTTTAGATTATATTTTAACTAGAGGTTATGCTGCCTCATTATCATCAACAAAGCTTGTGCTTGCAAATATGTGTTCAGGTTAAATTAGTAAAATGCACTTTAAATATGCCCATATTAGAAAATCAGCATATTATTATGATTTCTGAAGGATCACGTGACACTGAGAACTGCAGTAATGATGCTGAAAATTCAGCTTTGATCACAAATTGCATATATATATGCACGAAAATGCAATATATTTAAATAGAAAACTGTTCTTTTATATTGTAAAAAGACAATTTATTGTTTCTGTATTTTGGATCAAATAAATCCAGTCTTGGTGAGCAGAAGAGACTTCTTTTAACAGTAGTGTAGGTCTAAAATTAAGTAAAGTCTTTATGTAAAGAAAATATATAGTCAGATTACTTATTTTAACTTAAAACTTGATTTTGATAATTAAGTCTCCTCACATTCATTCTCTTTCTGTCACATTCCTCATTGATAGGCCCAGGGGAGTGGTCTTTTTTCTCTCAGGTGTGAATCACCTCAATATTCATGATCATTCACGCCTCCTCGCATATTACCTTTCAACACTAAAATTGTCTTACAAAAGTTAAATTACTATATTGTTTGGTATGAATGAGTGATCAGGATGGTTTTCACATCATTTTGTAGCAAAAAGATCCAGCACTCAAAAGTCTTGTGGACAAATGTTTAGTATGTGTTACATGACCTTATTTCAGTGACTTAAAATTTTAGTTTTTTCAAAAACCACGCACAAACGTTATTTTCTCAAAAATACAAACATGTACACACATGTTGCTCACATATTATTGTAGCCCTGTTTGTGCTGAATACAGTGTTATCACACTTTAGCCATTAATATGTTTTTAAGCAACTGAAAAAAGCACAAATGTCAAGGCATGTCAAAACTTCTCCAGGGCCCAAAATACCCTCAGACCCCAGAGGGTTAACAGAGGTTTGGGAGGAGCATGTTCATTTTAATCTGACAAATCATAGCCCACAAGCAGGATTATATATGCCACTGCTTACCTGCTTCCTGTGACAACTCTCCTGATATCCCATCTCCACCTATTCTCTATCTATATAAGTAAAGTCTGGGGGGGTAATCAGGACTCAAGTCAAGTCTCGAAATCTATATTAGTATACGGACAACAAGCCAAATATGTTTACTGTTTCAACACATGATTACATTAACATAGAAACTACATAATCTCATATTTACGTCAAAAATACTAGTAAGTGCTTTGAAGTTTCTCGACTCAGCGCTGCCACAGGGCTCAAGCTCCGTCAATGTGGCCTCTCTGGCTCCGTCCCTCCACAAGGCCCCATCTGCCGGTACGTCAGACAAGACTGTCCCCTTGGTCCCCCTCGCCCGGAGCTTGGATGCGTGGCTCGCGCTCTCCAACCCATTCGGGTTGATGCATATGAGACTGCTTCAGCACTGGATCTGGGCTCGAGTCCTGTGATGGGCATGGTGCCACGGGACACATCACATGGCCATCACGACAACATGTCGCTGCCTTTTCAGCCCTTGGAACGACCTTGCATTTCTATGGGTAGGTGTTCCCCTAGAACAGGTCTTCAGGCACGTCATGGTTATGACCGACGCCTCCAAGATGGGCTGGGGTGCTGTATGCAACAGGCATGCGGGCCCACGGCTACGTTGGCACATCAACTGCCTCGAGTTGTTGGCAATACTGCTTGCCCTGTGAAGGTTTCAGCTGTTGATCCAGGGCAAGCATGTGCTTGTTCGAAGAGACAACACAGCTACGGTAGCATATATCAACAGCCAAGGTGGTTTACGCTCCCCTCGCATGTCACAACTTGCCCGCCGTCTCCTCCTCTGGAGTCAGCAGAACCTTAAGTCGCTGTGAGCTACTCACATCCTAAGAGACCTCAACACCACAGCAGACGCGCTGTCACGGCAGGTTACCCACAAGGGAGAGTGGAGACACCACCCTCTGGTCGTCCAGCTGATCTGGAGTCGATACGGTCAGGCAAACGAAGACCTGTTCACCTCCCCAGAATCCTCCCATTGCCCGCTCTGGCACGCCCTGACCGATGTACCCCTTGGTATAGACGTGCTGGCACACAGCTGGCCACCTGGACTACGCAAGTATGCGTTCCCCCCAGTGAGCCTACTTGCACAGACCCTATGCAAGGGCAGGGAGGACAAGGAGCAGGTCATCCTAGCAGCACCCTACTGGCCCACCCAGACTTGGCTCTCGGACCTCACGCTCCTCATGTCAGCCCCTCCCTAGCAAATTACCCAGAGGAAAGACCTTCTTTCTCAGGGACAAGGCACCATCTGGCACCTGCGACTAGACCTTTAGAACCTCCATGTCTGGCCCCTGGACGGGACGTGGAAAAACTCAGTGGCCTACCACCTGCCATGGTAGACACCATCACTCAGTCTAGGGCCCCCTCCATGAGCCCCCCCCCCTCCTCCTTTTTCTGTGGAGAGAAAGAAAAATGAGGGAAGAGGCATGATTGGGCTAGCCTGTCCATATCCTTTGGGCAGTCGACTCGTCCCCAAAGGGCTGTTCGACAATCATACTAGCATCAGGGGAGGTTACGTGCTGGCCTGGTATGCTAGCTATGCGGCACACAGTAGTCTGCCCATCTCGCACCGCCAATGCACGTAACACTGTTCAGCTAGTTGTGCCATTTTTGTAGGGGACTCCTAGTCTCACTACATCGACACAACGTTGAGTGAGTGACAGATAGGAAACGTCCTGGTTACTTCCGTAACCTCCGTTCCCTGATGGAGGGACCTACCGTCCCTTCTGCCACAATGCTGAACTACCCACTGAAATGGCTGGGATCTTATTCTCGGCTCCTCAGCACAAAACCTGAATGAGTGGTATGCACATCCTCTGTAGCACATCTCTTTTGAGCTACCATTACCAAACTTTGTACACATATAAATCTTATCAAGCCAGACAACTTTCATGCTGACAGTCATAAGCTCCACCTAAAAGGAAGTCAGCCATTTTGGATTGTTTGAAAAATGCATGCTCTGGAATTTGAAATACTCCTTGGGATTTCATGTTACTGGTACCAAATGTGGGCGATATCATGCTGTTGGGTATTTCGATCAGGAATAGCCCCTCATATAACAATAATTCAATATATAATGATGAAATAATTATATATTATATAATTATATAATAATTTTATATATATATATATAGATATAGATATATATACACACTCACCTAAAGGATTATTAGGAACACCTGTTCAATTTCTCATTAATGCAATTATCTAATCAACCAATCACATGGCAGTTGCTTCAATGCATTTAGGGGTGTGGTCCTGGTCGGTCTGAGTATTTCACAATCTGCTCAGTTACTGGGATTTTCATGCACAAGCATTTCTAGGGTTTACAAAGAATGGTGTGAAAAGGGAAAAACATCCAGTATGCGGCAGTCCTGTGGGCGAAAATGCCTTGTTGATGCTAGAGGTCAGAGGAGAATGGGCCGACTGATTCAAGCTGATAGAAGAGCAACTTTGACTGAAATAACCACTCGTTACAACCGAGGTATGCAGCAAAGCATTTGTGAAGCCACAACACGCACAACCTTGAGGCGGATGGGCTACAACAGCAGAAGACCCCACCGGGTACCACTCATCTCCACTACAAATAGGAAAAAGAGGCTACAATTTGCAAGAGCTCACCAAAATTGTACAGTTGAAGACTGGAAAAATGTTGCCTGGTCTGATGAGTCTCGATTTCTGTTGAGACATTCAGATGGTAGAGTCAGAATTTGGCATAAACAGAATGAGAACATGGATCCATCATGCCTTGTTACCACTGTGCAGGCTGGTGGTGGTGGTGTAATGGTGTGGGGGATGTTTTCTTGGCACACTTTAGGCCCCTTAGTGCCAATTGGGCATCGTTTAAATGCCACGGCCTACCTGAGCATTGTTTCTGACCATGTCCATCCCTTTATGGCCACCATGTACCCATCCTCTGATGGCTACTTCCAGCAGGATAACGCACCATGTCACAAAGCTCGAATCATTTCAAATTGGTTTCTTGAACATGACAATGAGTTCACTGTACTAAAATGGCCCCCACAGTCACCAGATCTCAACCCAATAGAGCATCTTTGGGATGTGGTGGAACGGGAACTTCGTGCCCTGGATGTGCATCCCACAAATCTCCATCAACTGCAAGATGCTATCCTATCAATATGGGCCAACATTTCTAAAGAATGCTTTCAGCACCTTGTTGAATCAATGCCACGTAGAATTAAGGCAGTTCTGAAGGCGAAAGGGGGTCAAACACAGTATTAGTATGGTGTTCCAAATAATACTTTAGGTGAGTGTATATATATATATATATATATATATATATATATATATATATATACATATATATAAAAATATTCAGATAATCAAAATGCATTACATTCTTGTGGCAGAAGAGTTAATCATTAGTATGACAATACAAAAAGCGGCTTTAGAATACAATGTATTGTTTACTACCATATTATTGAACATAAGCCAGTCATTGGCATACAGTTCACAGCAATCCATTTTGCAAGTGAATTTGTCAATCAGTTCGAGATTTATTATGAAGGCTTGTTTAAGGGCCCGTCAATGTACACCTGCGTCAGACATGCTTGTGTAGCGTCTCGGGTGCGTTGCATCATAAACATTTTTAGGTCACAGTGTCAAGTTAAATATAGTTTAACACTTAGAACACATCTTGAGATCCCATAGTTCGAATTTGAGCTCCATCAAGTGATTTGAATGCAAGAATGTAACTTGAATGGAAAAAACAGATGGTACTACAAGCTTGCATTTCTCAGTAATCTTCCTTATTATTGTCCGGGGGCACTGCGATTAATTGCGTTAATTTTTTTAACACTTTATTTTTTAACAAATTAATCACACTGAATTAACCTGTTAAATCGACAGCCCTAGTTATTAGCAATAATTAATAAGTATCAAAGATAATTATTACTTATTAAAATAACCGAACATTGATTAGAATCAACATTCACTTTTTAATCCTTTAAATCAAAAATCCTCAAAGATAACTGTCAATTATCAAATTCAATAGAATATGAATTATTATCAAAGATAACTATCAATTATTAAAAGCAATAGAACATTTATTAGAATTAACATTAGCTTAATGATCCTTCAAATCAACAATCATCAAAATCAATAGGATATTAATAAGGATTAATATTAGCGGGGCACCACCCTGGAATCAGGAGCTAATAACCAGACAGTATAGCAGTCTCAATATAGGATTGTTCTCTAAGGAATGTCAACGTCTGGAGAACACAGACATTCAAAAGTTATACAGTGAAGGCTTGAATCGGAGAACTGACTTCCCCTGCCAGCCCTTGACACAGGTGCATGCAGAACAATACCAAAAAACTTCTTTTTAAAATATAAAGTTTATTGATGCAGTAACATCAGTTAAAAATCAATATAATGCAGTCGATATACTACCGACTTCCAACTACAAACTTAACAGTAACATGATTAGATATGGTAATAAATAAGCCTATAATACATGAGAGGATGGTGTGTGTGTGTGTGTAAGGAGAGGAGGGCACAAAATGGCAGATGTGGCTCTCATGGAGAGTACGACATGCGAGTTTTCCGGCTAGAGAATGTGGCCGCGAATGTGGGTGGAGAGACCGGTTAATGGTGTTTCCCTGTTTAACACGTCTCAGCCAGTACGCTAACTTAGGAATAGAAAGGGCTCTATCACCAAGTTATCCACTCGCCAAATGAATGTGCGGGTATGTTTGTGAGGGATTTTGTGTGTGTGTGTGTGGTTGGTACGAGAGTATATTTTCCAAGTATAGAGTGATGGCACCGAAGCCAGTATTAGCGATCGTGGGAGAGGAGGTAAACGTTATGTTATCACTCAGAGACACGGTGAACGACCCGTAATCCATCCACTGCTGTTGTTGTTTCTTTAATGGAAAAACTCAATGTGCCGGTCTCACCCGTGATGGTGGCTGATTCTTGGCAGGCTGGCGGAGAAATCAGCAAAGTTGATTCTTGGCGGGCTGGCGGAGAAATCAGCAAAGTTGAAGAGAAATCTTCTTTCTTCACATCAGCAGGCAAATGGGTGAGATGTGGATTCCTCAACGGACTCATTTGGATCCGTTAGCATGCTCGGTGGAACACAGAAAAATCTTGGCTCATCCAGTGAGATGAGATTGTATGGCCAAATTTCAGGAATGTATGTTACTTGTTACTTGGGCAACAAGGCTACACCTGGGAGCAGCAGGGCTACAACTAGACGAGGAACATACTGTTGCTGGATGCAATGTGTAGAAGAAATTTCCGGGTTTTATCCTCTTGATGAGTATTTCATCCAATAAGAGTTGAGAGTTTGATCCTTCATAATTTCACACATAGGTGTAAAGTGAGCAAGGCTGCAGCAGATCTGTAGTCTGTTTTGGACTGTAGTTTGATTTTGGCTCCGTTGTTGTTATCATGCTTTGAGTGTTCTTATAGGCCGCAGTTAGGCTTTATGACTATATATAGGCCTGCCTTTGTCTCCTATTTATGTACATGAGGCCCAACATTACCCCCTTTTGTCTAAAGAGATTGGTTGTTGTCCAGCGTCTTTAGAGCCGAACAGTTCCTGTAGGTTCACGATAACCTGTGGGTTACACCATCTGTGTCTTCCTGATAGAAAAGAAAATGGCATCACAATCCAATCAGTTCATTAGAGTTCACACTTTATCGTCTGGGCAGAATCTGAGGCACATCTGGGCATAGCACTTCTAGCTAAGTCTAAAACTACATTCATCACACATAAAGACAAACATTCTAAGTCATAGGTAGGCACAGCATAAACCGTAATACAATCCTTTGCTGTTCTTTGGCCATAACACAAAATCATAGTAGAACCTCACAATGTATACAGGACCAAAACGTTAGACGAAAGGAAAGGAATGTTAGAAGTTAAAAGGCTTATCCTTGGAAATGATTGGGGTTAGCCTGTGGGATGGGCTCGGACTGGTGTGTAAAATGCAGCTGTACAAGAAGGTGGGAGTCTAGATTGGCCTGTAGGTTTTTAATGTACTTGTACATGGCCTGTGCAATAATTGCCATGATGATCCAACCACTAAGGAGGAGCCCGACTGTGACCAGACTGATAGGGCGTTCTTGGAAAGATGATGATCTGCTTATGTGACTAGGAAATATAGTGGTCATGCCAGTCAGTTTGAGACTGAACTTCACTAATTTAGTTGAATGGCGTAATCAATGGTAAGGTTGTGACATCTAAATGTGTCCATGACCTCAATTTCCACATCATGTTTTTTGACGCTGAGATAATGGAGGACAATATCGTCAATATGCACTGTGGCTCCTTGAGGGACCATTAAGAACACAGTCTGATTTGGTTGCGTTAGTTTAGTGACTGTATCATGGCAGTCATATCACATTAGAACTTTGGAGACTGCTGTGTTAACGAGCAAGAGATTACCTCCTCACTCTACATTTGTCTCTGTTCCTTCATCTTTGACAGACATGTTACCTTGACACTTTTATTCAGAGGATTCGGCTCTTTGGCCGCAGAGGTAGTTAAGCACCTCTTTAACAATGGGTTGCTTAGACACACCCAATGATTGTACTTTGTCTTGGTAAACATGCTAAGGTAGAGCATGCTTGAGGTGAAATGGGTGCCTTGATCTGAATCAACAGAGAGGGGTTATCCCCCAGTGGCTGAACACATGGTTCAGTAGCAGGACTGCGATTGTTGTGGCTTGTCGTTAGGGGCAGGGAGGCATTCCAGCCACTTGGTGAAAGCACAGTTGTTAAAAATTTTGCCTGAACATTTCTGTGCAACCACAGACTGGTCGCTTGCCCCTGCCTGGCCATCCCTTTAAAAAAATCCTGGCTCCGCCCCTGTCATTGATGTTGTGGTTGAACCAAACAATACCGGCTCCAGGCCAGGCCCTTTTATGGTTCTGGGCATATTTGACCTCAATGTCGTAGCCTTGCAATGTCATCAGCCATTGGCTGTTCAGGAAGGTGACAAGTCTCAATGACTGTCTAAGAGGTTGGCTCGCATAGGCAATGATATGTATGTCTGTGTCTTGTTTCTGTGTCAGGTGGCACTGAGACAGTGGGACAATAAGCTTGCCTCAAGGTGGAAATCTTTATCCTTATCTATGTAGGACAGAGCGCAGAGCTGAGCTTGTCTTTCATCTGGTTGAAATTGTTCCTGGGGTTGTCTCCACTCTAATGTTTTGTCTTTACGGAGTAGTTCCTTGAGGGGTCTGTCTATCTACGCATAGTCCTTGATGAACTGTCAGATGTAGTTGCAGACACCTAGAAAGCTTCTGAGTTCTGACAAATCTGTTGCAGCTTTGATGTCGTAGAGGGCTCGAACTCTCCCAGCTTTGGGTTTGAAGCCATCTGCACTCACTGTTAGACCCATGTACTCAACTCGGTGCGGCACTGCAGGCCCTAGGCTAGTGCAAGCTTGGCTCCAGCAGTGGTGAGTTTGGTCGGATCTCGGTCAAGTTTTCCTCAAAGATCTGGTTCCTCATGAGGATGTCGTCCACATAGATGAGGTTACTGCAGGCAGCGGCATCACTCAAGTCTTCATGGAGGAAGATAGTAAACTTGTTTGTGGAGTTTGAATATCTGAATGGACAATGCTTCCAGGTGTATTGGCAGTTACCAAAAGAGAAATCCAGCTTGTACTGGTCAGCTGGGTCGACTCTCATTGTCCAGAAGCCATTGGCCACATCCTAAGTAGAGAAGAAGTAGATCATGGGCCAGCGGGAAAGTGGTCCCTGCTTATTCAGAGGGTGATAGTCAATGGTGAGACACCACTTGCCGGTCGGCTTTAATAATGGCCAGCGAGTTGTAGATTTATTTGCATTCCTGAATTATTTGCTTTTGCAAAAGTTTGTCAAAGAACACTTGGATCGACTCATATGCAGCAAGGGGGATTTTGTACTGCGTACAAATGTTGGTGGCATATTTGAGTCAGTGGGAATGCAAACGAGAAGATCGTCTGGAAATCATGAAAGAGTTTCCAAAGTGTGTTTCTCTGATCCTGTGTCATTAAAGCATCTGCTTTGGCAAGCTGCTCATTGACCTCTGCTCATTGACCTCTTAGGGTTCCTCTGGTGAGGAGCAGATTCTGTCATTAGCCGGGGTCGTGTCTCTGGGTTGAGTCACAAGAGAGTATACAACCATTTACCACTGGTGCCCAGGGTAGCGCTGCAGATTGGTTTTCCTTGTAGTGCTTCGTGGCGGGCCACAGTGATCATTTTGGTCATAAAAGTGGACAGGACACAATCCATGTTGTCATCCATGGCTAGTGATGGAGGTTCGAAATCATAAAACGAGTTATCAATCAACATCCCTTGCAATCGCCCTGCCGATCACCTAAATTGTCCCAATTTGCATCAGTTTCTTAACTAACAAGTAGGCTGAGCAGTGGTTCAACTCAAGCAGGGGTGTGCCACAGATGGTCAGATTGATTTCCCAGAAGTGGGGCAAGTGTTGGAAGTACGCCTGTGGGCCAGCTATCTTCTGTCCTTTAGAGATCACCAGGTGGATGGGAACACCTGCAGTTCACGCAGGGATATTCATATCTACCGCACTAACAACCTGGCACACCCGGGGAATGGTCTGGCTGGATATCATGTGTTCTACCTCAATGGTCAGAGAATGCCCCCCAGCCAGGCTTGAGACCACAGAACCTGGTTGACTGTGTCCAACTGCGCACCTATTTTGACCAGAAGGTCCACCCCCATGAAGAACGGGGTTTGGAGTTGAGGGACTACACTCACAATTTTCCCAATCTGTACGGAGAGGGCGCAAACCCCAGTCGCTTTGAAGAGACTTTGTGGAAACCCCTCCGAAAGGATGCAGTGATTTCACGGTGTGAAGAACGGAGGAGGACTGTGTTGACACAAGTTTTATATAGGTCCTGTCTCACAGCTGGTGTCACTATACTGTTGATGTGCATGCCACCCACTATGTGGGGGCTGTACAGGTTTAAGATTGTGTTGTGAACAAAACAAAAGTGAATAAACTCCAGTGAAGAAAAGAAAAGACTTGTGGTCATGATTTTTTTTTTTTTACTATCAAACGGCGGAAACTATGGGCTCGCAGGTGGCATTGAAGGATCAGAGCCAGGGTCAGGCTCTGGAGGTGGCATGATCATTGGTAGGGGTCTGCTGGCTCCTTGATGATGGTGACTTGTCCATCTGAAGCGGCCTCTGTGTGTCAACCTGAGCCCACATGTGTCCACAAAGGCAGTCAATGAGCAGAGCCAGTTGGTCCAGTAGGTCCTGGCAAATTAACGGTGGTTCTGTATTAATGTGACATATGAAAATGGAGTGTACCAGAAACATCCCTTGAAAGGCAATCGATCCATGCCCGTTTTGTGATAGACAACCTAACTTGCCTGTAGCTTGTGATGCTTATGTTGCAGGTCTCGATCTGTAACAGTTTGCAGAGGGAGCCATCTCTGTGAAGGTGTTAGAACGCATTAAAGTAATTTAATTAAAAACCTTGTCTTTCCACTCAGCTCCTTGTTTGGGTTTTCGTTCGAACCTTAACTTTCCTTTTGGCCGGCGAGTGTTTTGCCATTTTGGAAAATCTTGATTTTGCCATTTTGGCAAATCTCGATTTTGCCATTTTGAATCTCGACTACTCAGGTCAAAGCACACTATGTCCCTTGCAAGCGACTCGAGTTGTTGAGTGCGCAAACCTTGTTGTCAGTATGACCATGGATCGTCCGAGACTATGAAACACCATAGTCACTCAGATCAATATAATGTTGAGAGGACGACTTCTACCCCTTTGTGGTGGGGATGGAGTCCTTTCGATACGTGGGGGTGGGCCCACTCTCCCTTGCTTATGGGGCCCTCGAGCCGCTTACACCACTCAGAAATTTCCCCCCCTTCATAGTGTGGAATCAGTCTGGTCGAAACGCAAGATGGCATAACTGAAAACAGACTGAGGGGGGCACCTGCATCACACCAGAGGGCTGCTGGAGGAGCTTGAAAGGCATCTAGGAGGATGAAGTCAGAGTCTGTACCCTAGGTGCACATTTCTACTGGTTGTGCTAAAGAGGGGGCCCTCTTCGATGTCAGACGTTATGTTTCCAGGGTGGCCAGGTCAGCAGCTGCACTTACCTGATCTGACTCTGCTCTTAGCTGGGCACCTTTGCACATGGTTTCATTTACGTCCTGCATCCAGGCATCAACTTCCTGTGCATGGACTGGATCTCAGCTTGGGTACACCTAACATCTTGGTGCAGGCTGAAATTTTCCATCTGCACCGCTTTGTAGCTGTTCTGCAGCTGAATGAGCTGGGCCTGGTGCTCTGCGGTTTGGAGTTGGGTTCTGCAGTGATGAAGAAGGAAAATGAGGCCCACAAGGTCCGGGATTGTGCGCTCTGTCTTCCTGATCAGGTTGTTGACATAATCAACTAGTTCCTGCAATGCTTCATCACAACGACTAACATTGTAGCCATTGAGGTTATATCTCTCCTCTACAGAGATGGAGGATAGCAGCAAACACATCTTGCAGTGCTGGGTCATCTGAACTCTGAGGAGCTTCAGTTCCGGCCATGTGGGTCGACAGGCGACTCATTTTACCGGGGCAATAAAAATGCTTGTGACACAGTTGCTCTGATAGCTTGTTCTGTTACAGTTGTTATTATGCCAAGACATTGCCGATGCTAAATTGCAAACTGATTTTATATATATTGAACGGTGTTGCCATGGCAACGTGATAAAGTAACGTCCAAAAATTGGAAAAAGGAAGTGTCTCATATCTTCGTGCATAGTGTGATTTACATCAAAATTGAGCCAAATATTTGTCCTTACAGGCTGATCATTGAAGTGGCTATTGTGGGTCACAGACGCAGTCCTGCCAACTGACAAAAGGAAGTGTGGCACTTTTAATATACTTTGAAATATCCCTCTTATGTTTACCTTAATAGCATCAATTGAAATATGTCAAGACAGTGCAGATTTAAAATTCTGAAGGGATTCTTGATATCTTAAATACTGTTACCATGGCAATGCATTAAATGTTATTATTTCTTTTATGTGTATTCACGTTTTTGAGGTACTTGGCATGCTTGACCTTTCATTATATTTTGCACACACATCAAAGTTCCCGCCCATGTAAAGACATTGAGGATGCTGAATTGCACACTGAATTTTTATATTTTAACTGTGTTGCCATGGCGAGGCACTAAAGGGCAAAAATGTGAAACACAAAGTTCCTTATAACTTCAGTGTGCATTGTATGAATATATTGAAAATTCAGCTGTATGTTTTGTAGGGGACTGATCACATTTATGCAGATATTATGGGCCACGGGCATAGTGCCACCAACTGGCAGCAGGAAGTAAGGCAATTTTAACAGACTTTGAAATAGCCCTCTTGTGTTTAAATGAATTGCTTCAAAATTCTTTAGAATAATGTCATGATACTGCTGATGCTAAATTGTAAAGGGATATTTGATATCTTAAATAGTGTTGCCATGGCAACACATTCATTGTTATTATTCCTTTCTTCCTATATTTGGGTGTAAACGTAAATGGTTGTATTTGTATTTATGTAAATTGCTTTAAAAGAATTTTGAATAGTGTCAAGATGCTGCTGATGCAAAATTATAAAGGGATATTTGATATTTCAAATAGTGTTGCCATGGCAACACATTAATTGTTATTATTCCTTTCTTCCTATATTTGGGTGTAAACTTAAATGGTTGTAACTGATAAATGCTAGGGAGTACAGACTTATGCCTGGTCTCTTTTTAAAGAAGACACATGGCAGTTCATCGTGCAAGTGAAATTAAAAATGTATAGAAATTTAAGTTTATTGTAATGAATATGTACTGCACAAACTTTATATATATATATATATACAATAAATATCAACAGAAAAAATATTTGAAAATCAAAGCCACATGTCTAATCCAGTTCTGTTCTAAATTTTAGGTTGATATATAAAAATGACCTTTTGGTGGCAAATTTCAGAAATGTCCAATAGAGGACAGCCAAGCTCCATTGGTGAATGATATCCAAAATAACACTTCTGCACAATAGACCTTTTTTCACAGTGTGATGACACATTTCCATGATGAAGCATTTCTATAGCACCACATCAGCGGTTCTGTACAGAAAAATAATTGTGATTTCTGTGTTACTAAGGTGAGAATTTATTTTAATAAAGACAATAACTTATAAAATGGTTATCAGGAGGGGGTCATTGATAAGTATTGCAAACTTGATATTCGTGAAATCTTATTTACATGAGGAGGACCACATCTAGAGCAAGAAGCACAGCCAACGTTGGGGTGTAGCTAACTACATGTACTGACACTACTAACTTAACTACATTTTTCAGTAGCTTGACAGTAGCTCAGCTGCTTTTAAAACAGAGTAGCTTTTCCAGTAGTGAACTACTTTTTCCAGCAAGTTTTGGTCAGATTTTAACTAATAGCCTTCATTATTGTGT
Source organism: Moxostoma hubbsi (assembly GCA_032164185.1). Taxonomy (NCBI): domain Eukaryota; kingdom Metazoa; phylum Chordata; class Actinopteri; order Cypriniformes; family Catostomidae; genus Moxostoma; species Moxostoma hubbsi. The sequence goes on from JAVLUX010000019.1 coordinate 42,764,368, forward strand.
AGAAGCCAAAATTTTACCAGCAAAACATCCGACGATCTGGCAGCATATTTCTGTCTGAATCAGGCAGAGTCCGCTTCTTCTTTTGTAATGACAGATCACAAACAAAAATAGTGAATTACTGCCACCTACTGAGAGCTTATTACAGATCATATGGATAAGAAGAGATTGTCTGATGGTTATGTAAAGTGAGCAACCACAGTTTGTTTACCTTTACAAGACATACAGGGGCAGGAAAATCTGAAAACGATAAAATAACACCATTTAATTCTTCTATGAAACAAAGAATGTTTTAGACACTTTATTTTTAATAGATCACACAACAGCATATTTACCTTTACTATTTAAAAAAATATTCAAAAAGTTATTATTGCCTTGTTCTAAATATGTTTATTTCACTTCTCATCATCTCTGCATTATTTAAAGCAACTAGTGAATTATTCTTATGATATTTATAAATATACAGTATATATTATTATTAATAAAATCATGCAGAACTATTTCATTTCTGCATTTCTTAACATTTAATTAACTATTATTTTCATGCAAAATAAATAAAATGATTGGTAAAAGAAATAATTTATGGCATGTGTAACAGTGCTCAAAATTACTGTAAAATTCATGCTAAGAATGGTACATCACACCATTGGTTGTTGCGCCAGCATCTTTGCATGTATTTGCATAGTATTCATAGCGGGGTGGCAATGTGATCCACACCAGGGCCTCATATATCTCGCTGTTGATAATTTGCTCTGATGATTGCTCTGATATAAAAATGAACAAGGGGTCCCCCTAGTATAATTGCAGTGGGAGATTTTTTCCAATTGCCACTTTGAGAGGAAAATGTCTAGGTTGCAGTTGTAACCTCCATTCCCTGATGGAGGGAACGAGACGTTGTGTCGAAGAAGCGACACTAGGGGTCTCTCTTGAGCACTGAATATACCTCTGATCTATGAAAAAAGGCCAATGAGAAGTTGGCAGACAGAATTTGCATGTCCCGCCCCCGGAAATACGGGTATAAAGGCTGGGAAATACGTCTGTTTCATTCAAGATTTTTCTGAGGAGCCGGAAATGGTAGGACACAACGTCTCGTTCCCTCCATCAGGGAACGGAGGTTACATATGTAACATAGACGTTCCCCAACTGTCGTTCACTTCGACGTTGTATCGAAGAAGCGACACTACGGGTCCAATTTAAATCACGCCATGCACTGAGCCATGTACGTGTACTGCCGACATAGGAACGGGTTGTCGGAATCCTTATAGTTACCCTAGACAGGGGAACAAGGCGCCGCTTGCCAACCTGGGAACGGGCCGAGCCTAGCCGGGCCTCTTTTCTCTCTGTGTTTTTCGAATAGGGTCAACGGCTGGGGCACTTACACGCTTCGGGGAACGGGGTCTTACCCAGTTTCCTATTCTTTCAGGGGGAAAAGACCCTGCGGAGACCACACCTGCCCAGAGAGGGGGAGGTAAGAGTGGTGACATACACCACATGGGCTTTTAGGTCACATGTGTGAAGTGGCGTGGTGGTAGATCCCACCTCTTCAGAGGGAGGAGTTGCTACAGAAACGGTGACCGGGGGCAGTGGGAATTGCCCAAGGGAGACGCGGGTCTGCTCGTAAGGGGACCTTTCCGCGGAAAATACACACAGGGGGGAAGTCCACGAAGGAGCCCTGACCTGTGGAGCACCTATTCCAGTACAGGGTAGATCAGAGTACCCGCAGTCGATTCAGTCATCCAGGGAGCTGAGTGAGTGGGATCATCTGGGAGAAAAAGTGCACGTTTTTACCTCGACCGAGGGAAAGGGCGCTAGGTGCAAGCGATCCACTCGGTCAGTCCGTCAGCATGTTACCGAGTTCTACTGGCTCGGACCTGAGAAAACACGGGACGTAACTGACTCACTCTGAGATTGTAAATCTCGCAAAGGTATTAGGTGTTGCCCAACCCGCTGCTCTGCATATGTCTGGCATTGAGGTGCCTCTGGCCAGTGCCCATGAGGACACAACGCTCCTTGTCAGCAGGGCCGTCTTTTAGGGAGAGGGTTCTGAATCCAACTGATTCTAGCGGCTCGAAGGCGGGAGTACGAGGTCCGAGAACCAAGCCCGGGTGGGCCAATAGGGAGCCACTAGAGTGACTTGTTCCTCATCCTCCCTGACAGCACCTGTGCAAGAAGGCTCACTGGGGGAAATGCATACTTGTGCAGCCCCTTGGGCCAGCTGTGTGCCAGTGCGTCTGCCCCCGAGTGGAGCCTCTGTTCGGGCATACCAGAGCGAGCAGTGGGAGGTCTCTTGGGAGGCAAACAGGTCTACCTGAGCCTTGTCGAACCGTTCCCAAATCAGCTGGACCGACTGGGGGTGAAGCCTCCACTCTCCACTGGGCAAGCGTTGTCGTGATAGCACGTCCACCAAAACATTGAGGTTGCCAGGGATGTGAGTGGCATGCAGCGACTTGAGGAGAAGGAGGAGATGACGGGCGAGTTGTGACATGTGGCGGGAGCGTACGCCGCCATGGCGATTTAAGTTTTAGCACACGTTGAAGAACGTCTTCAACCCATTGATGTGCCATTAAAATTCCAATCATCTCTGCGGTATATACTGAGACATGATCTGTAATTCTCTTTTCAATACTATATTTAAAATGGGGAATGTAAACTGCTGCGCCAGTATCTGGATTCTTAGATCCATCTGTGAATATTTGAATACTATTGTAATATTCTTGACTTAGGTGCTGCTTCACAACTATGTCCTTTGTTATGCTTATTTCCTTTGTTTGCATCTTGCAATGTTAGATCTACATCAGGTTTAGGGAAAAGCCATGGAGGTATTGATGGTATTACCACTGTGGGACTAATATTTATATTATTTATCTCTATGTTCTGGGCTTCTTTTTCTACATTCCATCCAAAACTAATTATTTCTCCTTTTTCATACTCCCAGCATTTTTCTAGGATCTTTTTCACTGGGTGATTCTCATCGTGTCCCTTTAGTGTACTCCAATATGACATTTTTAATTGTAACCTCCTAACATCCAGAGGCATTTCTGCCATTTCTACCTGCATTGCTGGGTTAGGGGATGTTCTGAATGCTCCACAACTTATTTGTAATGCTTGCGACTGAATAACATTTATTTTCTTTAACTTGGATGCTGATGCTGAGCTGTATATTATGCACCCGTAATCTATTACTGGTCTGATCATTGCACAATATATTATTTTTAATGATTGCCGACTTGCACCCCACTGCTGCAGATCGTTTGAACACAATGGCCTATAGCGCCACCAGCGCAGCCAATAAGAAGCGCAAACCCATCATTGCAGTATTTACTTAAAGAACCCTCAACCTATAATATTTAACTCGTTACAAATGCAAAACTGCTTTCAAACACATTTGATGTTTATTGTACAGTTATGAGGAGCAGTATTTTGGGCAAATGAGAGTTTACCATTGGCAGGGCTATCCTGTGTCACACGGTAAAAATACAAAACCAAATGATTAGCAATTTGTCCTCTCACTCGTAGCAGCTGGTTAAACTCATGGAAACATGGAAGAGATAGCTTTTTGAAAAAAAAATTTATAATTTCATCCTAACATATTAATAATAAGATCTGTATGTATTATGTGTGTTTATTATGTAAGAGAATGTAATTATTTATTTATTATGAAATACAAATGACTCATTTTTTCACGTATTTGATTTCTTGTGAGTTTGTAAATGGAATAAAATGGATGCACAGAAAGCTAACACTAACACAATTGAATTGGTTAGCCTAGATTAGAGTGAAACTGCAGAGGTGTGGAATATATAATACAGGCCAGAAGGGGATTAAATGATCTGAGAGAGAGAGAGAGAGAGAGAGAGAGAGAGAGAGAGAGAGAGCAGCAGTGCTCCTGATACAGAAGGCAGTGTTGCTGCGGTGTAGAGTGAATTAATGAGGTTGGTGCACATTAATGATAGTTGGGAATAAAGGAGTCAGGCAGCAGTATATTCTGTATATTTAAAGGAACCCTATAAATACTCCTCCCTTTAAAAATCTGCTGCAATACTCACAGAGACATTCAGAGTCAAAGCGCATGTTAAACAACCTTCATTATGATTCATTATATGTACATCACAGTATCACAGCACAGCCACACACTTACACTGATAGAATTTAATCGTGGTGCACACACATGCTGCTCATACAAACTGAGCAGCTTATGAATACAAACTGGTGGTCAACCGATATGGGGTTTTTAATGGCCGATGCCGATATCCAGAGAGCAGGGTGGCTGACAGAGGTGGGTAGAGTAGCAAAAAACTGTACTCAAGTAAAAGTAAAATTTACAAAAAAAAAAATTACTCAAGTAGAAGTAAAAGTACCAACATAAATAACTAAGAGTAAGAAATTATCCAATTAAAAGAGTGCTCAAATAGTGAGTGACTCATTACTTTCACAAATGACATAATAGATGTTAACTCCCCTATATTCCATTACATAATACATAATAACATGTATCATTCACCAACATGTTGTTGCAAACCCATATAACTTTCTTTCTGCATGCAACACAAAGTAGATATTAGACAGACTGTTTGCCTGAGTCACTATTACTTTCATTAAAAAAATGTCCTCTCCATATTTTGAAAGTGAATGGTGAGCGAAACTGTCAGTCCATTGTGTCTTCCACATAATACACTGGTTTGGAACATGAGGGTAGGGAAATGATGACAGAATATTAGATTATGGCTGAGCTATCACTTTAAAGGAATAGTTCACCCAAAAATGAAAATTCTCTCACAATGTAATACTCACTCTCATGCATCCCAGACTTCCTTTCTTTAGAACACAAATTAAGATTTTTAGATTAATATTTTAGCTCTGTAGGTCCATTCAGTGTAAGAGAATGCTGACCAGAACTTTTATGCTGCTTTTATGTGCTTTTTGGTGCTTCAAAGTAATACATACAACTCCAGTGGTTTAATGCATGACTTCAGAATTGGTATGACAGGTGTGGGTGAGAAACAGATCAATATTTAAGTAATTTTTTGCTATACATTTTTCTCTCTGCCCAGTAGGTGGTGAATTGCATGAAGAAAGTGAATCACCAAAAACACAAGAAGAACAATGTGAAATTTAAAGTGGAGATTCACTGAGCAGGGAGGAGAATTAATAGTAAAAAATAAATTAAATATTGATCTGTTTCTCACAACATCTATCATATCGCTTCTGAATACATGGATTAACCACTGGAGGCCCATGGATTAGACTACTTTTATGCTGATTTATGTGATTTGAGGAGCTTCAATATTTTAGCACCGATTCACTTTCATTGTATGGACCAAAAGAGCTGAGATATTCTTCTAAAAATCTTAATTTGTGTTCTGCAGAAGACAGAAAGTCATGCACATCCAGGGTGTCATGAGGGTGAGTAAATGATGACAGAATTTTCATTTTTAGGTGAATTATTCCTTTATGAGCGTGATATAGCCCATGTACCAAATAACTTTTCCCATTCCTGCCCAACCTCCTCTATTCTGCAGGACATGACATACCAAGTGATCCTGCTTATTTAGCATTTTTTTTTGCATTCCTTGCATTGTTTGAACATGTTTTATGCACAACAATAACACTCTGTCGGCATTAAGGGAAATTTAGACCCTACACAAACTGATTTTAATGTAATTGTTTCATACATTCTGATTTAAAATGGTGATCAGTGTATTGAAAATAAGTTATCATGTCTCCCTATTATTTTTTGGAATCAGATTCATGTAGTGTTTATTAGGGATGGGCATTCATCAAGAATTTGGTATTCGAATATTTAAGCTCATAAAAAAATTAATATTCGAATATTCTATTATTTAAATGAAGGTAATTAATGAGAAACAGACGTTGTCAAATTATAAAAAAAAATTGTCATAAAAGGTTAAAAACATAAAAAAACAAGCTTCAAATTATATTCAAATAGAATGAAAGCATTTAAACTCACACAAAGCATAGAAAAGTAGACTGATGCAGTAAACATACAGGACATATATCAAAATCAAATAAAATCAAATCACTTTATTGTCACACTGCTGTGTACACGAGTGCAACAGTAGGTGAAAGTCTTGTGTGCAGTTCCGAGCAACAAAGCAGTAATGACAGTGACGAGACATAAACCATTTTACAATAAACAACATATTTACACAACACAATTTACTTAACAAATGTACACATAATTACACAACAATTTACATATCAAATGTAAACAATACACACAATGTAGAATAAACATACACTAGATAAGGGTGTATAAAAATATATATACACTAATTGAATTGGGGAGAATATATTTTACAGAATGAAGATTAATAAAGTGCAGTGCTGATTGTTGATCGTGAGAGATCATGTGTTCAGAAGTCTTATTGCTTGTGGGAAGAAGCTGTCATGTAGTCGGCTGGTGCGGGTCCTGATGCTGCGATACCGCCTGCCTGATGGAAGCAGTGAGAGCAGACCATAACTCGGGTGGCTGGAGTCTCTGATAATCCTCCAAGCTTTTTTCACACACCGCCTGTTATATATATCCTGGAGGGAGGGAAGCTCACCTCCGATGATGTTTCTGGCAGTTCGCACCACCCTTTGCAGGTCTTTGCGGTTGTGGGCGGTGCTATTGCCGTATCAGGCGGTGATGCAGCCAGTCAGGATGCTCTCTACAGTGCTAGTGTAGAACCGTGTGAGGATGTGTTGGTTCATTCCGAAATTCCTCAGCCGTCTCAGGAAGAAGAGGCGTTGGTGAGCCTTCTTCACAACGGCCTCAGTGTGGACGGACCATGTGAGTTCCTCAGTAATGTGGACACCGAGGAATTTGAAGCTGCTGACTCTCTCCACCGGTGCTCCATTAATGGTGATGGGGCTGTGTTCTCTGTCTTTCTTCCTGAAGTCCACTACAAGCTCCTTGGTTTTATTGACGTTGAGGGAGAGGTTGTGCTCCTGACACCAGCGCGTCAGAGTGTGCACCTCCTCTCTGTAGGCTGTTTCATCATTGTCAGTGATCAGACCTACCACCGTCGTATCGTCAGCAAACTTAATGATGGCATTGGAGCTATGTGTCGCCACACAGTCACGTGTGTAAAGGGAATACAGGAGTGGGCTGAGAACACAGCCCTGCGGGGCTCCAGTGTTGAGGGTCAGTGATGTTGCTGCCCATTCTAACCACCTGACGTCTGCCTGACAGGAAATCCAGGATCCAGCTGCACAGCGAGCTGTTTAAGCCCAGAGCCCGGAGTTTCTCATCAAGCTTGGAGGGCACTATGGTGTTGAATGCTGAGCTGTAGTCTACAAACAGCATTCTCACATATGTGTTCCTTTTTTCCAGATGGGAGAGAGCAGTGTGTATTGTAGATGCAATGGCATCATCAGTGGAGTGGTTGTTGCGGTAGGCAAACTGTAATGGGTCCAAAGAGGTGGGCAGAACAGAGCAGATGTGATCTCTGATCAACCTCTCAAAGCATTTGCTGATGATGGGGGTGAGGGCAACAGGACGCCAGTCATTTAAGCAAGTGATTTTTGATTGCTTCGGTACAGGCACAATGGTTGATGGTTTGAAGCATGTGGGGACTACAGACAGGGAGAGGGACAGGTTGAAAATGTCCGTAAAAACACCAGCCAATTGGTTCGCGCACACTCTGATGACGCGGCCCGGAATACCGCCTGGACCCGCAGCTTTATGGATATTCACCTGTCTAAAGGATCGGGTTACATCCGCAACAGAGATGGAGCGTGAACCAACCTCTGTAGTGTCGGCCGTGAGTGCTCTCTCCGCGAGGGTGGTGTTATTGTCCTCGAAACGAGCATAAAATGTATTAAGCTCGTCTGGGAGAGAGGCAGCGGTGTTCGTGGTGGAGTTTCTATTCCGTTTGTAGTCCGTGATGATGTTAATTCCCTGCCACATACTTCTAGAGTCAGTGGTGTTGAACTGTCCTTCAATTTTGTGCCTGTACTGGCGTTTGGCTACACTGATGGAGTTACGGAGGGCATAACTGGCTTGTTTACGCTCCTCCGCGTTCCCGGAATTAAAAGTGCCGCGCGAACATCGCCGTTAACCCATGGTTTCTGGTTGGGGTAGATCTGTATCGTTTTTGTCGGAACAACATCATCTACGCACTTCCTGATGAAACACATTACGCTATCAGCGTAAACCTCGATGTCGTCATCAGAGGCGGACCGGAACATCTTCTAGTCCGCATGATCAAAACAGTCCTGTAGCGCAGAGTCTGATTGGTCCGACCAGCACTGGATCGTTCTGAGGGTGGATGCTTCCCGTTTCAGTTTCTGCTAAATAATATGAATAACTATTTATTATTATTATTATTATTATTATTATTATTATTATTTTTATTATTGTCATCATTAGTATTTGTTTGCACTTTATAACAATTTTTAAGTTGAATGGGTTCCAAAAAATAACTGTTTGATGAAAAGTGGACTGATGTCTCACAACTAAATTGAACAAAAAAGTGATCTGAATAATTTAAAGTCCAGATGTAAGTTGAAACATTTTTGGAAAAAAAAGAAAGAAAGAAAAATCTAAAATAAAACACTGGCTTCTTTTCTACTGAAGACTTGAAGAATGGAATTACTGTTAATTTTGCTGCTATACATAAAAGTTAATAATAAAGTTTTTCTTAATAAGCTATACATTTATATTGAAATAATGTGTAGTTAGAGGTTTGTATTTCTTTACATATTAAAGAAATTGGTACTCCCAATTAGTTCCACACAATAATGTAAAGATATTCTAAACCGATTATGTTAAAAAAACAACACTGGTATCGGATCGGGATCGGTATTGGCCGATACTGAGATTTCCGGTATCGGAATCAGAAGAGAAAAATTGGTATCATTGCATCCCTACTTTAAATGTTGTTTTTTCATTCAGTATCAATTTTAAAAACTATTGGCCTATTAATCGGTTATCGGCTAGTCTTCCCAACTTAGTCATTGGTATTGGCAAAATCCTATATCGGTCGACCTCTACTCTCAGCTAGCAAAGTCTTTCTCAGATGCCATGTTTGTTGTTTACAGAAGCACTGCGTGGATTACGTTCCTACGGGGATGCTGCTTTCTGACGAGCTGCACATATACGAGATTTAAGTGTACACTGCTTATACAGTATATTTAAATAGGAACCCAGCTTTCTTACAGTAAGCCACATTCTCACAATAACCCATTTTTTTGGTATCCATGATCTGAACGTGCTGACAGAACCGTTTGCTCAACAAATGTGATCAACTTGTGTCCACACTCAACAGCGCCACACAGTGCATTCTGTGCATTATGTCAATTTTAATTGTGTGTTCAGGATTGAACAGGCATCTCACTGTATATATAGAGAGAGAGAGTATTTTTACTATTCGAATAATTATTGCACATTGAATATTCGACTACTCATGCACATCCCTAGTGTTTATCATAGATAAGTGATGTATTTTAAAAGTTGGCATACAGTGTTCATTATAATGGGTTACAGGTTTTGCAACTCGGTTCTCAATACTCACTACTCATGAGTACTTTTAAATGAGCTACTCTTTTACTCTTGAGTAATTTTTAGGACAGCTACTTTTTCTCTACTCACTACATTTTTTTGGGAAGTAACAGTACTTCTACTTGAGTATGATTTTTCAGAACTCTTTCCACCCCGGTACTCCAGCAACAATGAATGGTATGTTCATGTGTCAGGGCGGAGGGCGAGGCCGGTTCGTGATGATACACACCCGGTCCCGTATCAGGCTAATCAAGCCTCCGAGAGGGATAAAGGCCGATGGCAGACGGTGGTGCGACGAGAGAGAGATCATTTACGGACATGTCCGTCGTGTGTGTGTTTGTCTGTTGTTTTAAGTTTATTATAAAAATATTATTTATATCGTCCAGCCGGTTCTCGCCTTCTCCTTGCCCGTTGAAATCCTTTACAGTCCACATTAGCAATTGCATTTTCTCAAAAAATACAGAATCAAACCAATTGTACATACAGTGCATAGTGAATAAGACATTAACTTATAGCACACGTGAAACACTTTTATCTTGGGCTTCATCTGAAAACGTAGGCAGCTGACTTTCTACGTTGCTGCCTAAACAGTTAATGGCTTAACTACAGCTGTTTTGAATGAATGGAATTCTTAAAGAAACTGTCTCCAAACAGTTTGAAAAGCACCTTATATTCATCGTATCTCCGTATACAGGCTCCAGAGGCAGAATGTTCCTGGTTTTGGATGCAGCCTTGAAATGGCACTCATATGCTTGTGCAGATCCAGTGTGAGTGGCATGACCCATTCTCATGACAATAGGTCAAATTAAACAAAAGTCATCAGCATTTTTAATAATCGCACTATATTTTGAGTGCTAGTTAGGGCTGGCCCCAAACTTCTCAGATACCTTCAGGGCATAGTGCCGATGACACATATCAAGTTTTATAATGATAAACCAATCCGTTTGTAAAATATATAATTTTACATAAAAATTCTAAATGTCCAACATCCAATATGGCCGAACATTGGTATTATCAGAGTATCTTTCAACAATGTATGCCCCATGTAATCTAAAGAGGCAAGTGTTTTTGGGCCAATCTATTCAGAAGTTATAAGCTAAAATGCCATTATTCCTGACCAGTAGACAAGGGTGCATTAATGCACAGGCTTACACAGGCTGAAGCTCCATTTGAGGCGTCACCACACTATTCTCCCCCATCAAATTTTGCGGGAGTACGTCTTAATTAACGGAAACATGGAAACAATGTGCAACAGTGAAAGCTGTCCATGTAATGCATGTTCATAGAACAACAGTCTAGAGTTTTGCCTTCCTGCCTCCAATCAATATTTACATTTAGAAATCAGTAATGTGGCATATTTCAAAACGAGATATTCAACAAAATTGTATTAATAAATTATATAAGGTCACTACTGATTTCATGTTGTCTTTATTTATATAATTATAAAACGTTATCGGTATATCACAATATCAAAACAAGGCCACACACTGACATCTAATAAATGAATGTCAGTGAGCTCAGTGCATTAACAGGCGTGCTGTTCAAACACTGCAGGATATTTTCACCAGAGTGAAATAACTTTGTGCCTTAATAACTTGATGTCTTCTGTTTCAGGTTAGGTTTAGGGGTAGGGTTAGGGGATAGTTTGTACAGTATAAAAACCATTATGTCTATGAAAAGTCCCCATAAAACATGGGAACACAATGAGTGTGTGTGTGTGTGTGTGTGTGTTGTGTGTGATAAAAACTTAGCAAGAAAGAGAGTGTGAGATGTCACAGAAGAGATATTGCGCCTTAATAACTTACGAGTGTTTGTGTGTGTGTGTGAATGTAGGATAGGACCTGAGTGAAAAAGAAAAACAATGTGTTAAAGGAAGATTGCGAGCGGGGGAAGACTATTGGACGAGCTGTGAGGAGGCGTGGCCAAAGTCTGAATGATTTGTTCGACAGTTGCCAGAGAGAGCAGAGGGAGTATAGGATGCGAGAGACTGCTGCTGAGTGTGTGTGTGTGTTTATGGGGGGTGAGAGAGCACAGGAAAAATTGCAGCAGAGACAGACAGGCATGCGGTGTGGATGTGCTTCTGCGCTCGGTTGCGGCTAGGTTTCTTACATGCTGTGAGGACTGTGTGTCAGACTACTGCTTTATCTTCAGATGAAGACAAGCACTGCAGAACAGCACTGACAGACAGTTGCTATTAAATCCATTACTGGACTTCTGAATCTCCAAGCAAACCTTCTTTGAAACAGAGATAGGGACATACAGAGGCACAAGTAGAAAGATAAAGTAGACTGTAAAAAAAAGAAAAGGAGTTTTGCCAAAGGAACGGGGTGCAGGACAGAAGGACTACAGGATGCATTAATGTATTCTTTGCACGCATTGCCGAGAAGCATCTCAAAACCTGGATTGGCAATGCATTAAATGCCTTTTCTTTACTCTTATCTGTATTCATTAGTCCATTCATGATCTCTGGGGAAATATTGGCATTGGAGGCCAAGGAAATATTGGAATAATTTCAAACTTAAGAAGCATGCAGGATCTTGTCTCTCTGTAACCTGCCTGCAACCATTCAAGTGTGCGAGAGGTGTTTCTTTTTTATGAAGTCAAGCCAAAAGGAGGTGACCTGCTGTGGTGCAGCATCTTTCCTGATGTGTCCTCATGATCCGGCATTAGAGCAGCAGTGGTATTGATTAAAGGTCTAGCCAGATTTAATTGCAGAAGAACCTGAAGCAAAAGTCCAATATCTAATGGAAGATATTGAAGTAGTGCTTGAAATAATAATGTTTGGCTTGTGAAGCGAAGACATTCACATCATCTCAGTTCTAAAACTTATTTTCATCACAAAATCATGTAATGTCGATATTTTAAGGACTGTTTGTACTTTGGAGCTTGCTGTTGTATCACATTTCTTTGCCTTGTTTGAAGTCTTGTCAAAGTGGGGATCATTTGGCCACTGGGGGTCCAGGTGCCAGCCCCAGCTCCGGCCCCTAACCCAAAAATGCGGCGCTCCAGTACGGATGAAACCCCGTACCGGCGCAGTCCCTCACTGGAAAGCAAGCCAGGCTCACCTCCACTGCATTACAGTGGGGAGTACGAGTACCACAGCTCACCTTTTGTCTTTGGCATCCGTACCACACCGGGCTCAAAGAAAGATAACACCAGCTACACCACCGCACAAAGCAGGAAATACGTGGTGTTTTACTTGGATCTGTCCTTTATCTTCCTTCTAGAGCTGCGGCACTGCAAGATGGCCGAGGGCTGCCTGAGGACCCTGCGATACGGGATGGTCTTCTTCAACCTGCTCTTCTGGGTGAGTGTCAAGCCTATATACTATATATCTGTATGTGTGTACAACACAAGGTTAAAGGAATAGTTCACCTAAAAAAGAAAATTCTGCCATCATTTACTAAGCTGTTGTGTCTGTGGAACACCAAAGGAGAATTTTTAAGAATCTTCAAGTTGCTCTTTTCCATATAACAACAATTCATAGTGACCATGGCTGTCAAGCTCCAAAAAAAAACAAAATATAAAAACACCATAAAAGTGGTCCAAACTACCAGTGCCGGTCCTGCCCCATTTGGCACCCTAGGTGAAACTTACAGTGCCCCCGCACCCTGGACTTTTTTATGAGTAAAGATACATTAGTACTGTAAAGTGTAAATTAACCAAATCAAGTACAAAGATGTTCAAAAACATTATACTATATGTTACACAGCAAGGGGCATTTATCACCCTGCTTGATTAAAGCATTAGAAATTGAAAGGGATTTCACAACAAATACCATTACAGGTGTAGTGTTTTGGAAGTATGCACGATAGCATTTTTTTTTTCTCGATATGATTCTGATACTTGAACTCTCAGTATAGGGGATCCCCATCTTGTTCCGATGCAAGTGTTGGTTGTTTTTTCATAATCAGATTAGAATATCTTTACTGGGTGAAACTGATTGGGGGTACTCTTTTATATGTTATAAACAAAAACATCTAACTAAAGATTATTTCATTATAAAATGCAATTCAAAAAGCTATTGTATGCCTTCAATAAACTTTAAATAAAATGCATGAGTCATGTGGACTACTTTAATGGTGCTTTTGTGGTTCTTTTATGCTATTTTTGGAGCTTGATGGTAACGACCATAATCAACACACAGTATCAGACCCAGGTATCGGGACGGTGCATCCCTAGTGTTTTGGGTTATATTCTATAGGATTTAATTAATTGTATTCATTTCCACAACAGATACTGTATGTATTGTCCCCTAGTGATATCCATCAGAAATAAGGTTTCCAACATTTTTTTCCCTGTGTGTGTGTGTGTGTGTGTGTGTTTTCAGCAGGATCATTACTGAGGCACATGCACCCCATCACTGATTCATACCATGGTATTTACATTGTACTAAAAGGAACATGTCCAAAAAAATCAGTAATGTTCAGGCCATTTTGCTAGCAAAGTTTTAATCATGCTTAAATAACTTCTAACTTCCTGTCCTAGAAATCTGCACTTATTTGGTTTGCACCTTCATGTAAGCCATTGTAAACTTTCAAGCATTTGGTGTCTCTGAAAAGCCCAGTGTGTCATCTTAAAATAAACCAAGATTTCATTCCGTGGCAAGTATAGGCTAAGAGAAATTTGAACAACAAAAGTCTTATGCAAAAATGAATTGATGGGTCTTACAAGGATAATGACTTTTAAAGCTCGATTTATCAAATATGATACAAAACTATTTTCTATAGGTACAAAATACAGCTCCATAGAAAATTATATTTCATATGTAAGGCTTTATAGGGTTAAGCATTATTTTTGGAATGAAAGTTCAAACAAAAAAATTATATTATACAATTCATAATTATAACGTCATGGTTACTGTTGTAACCTCTGTTCCCCAAGGGAAGGAACAAGACGTTGTGTCGAATGAAGTGACACAAGGGGTCTTACTGGGATGCCAAACGTACCACTGAATCTGAGAAAAGGCCAGTGTCAAGTTGGCAGACAGAATTTGCATGCCCCGCCCCAGACATACGGGTTTAAAGGGAAGAGGGACAGCGAGTGCTAATCAGGATTTTGCACTGAGAAGCCGAAAATAAGGTACGGCCCTTTACAGTGGTAGGTCTAGAGCTGTGGCAGGAGGGACTTAACATCTCGTTCCTTCCCTCGGGGAACAGAGGTCACTCGACGTTGACAGAGAACACATGCAGGTCCCCAACCCTCTTGATGGAGGCTAACGGGATCAGGAGGGCCGTCTTCAGCGAGAGGGCCTTGAGCTCAACTGAATCAAGCGGGCGCCTTTCAGGAACCTGAGTCATGCTTACCTAGGGACTTGCCATCTACACCTCTGCAGGAGCCTCTGGAATTGTTATAGAGAAACCGCTGTCCCGGGCTCAAAGAGAGCGAGGCACCTGAGCACTGACTGAGCGCGCTCGTTGGTGAAACGCGCTGTCATTGAGACTGAGTCTAACTCAATTCCGAGAAAAGAGATGCTCTGAACCGGGACGAGCTTGCTCTTTTCCTAAATTGACCTAAATCCTAGATGGCTGGGGTGCCTGAGCATCTGGTCCCTGTAAGCGCACAGTAACTCTCGAGAGTGAGCCAGTTGTCGAGGTAGTTGGATGTTGTATGGATGTCCACTTCCCTTAGCGGGGCAAGAGCTGCCTCTGCGATCTTCGTGAAGATGCGAGGGGACAGGGACAGGCCGAAGGGGAGGATATGCCTGTCCGTCGAACACAAACCGTAAGAAGGGTTAGTGTTGAGACAGAATGGAGACGTGGAAGTATGCGTCCTTCAGGTCTACCGGCGCGAACCAATCTAGCAGTGGAATGCAGGTAAGAATATGTTTCTGCGTGAGCATTTTGAATGGGAGTCTGTGTAAGGCCCGGTTGAGAACTTGCAGGTCCAAGATTTGTTGCAACCCACCGCTTTTTTTTGGGTACGATGAAGAAAGGTCTGTAGAAACCCTTCTCCATCTCGGCTGGAGGGACAGGCTCTATCGCATCCTTGAGGAGCAGGGTCATGATCTCTGCTAGTAAGGCGCTGGCATTCTCGTGGAAGTGGAGCGAACACCGCTGAAAAGAGGCAGGAGCTGTAGTCGAATTTTCCTGGCCAGCCAGCGCGACGGATTGGGAATTGAAAGCCACGCATCCAAACTCCGCACGAGGGGCACTAACGGGACGATCGCTTTTGACATACCGGGCGGGGCTTCTCGGCAGGGGGGAGCTGGTAATAGCGTGTCGGGAGGCAGAAGAGCGTCCTGCGGCTTGGGTTCTGAGAAAAGCACTTACCTTGCTCCGTGCACCTGGCAGGGGGCAGGTTAGAGACTGAGGAAGAGGTCCTAGAGAGGCGTCTGTGGAACTCGTTATATGCCTGGGGCTGAGCAGTCGCGGGACCGGATGCAAGGGAACTGCGTCCGGGGAGCCAGGACTGTAGAGTTTTGGGATGATGTAAGAACAGCGCGCACTGGCTGGATGACCCAGGGAGTGAGAAAATCACTTTTTATTGAGAATGTGGGTGCCACAGCCTGAAGGCGGTGGCCAAGCTGGGAGACGGGGGCATTGAGAAACGTGCCCTGTCAACGTTGCGCATCTCGACAATTTTCAGCCAGAGGTGACGCTCTTGGACCATGATGATGGCTATCGCCCTCCCGAGTGCCTGCGCTGTGACCTTCGTGGCTCTGAGAGCGAGGTCGGTGGCAGAGCGCAGTTCCTGCAGCACGTCGGGGTCAGAAACACCCAGGTGCACATCTTTGAGTGCCTCTGCTTGGTGAACTTGCAGGAAAGCCATGGCATGCAGGGCTGAGGTGGCCTGTCCGGTGGCACTGTAGACTTTTGAG
Organism: Moxostoma hubbsi; assembly: GCA_032164185.1. Classification (NCBI taxonomy): domain Eukaryota; kingdom Metazoa; phylum Chordata; class Actinopteri; order Cypriniformes; family Catostomidae; genus Moxostoma; species Moxostoma hubbsi. Next base: position 42,780,690 of record JAVLUX010000019.1, read on the forward strand.
GTCAGTGGGGGGCAGCTGAAGTGGCTTTCTCTCGTGAGAAAAGAAAGCCACGACGCAATGTAGCCATGGCTATGTTCTCGCACTGAGAACATGAACCATTGATAAAATGCTGCCTGCGTGTTATCGCAATCCAGGAACGCGAGGCAGATTTTATGACCTTCAGAAGTGGAGAGAAATCATCCAGGAACTACACAGAGGCAGAAAGATGTCTTTAACGCCTGTTGTGTTTTGCTCTTTTATGAGTGGGAACTCAAACTCTTTTAGGGGAAAAAAACTCTTTTTAGGAGGAGAAACACTCTTTCAGGCAATGAAAGAGCTGTCGAAGCGCCCAGGGGCGTAGACTGCACACCGTTCAGAGAAAGAGAATGCCAGCTGGAGGTGAGTGAAACAGAGGTGAACTCAGCTTGCTGTTGCACAACCGTTCGGCTACAAAGAAAAATTCTGACTGGTACTCGCTGCCCCGCTTCCCTTTATTTGCCAACTTGACATTGGTCTTTTCTCAGGTTCAGAGGTACGTTCTGCATCCCAGGAAGACCCCTTCTGCCACTTCATTCGACACAATATCGAGTGAGTGACAGAAGGGGAACTGCATGTTTTCTCTATGTTACAAAAAATTAATTTGCTTAGGAGGTTGGGAAAAACAAGAAATTATATTTCATTTGAACACACACAATGGGTGTTTCTCAATGATAAGAATGCAGAGAACGGACTTGCGGTTCTTATGAAGTCTATCTGGAAGAACAAACACGGAAGGACAGGAGGACATAAAACGCATCTACTTCGAGCTTTGAGATGTGCTGCAATCTTCCTGTTGTGCAGTTGCTCATCCTTGCCCACAAGTCACCATCCGATGCATCCTTTATATTTGGCCTGATCAAGAACACAAGCAGATCATTTTATGCATTCTCGGTACTTGCATTCTTGATTACTGGAATTGGGCATCAGCAGAGAATGATGAAGTTAAACTGTTTTTTTGTTTTGATATTTATGTCCTATTTTTACAAAGTTAAAGTTTTGTGTAAAATTATGCAATCTAAAGGTTTTTTTTTTTTTTTTTTTTTTGCAATTTTCTGTACATCTGTGACAGAGCGACACATCCCTCCCATGGATCATCGTCACCCCACTTTGTCAGAGAGTCTTCAGCAAGGCTCACAAGTAAGTTGAGCTGAGGAGAGAGAGGAGGGGCATGGTGACATTTCCCATTTTGCGGCATGTGGTGGGGCGCACCTGAACTCAATGAAGATCTTCATCGACGCTGCCTTTAAACACCAAGCGTGCTTCTCCTCTGGAGACCGGTCTCTACCCACTGGTGTCTTGTAGGTCCAGGAATGGAGTGGGGAGAGTCTGGCTTGGATTAGATGTGTCACCAGACCCGCACCCCAGACCACCGATGCAAAATAAATATCACGCCAGGGATGCACGCATTGGAGCATGCATTACGGCCAACAGGCCAGGATACTGGCCCCCTATTTGCCTTAAACACTGAGGCCCCGGGAAACTGGGCTGCTCAAGAAGGAGTCACCGCCCCACGTGCCTTGGAATCCACGAGGGGAGTGCATGCGGCTGTGGGACCCAGATTCCCAGATTCCGGATGCCAGATTCCCATTTTGTTTAGACACTTATTCCCTCATGGACACTTTATTCCCCATTTTTAACATTTTATGTGTAATATTATATCCAATAAACACCTCTCTGAGGCTTGATGCCACACCCACTGTGTCTGTCTCTTGTTCACCCCGCCTAAACATTTAAAAAAAGCATTGTTTGATCACAAAGTATTTGCCTTATTGAGCAAATATTGATATGCATGATTATTGGGATTATTTTTATTAACTAATTGGCAAATCATTAATTAATCAATTCACAGCCCTAGTATTTATGTGTATGAATTGCACAGGTTCAGAATTAGTCTTTTTGAACTGGGGAGGATGATTTGAGATCCTAAAAATAAAGTTAATTATGCACACACACACACACACACACACACACACACACAGACTATATTCATAAACATTATTCTTTTTAGTATAACAAACTTGCAATTCTGCAAGCACACTGAGCTGCTGCAGTGAATACTAACACTTTTTAACTGTGGTTGTTTTGTCCAAACTCAACTAAGGCATGCCTTGTTTACTTCTTAAATACACTGTAAGAGCTTGGACAGAGAAAACAAACATGATGTGAAAGTGTAGTTTGCTTTACAATATTAATAAAATCTGGAAGTCAAGACTCAGGGGTTTGTGAACCCCTGACCAAAAAGGTGGGGGCCCATGAATAAACTGTATAGAAGTGCATGGACTAATATTTATAACATATAGAAATTTCTTTTAAAATATTCCAGATATTTCAAAATATATTTCTAAATGGGGCTAATTTGCTCAATATCCTTATTAGTGATAGCTTTAGAGATTTCTTGAGGATGTGAATTCAGGACTTGGCAAAGGATGTAAAGATAGGCTAGTTTAGAAACTAGGTCAACACCAGTTTAGCATAATGAAATAATGTTTGTTAATTAAAAATATTATACTATATTATAAAGAAAATGAAGCATGTTAGGGCATTTTAATTATTTCCTTCATCAGATTTTTTGCCTTGTTTTCCAATAAAAATATCTAAAGATGGTATTTATTTAAAATAATATATTTAAAAGAAGGTAAATTACATTAGCAAAATTGAATAATATATTTAGACTTCAGTTCAGTTTTCAGTGAATATATCGTGAAATTAGTTTGTTTCATTCATCACTAGAAAATTATTACTATTATTTTTATTATTATTTAAAATCTAATTTAACTAAATTTATTGAGGTTTCTGCTTTAAACCAGAAGAAAAAAGTACCATGGGGTAAGGGCTGAAATAAACGCAAGACATACATAAGAAGTCTTATTATCTTACATAGTTTTGCTTCAGAGGCAAATATATCTTGTTTTAAGGCCGATTAGATATTTTCATATTTTGCAGTATGTTTGATGTTTGATGTTTGATGTTGACCATCAGATTAAAATACTAGTATAATGAGGCTGAAGGAACAAAAACAGGGCAGAATAGACTAACAATAGGAATAATGCCCAATGTATGGTCAAAAAATACTGCATCTCACATTTCTCTTAGTTCTCAGTGACAGTCAGTATTGCCATGGCAACAATTTTTCATTCAAGTACTTTCTAGCAGCACTAGTTTACAGCTCATTTGAGTTGAGTGGGTAAATATAAGGAGACCTAAAACATGTAGGATGTGTGCTGTAGCAGTTTAACAACATAGTGTTGATTTCATTCTGTTATAAATGTATAATGAGTAAGTTAAGATTGTCCATGTACTCCCTCAGAGGGGTTTTCCATGCATCGATGTAACTCACTACTTAAGCCCAATGTATACTTTGGTTTTGCGTGAACACTAATTGTATGTATACAGGGCGAAAAGACGAAGTTAGTCATGAAAGATAGCACAAACACTGTATGCGTGCAGCCCGACAGCACATACTCTACGCATTGTCTGCGTATGTGCCAGGAATTATTTGCACTAATTAGTGGGTCCAAAGGTGTCAACAATCGTTTGGCCCTTGCTTTCACAAAGAAGTGCAAAAGATTATTCATACACCGGTGAACAACGGGAGATAAAGGTTGACACAACAACAATGGATATACACGTCAAATGGACGTGTGTGAGAATGACAGGTGATACCATCATTTTAATAACTTGAGTATGAAGGACTATAAAGACATCTTTATGGGTCTAAACTACTTAAGAGAAACATTCCAGTATCGCATAGCAGGCACAACTTTAAAAGGCTAGAGCGTTCAACGGTATGTATAAGCTAAGCATTCACATCAAAACTAAATTATACTTTGGCCATTAAGCACCATAGTTTGATGAATCATTGAGAAATTAACTTACTAGACACCACTATTTCCAGATACAACACGTAAATATCGATATAATATTTCTTTTTAAGATGCGCCTTTATTTAAATACTCTCATGTCAGCCCCGTCCCTACGCATTTCCATCTGGCAATGAAGCAACTTTATTACATTCATTTCACATTATGAGTGCTAAATATGCTTTTCATTTGGGACAAGTATGTGCACAGGGTCTTTGAAGTGAAATTGTGCTCTGCTATCCGTGTGCACACGTGAACTGGGATTCCCGTGAAATGAGAGCTCCAGACCAGTGACAGGATCAGTACGAGCACGTCAACCAGTGGCTCCTTAAAATGCAAGCTCTCATGACAAACGCAGAGCGGCTTGTATGATTAATGCACGATTAATTCGGGCTTCCATCGATATCGTTGCGCATGCGACCCATTTTAAATTTACATGAGAATTTGCAATTTAAAATTCAACCATGTTAAACATCTTGACAACGCTGACTATCTGAACAGCGCTAACGAGTGAAAGAGAAATCACCTGCTCAGCACTAGCATCAGTTACAAGACTTCTACACATCAACACCCTTACTAACATTTATCCCAGTTAACTAAAACGTCTCGGGTTACGTATGTAACCCTTGTTCCCTGAAAAAAGCAGAACGAGATGCTGCGCTGAAGAGGGCTTTGGGAACACGTCTCAGTTGTGACCAGCTGTGAATATGTATGCAACACCTCAATGAACATTGACCGGAATTTATAGCCTCTGCCGATGTAATCATTGGACGCACCTGGCGCAGTGGCTATAAATAGACGCGTCACCGGTGCATCATCAGGTATTTCCTCTGGAGAGCAGTCCCAACAATCTGACATACATAACCCGAGACGTTTCCTTTACAAAAAGCTTCACTATGATGCTGCACTGAAGAGTGCTTTGGGAACGAAAATACCCACGCCGCCGCACTGTGGCTGTCCGGACCCCCTACGGTTGTGCAGTGTGCTCACAAGAGCGTAAGAGGGCTCAGACATGAGCTTGAGATGTCGACTCAAGGACATAAGAGCCTTGAGTATGGAGTATGGATGTAGTATGAACATCCAAGCTGTAGAATCTAATGAATGTGTATGGAGAGGACCAGCCTGCCGCATCACAGACATGCTGCAGAGGGACTCCTCTGGCCAAGGCTTAGAGGAGGCGACCCCTCCGGTAGAGTGAGTCCTGATGACTACAGGAGAAGCTTGACCACACGCCTTGTAGGCCAGGGCAGCAGCGTCCCTCACCCAATGCGACATATTCTGCTTGGTGGCAAACGAATAGTTGCCCTGACTTACACCACTTACACCACTAGTTGCTAGTGCTGTGGACATAAGTCTGAAGGGCACAGACTGGACAAAGTCTGTGAATTCTTCCCTGCTCCGGCGTTACAAACGGAGAAGTAGAGGGGACATTGCGCTGTCTGAGAAGAGGCGAAGAGGTCCACTTCTGCCATGTAAAATCTCACCCAGATTTGCTCGGGGTGGAGTTTCCACTCCCCTGTCGGTAATTTCTGTCTGGACAGTAAATCTGCTCCCATATTCAGGCATCCAGGGATATAAACTGCCCTGAGTGACAGGAATTTGCCTTGGGCCCCAAGGAGAATCCGACGTGCCAGGGAATTCAGCTGGCGTGAATGTAGACCTCCTTGATAATTTATGTAGGAGACTGCTGTTGTGTTGTCCACCCGCACCAAGACACAGCAGCCTCTGGAGGAAGTATTTCAGGGCCAGAAATACAGCCATCAACTCGAGACAGTTAATGTGACAATCGAGCTGACTACCCTCCCATTCCCCTTAAGCTGGACGACCACTTAAGACCGCTACCCAGCCCGTCAGGGAGGCGTATGTCGTTAGCAGCCTGTGATAACAAGACGCACCTAGAGTGGGACCCAAGGTAAGAAACTGGGGTCTGAACCACACAGGAAGGGAACGAAGCCTGAGGTGCGTAACCCTTATTTGCCTTAGGGGACTGGCCCTTGGATGAAACCCAGAGTCTCAGACCCAGAGAAACCAGATGAGCTAAGACGATATCCCTGTGCTGAACTGCCAGTTCTTGGAACTGCGCTAGTATCAGCCAGTCGTCTATGTAATTCAGAATGCGGATACCCCGGAGTCACAAAGGAGCCAGTGCCTGCTCATGCCTGCTCCGGTTTCACGTTAGTGGAGACCACGACGTTGAAATGCAGAGGACAACGAGAGAATTGAATTCTGTAGCCTCATTCTACTGTTCTTAGGGCCCACATAGAAATACCGGGCAGAAGTTTCCACACTGCCAGGTTTTCTGAAATGGGTACTAATTTCGACACTTCCTGTCGAGGGGATGTCGGGTGTTCCGCGTCCTGGAATAAGGCAGGAAGCAGCGGTACACCCAAATTTTTGTTGGAAGCCTCTGCCTCTTGAAACACCAGAGGCTGCGGGAAAGGAGAGGATTTCGTGGGGGTACCAGGAGGGGTGAAGTGAATGATACACGTGCCCCGTCCCGAGGGGAGCTTCCCCCACAGGGCTAGGCACAAGACCGTCATGGCTTTTTCCTTCTAGAAATTACTTCTTTGAGGTCTTGCTTTGGGGGCTGCTGAGGGCGAAGAACCGGCCCCGTCTTTATGAGGGGGAGCGCGATTCGACACGCCTAATTTTTGAGCCTCCTGTCAAGGAGTACCGGGATGGGGCTGGGTGGCCGACAGCCCCTCCCTCTGAGTGTGGCGAGGAAGAAATTGCCCGAAGGCTTCCTCGTGACTTTTGCCTCCTGGAACCTGGTGATAGCTACATTCATAGCATCACCAAATAAGCCAGAAGGAAAAACCGACAAAGGAAAGTTTTGTCCTTGTCTCTGATGCCCGATAGGTTAAGCCACAAGTGTCTCTCCGACTTCCCCACAAGCATGCAGGTGGTCTATTAATTCCACAGCTGCTTTATTATTATGCGTAGGATTTACAGAGGTTCAGTGTCCTCGTGAACCGAAGAGGCGCCAAGGCGCGCTTCAGGCTTACGAGGATCAGCTGGATCTGGGGAAAGAGCGAGCAAAGAGACAAACCCGTCTCTCGCTCCTGAGCCAGATCCATACGAGAGCCCCACAAATGAAGTGTGGCCGCTGACTCCCAGAAGTAAGCAAGGCGAGCGCAAAGCAATTTGCCCGAAAGCAGATCGCAATGCTCGTATTTGTCTCTTAATTCCACAGCTGCTTTATTATTATGTGCGGGATTTACAGAGGTTCAGTTTCCTCGTGAACTGAAAAGGCGCCGAGGTGCGCTTCAGGCTTATGAGGATCAGCTGGATCTGGGGAGAGAGCGAGCGATAGGGACAAACACATCTCTCGCTCCTAAGCCAGATCCATACGAGAGCCCCACAAATGAAGTGTGGGCGCTGACTCCCGGAAGTAAGCAAGGCGAACGCAAAGCATTTCAACTGTAAACAGATCGCAAGGCTTGCACCTGCCCCGCCCCAATGCAAGATCAGCATGCTCTTCCCCAAACACATAAAATAAAAACTGCTTGTTTTGTTTATCAATGATTCTTTTCCTTTTTCTTTTTCATAGGAAATAGAAAGGAGAAAAGGTTCACTGCACACTGCCTAACAGAATCTAACTCCTAACAGAGGAAAGAAAGTTTGACAGGCTCGTGATAGCACACAGCACAGACTGGCTCTGAAGACGAAAAATCTGATGATGCAACGGTGACGCATCTATTTATAGCCACTCCGGCCAGGTGTGTCTAATGATTACATCAGCAGAGGCTATAAATTCCGGTCAGTGTTCATTGACGTGTTGCATACATATTCACAGCTGGTCACAACTGAGACGTGTTCCCAAAGCGCTCTTCAGCGCAGCATCATAGTGAAGCTTTTTCTAAAGGGAACTTAATTTTTCATTACAACTTTACAACTGTGGAAGTTGTAGTCAAGAAAATCGCAGCTAGCATGGATAGTTGGAAACAAGTTGGAAACAAAAATGGGTATGTAAAAGTGACGGATTCTCAGGGCCAGCAAAGCCTTCTCTTCTGGCCTAACATGCCAAATAAATACATATTTTTCATCCTTTCATACTCAATCACCTTTTTGCCTATGTATTTTTAATCACTTTCCACTCTTAATCTTTAATCTACAAACAAATAGACAAAAATTTACAAGCAAACTATTTCACAAATTGCATGCCCGAAGCAGCACGTGAGTCTGAGCTCCACACCGTCAGGCCTTCAGAATTTCGTCAGAATCCCTCATCAGTGCATATGAATGGGCAATTTAAATCAGATTGTCAGATTAATCAGCCAATCAGATTGATTTATTTGTTCTTGGTGGATGTGATCTGTAGGATATGTCCCGATTGAGGCCTTCTTGCTGGCCTTGATTGACGCAATCACGCTTTAAGTGATGTACGTAATTCAAGAGCGAAAAGTGTAAGATCAAGCTGTCTGACTAGTCGGCTGTCTTCACTGCTTGTATTCCCGTTGAAAAACATGAGATGATGATGACCATGTGATTGCTTAATATATTAAACTGGAAAGGAGGGCTGATTTTCAATTCAAGTAAATTGATTAGTGCTTTTTACATTTTTATAGCAACATCAGGAGTTATCTAAGTGTAAATTAGGCTGATGGAGCATTCAGTGTTGGATTAAGTTTTGAAAAGTAGTGCTGCATTCCATTCAATTCAGAAAGTCGGATTTTACAACTTCTTACTAGGAAAAGTGCAATGGAATGCATCTTGAACCATAGTTGACTAAAGATGCTCTTGGTAAACACACCCCTGCTCTGTAGACAGTTCCGTGTGACTACTACAGTATATACCAATTTAACAAACCTGTCATATAAAAAGATGAACAAAAGTAGTTTATAAAACTTTCCAATTTCTACTTCTGAAGCCATACTATATCTCTGTGTGAGCAACACAGCTGTAGTTTAGAGCAGAGGTTCATTCAGTGCTTCTTGGTTCAACAGACAAGACTCATGATGTTTTCTAGCAGTCAATTATCATAAAAAATAAATTTTTGCAGAATCTTTTTCAAGAGTCATTGGACAGCAATATGGGCAGCACAAGGATATTTCAACAAAGGAACATAAATCAATGATCATGTGATCATGGGTCTGAATATTATGCCATACTCAAAGATTCAACCAAAGACCCAGAAGGCCTTTAAGTAATGCAAAACCTCAGAGGACAGTCTGTCCAAGCCAGTGGTGTGCAGTTTATCCCTAAGACCTCAACAATACACAAACTCTAAACTCTAGCAGACAAGTCAAAAGACAAATGTATCTGTCAGTTTGGCTAACATGAAATAACTTTTATCAAGCTCAGTTAAATCTTGCAACTGCGAGTGGGCAAAGAGTTCCAAAATATAAAAATCTCCAGTGAGCCAGGTGGGATGTGTCTGAAATCTGTAAGTCTTCTTTAACACTAAATTCCTCTGAAAAATGACACATTTAATCACAAGTTTTGAATGTTGCACCAGGGTAAATGGATTCCTTCATGTCAATTTTCATATTCATGTTGGGCAAACTGTTAATCAGAAGACAACTGTTTATGAAAAGAACTCAAAAGTACTCTGTATGTGCTGCTTAAGATAACCGACAGGATTTTAGATGCCATTTAGTCAAAGTTTGCTGTGCTTTGGAAAGCTGCTTAGCAAAATTAAGAATTTAAATTTCAACTGAGAAGAAATCCCTAAAAACGTGGCAAGACAACAGATTCAAAGCCAAGCACAGCAGCCTAAAACCCTGTATTAAAACTGTTTTTCCCAAAGATTTTAAAGTGAAAAATCTCTGTACCACCCAATGCTTTGTGTACATGCCATCTTTAAGTGTTCACCACCATTACATTCCCCTGAAAAATACTTGTGTCCACTGCACCAAAACCAGGCATATTGATTCATAGTAGATTCAATGATGATGTGATTCAGGATCTTGGATTGAATTGTAGTGAAATGGCTATTTTTAATAGTTGACAAACAATATATGAAAGAGAGATGCCGGTAAATTAAGCATTGACCCCAACAGGCTTCCTGTTAGACAACTCACTAGTCATACAGGTGATGCTGAACTCATCAATGGTTTAATAGTGGAAGATTTCTGAATTTAATAAACAGAATATACCATGGGTATCACTTCATTTGGGGGTGCTGGTTGTGATGTCACAAAACTTATTTAATATTAATTACGTCATGCAGTCAAAACAAGCACTCATCATCACATTCAAAATAACACTTACTAATTAGGTCATGCACAGTTGCAACAAGCACTCATAATCACATTCAAAATAACACTTACAAACAAAATGGAAACTACAGCTCAAGAATTCGTAATGGTTTTTCTGCATTAGACACTTACCTGACTAAAGCTATTTCATAAAGTGATAAAGACAAAATTGGCCAATGCAAAAAGTGGTTGGGACATGTTCCACCCGTAAATTACACTTATGAAAAATACATGAAATCAATAAGTCAATTGTATTGGTATCACAGCAGTTAATTTAATGGTTGTATGCTCGGCTAAGATGATTCCGCACAGTCTTTATGAATAATGCCGTGCAGATGTTGTGTAATGCTACTGGCGTATAGAGAGTGACTTCACTGTGGTTAAGATTTCAGGCAGTAAATTTGTGTTTCTGAGCTGCTGCCGACAGTCTATGCTGACACAATTCTCACAGCAATCCCACTTGAGCTGTGAGGGAGCTGACATTCACACATTTATGGGTCAAATCATATTGCTCATAAACAAACAACTAAAATGAAGAAACATCGTCAATAAATAAATAAACCAGGCTTGGCTCAGCACTGATGAGGAAAAGAAGGGAAAACATAATGTGTGCCAGTACTGTAGTAACACCAACAGTAGTAACGTCTAGGTTACTATTGTAACCTCCGTTCCCTGATGGAGGGAATGACACGTTGTGTCGAAGAAGCGACACTAGTGGTCTCTCTTGAGAACCTCACAGATCTCTGAACTTTAGAAAAGGCCAATGAGAAATTGGCAGACAGAATTTGCATGTCCCGCCCCCGGATATACAGGTATAAATGTAGGAAAATGCTGTCCATTCAGCCTAGACGTTCCCCGTCTGTCGCTCACTTCAACGTTGTGTCGAAGAAGTGACACTAGGGATCCAATTTTAATCACGCAATGCACTGAACTGTGTAAGTGCGCTGCTGATGCAGGTGCGGGCAAGCAGGTGCATGCCAAAGCAACAGGCTGTGTCAGACAGCACGTACCCATCCCCAACGCCCCATAAAATTGTCATAACCTTCTTGTTCCCTACACCCCGATATGGGGGGAACAAGGCGACATGCCAAGCATGGGAGCAAGTCGTACCTTTTCTCTCTCTATGTTTCTCGCATAGAGCTAAAGCGGCTGGGGCAATCTTAACACTATCACACGCATTGGGGAAGGTGTTCTTTCCCAATTCCTATTCTTTCAGGGGGGAAAGACCCTGCGGAGACCACACCTGCCCAGGCTGGGGGAGGTAAAGAGTGGTGAAACACATCACATGGGATTTCAAGTCGCATGTGGAAAATGGCACGGTGGTAGATCCTACCTTAGTGGGAGGGAGGCGTTGCTACAAACACGGCGACCGGGGGCAGCGGCGACTGCCCAAGGGAGTCAAATTTGCATGTCAATTTCCGGACATACAGGTATAAAGGGAGGCCTCTGTCCATTCAGGATTTTGCCAGAGGAGCTGAGAATGAGGTTCGGCCGTAACAATGACTCAGTTCAGTGACGTGGCCGACGTCTTGTTCCCTCCATCAGGGAAAGGGACCATACTGCGGAAAATACACACAGGGGGACAAGTCCACATGGGGGCCGACCTATGGAACACCTATTCCAGTACAGAGTAGTTTGAGTACTAATGATGGGTCTGGTCGGGGAATTCCTCCACTGAATTCGCGGACCAGATGGCAGGGAGCCGAGTTAGTGGGATCTCCTGGGAAAAGAGCGCACATGATCGCCATACCCAGTCAGTTGTTACATGCTACCGAGTTCTACCGGCTCGGACCAAAGAAAACAAGGGACGAGACTGACTCAGATTGTAAAATCTCGTAAAGGTATTCGGTGTTGCTCAGTCCTCTGCTCTGCATATGTCTGCTAGGGAGGTGCCATTGGCCAATGCCCACGAGGATGCCACACTTCTTGTTGAGTGTGCTCGAACCCATAAAGGGGCGGGCACGGCCTGGGTGTGATAGGCATCAACAACCCAGTGGGAAAGCCTCTGTTTGCAGACAGTGTTCCCTTTCCGCTGTCCTCCAAAGTAGACAAAAGAGCTGCTCAGAACATTTAAAGCTCTGCATGCGGTCCACATAAATATGCAAAGCACACACCAGACACAGTGATGAAAAAGGCTGGGACTGCCTCCTCCCGAGGCAGCTTCGCTTGTAGGTTCACTTGGTTCCTGAAGGGAATTGTAGGAACCCTGGGCACGTAGCCCGGTCATGGTCTTTGGACAACATTGGTGTCTGCCGGATCGAACTCCAGGCAGGTGTCGCTGACAGAGAATGCTTGCAGGTCCCCAACCCTCTTGATGGAGGTGAGCGTGATCAGGAGGGACGTTTTCAGGGAGAGGGCCTCGAGCTCAACTGAGTCAAGCAGCTCGAAGGGGGGTCTTTGTAGGCCTGAGAGGACCACTGAGAGAACCCAGGAGCGGAACAGGTTTGGCCGTGGAGGATTCAACTTCCGGTGCCTCTAAGGTACCTGATAATCAAGTCGCACTTACCCAAGGACTTGCCGTCCACTGCGTCATGGTGGGCCACGGTAGCGGCTACATACACCTTCAAGGTGGAGGGGGACAGCCTCCTCTCCAACCTCACTTGGAGAGATGAAAGCACTGACTGAACTGCGCATCTATGCGGGTCTTCAGACAGAGAAGAACACCAATTTGCGAACAAGTGCCACTTCGGGGCGTAAAGTTGCCTCGTAGAGGGAGCTCTGGCTTGGTTGATCGTGTCTACGATGGCAGGTGGTATGCCAATTAGATTTTTCGCATCCCATCAGTGGCCAGACTTGGAGTTTCCAGAGGTCTGGGTGCAGATGCCAGAGGATGCCCCGTCCCTGAGAAAGAGGTCCTTCCTCTGGGGAATTCACCAGGCTGTTGTGAGGGGTTCCGAGTGGGCCAGTAGGGGGCCACCAGAATGACTTGCTCCTCGTCCTTCCTGACCTTGCAAAACATCCGTGCAAGAAGTCTCACTGGGGAAAGTGTGTACTTGCGCAATCCCCGGGGCCAGATGTGTGCCAGCGCATCTGTCCCGAGGGAAGCTTCCGTTAGAGAACACCAGAGCGGGCAGTGGGAGGTCTCTTCGGACTACCTGTGCTTTGCGGAACCGTTCCCAAATCAGCTTGACCAACTGGGGGTGAAGCCTCCACTCTCGCTCTGGTCCGCTTCGCAGCTCCGGAGCAAATGTCTCATTCCCTGAGAACGCTTCGGAGCCTACCGGGCCCTTGAGGACGTTCGGGAGACGGGGGCGTGTGCTTCCTGCTGGGCACTCGATGCTGGGGCTGAGAGCTAGGAGCCGTAGGGGGACGCCCTCTGCAAGCAGACGGAGCAAGGCCCACGCTGTTATGGCGGCAGGGCATGATGTGGCCTCCGTCTGTTTCTTCACCGCTGAGAACTGCTGGGCAAATAGACTGAGCTGGGAGATGGGTGCATTTGAGAAAGCAGGCTTTGTCTACCTCTCGTATCTCGACCAGGTCCAGCAATAGATAACGCTCCTGGACCACAAGGGTGGCCATTACCCATCCAAGTGCCGGTGATGTGACCTTCATGGCCCCGGGGGGCGCGACCGGTCATTGAGCACAGTTCCTGCAGCACATCAGGAACAGGACTGCCCAAGTGCAGATCTTCAAGTGCCTTGGCCTGGTGGATTGCAGGGGGGCCATGGCATGCAGGCCGGAGACAGCTTGGAGCTGCTCCACTGTTGAGGTTAATGATAGCGGAGGAGCGAGGAAGCCGGTTTCAGGCAGTAAAAGGTGCCCGCTACGGCTTCAAAGTGAGTGACAGACGGAGAACTGGTATTTTTACAGAGACTATTTAGACCAAGACAAAGCTCTTGTATTAAAATGAATGGGAGAATTTTGAATGACCAAAACAGTGGAAGTAGAAAAGGATGTCCCACCTTACAGGTAAAAGAGCCAATAAACTTTTAGATACAGACATCTCCTGTCCGTCAACCGGGGAACGTGCATGTGCTGGACCAGCCTAAAAATAGCATTTTGTTTTGTGTGATCTGAGTGAAAGAAGCACAATTTATGATGCCATTATTTTCAGATTTAACTGCTGTTTATTTAACTGACAGTGGAATAAAAATTAAATTTCAGCAAGAAAAAGAAACCTCTTAGTCTTAGATTATGTGAACATGGGTACTTCCTGGTTTTAATGAGGACTAGAAGCCATGTCTTTGGGTCTGCTGATGTATGCCACAGGAGAAAGTAAACACATCCAGTGGGGGTTAATGTCAGGGTCCTGGAACATTGGGTTGCAATATGTGGATCATGTTAATTTCAGTTAAAAATATATATATATATACTGTATATATATTTATATATTTTTCACAAACCACTATCAATCCATCTTAAATACAGTATATCATGCTAAGTATATATGCTAAGTATTCACATATATTTTTTTAACTAAATATATGATTATATATTTTTATTTCTATAAATATTCATCAAAAAATAAATGATGGTGCTGCTGCACCCTCATAATCATAATGTATTGATATGTAATAAAAAACTACTTTTAAAATAACTTAACATATTATTTGTAATAATTTTAACTGAAAAACCCATATCCATTGACCACTGGACTGAATACTCTATTAGATGAATGTGTTTCTCTGAATCGCAGAAACATGATAAATCCAGTCATCCTGATTCAAAAGCTCCACTGTTTAAGATCGGCCTTTGAAAATCGAGCAACTAGATGCTCACAGACTTTGAGGGCAAAAATAATAATATCTTGTGTTTTTATTGATTGCATCAGTTTCTGCTGCTCTCTTTTTGTGTGAAGGCTCTTGAACGCTGCCACAAGATCAGCAAACAGCACTGAAGGAACATTCGCAAATATGACAAAGTGTACAAGTGCTCGAAATTTGACAATAGTAAAGTAGACACCAGACTCATTGTACATGTTCTTTGTTGCAACACTCCCCGTAGGTGGAAATGACACTTTTTGCGAAGGGGTTCAAATTTGTCACAAATGTTTTTCACAAAATCACAAATGTGAGCACAACTGTCACACTGTACAGACCTGTGTATGCAAACGTGTGTACAGCAGTGTTATTTTAGTAATCAAAGATTTAAACAAAAACAAAATGAAAGCATTTTCCTTAACTGAAATTAAAACTAACATGATTGGAAAAAACTGAAACTAATCTAAAATACTTTTTAATAACTACAATAAAACAAAACTAAATACCTCAAATAAATACAAATTTTTGTTTTTGAAACTCCGTATATCATGAAACGTTTGAAACGTTTAAATTCCATAAAATGAAACATTTCATTAAAGATAAAAATGAATATCTTGTGTGTCTGAGATAGTTTAGGTTTGATTGGGACACTATAGCACAGTTTGCATTGCAGTTCTTCAGAGAGCTAATACACTTCTCTGTGATCTCTCAGTATTTCATTTATAATGCATGAACTGCAAGTCATGTTGAAATGACAAACATTAACATTTAGTTCTGCTCACAGACAGCACAAGTTTTGCACATCAATGCCTATGTTTGTCAAACATGAATCTTAATTTAGTCTACAAAAAGATGTTGTCATTTAATATTCTTTATGTGGATGTGTACATCAACGCACCACCCAAAATCAGTGAATAGGTGTGACAGAAAGTACGGTAGAAAAAAGGACGCCTTTTATTTCTTCAGCGAGCAGCTTGTCTTTTGTAACATGCTGTTTTTCAACGTCATCTCTTTAGAGCTGAGAAATTAAGCTGCAGTCAATGGATCTCATGCTGCTTGACATGCATGATCGATGTCACGTGTGTTTGTATAGACTCTCAACTTCCTCTCAATCAACTCTGTAAAACTGGGCACATCTTGAGATTATCGAGAACTTGTTTGATTGAGCAAACATGTTCAGGAGAGACATTTACTGCATTGTGAGAAAGTTTCTCAATCATTCAGGTATCTAGAGCATTTATTAAAGGTATTTCACCGTCAGTGATGATATGGTGCCAGTTTCCTCATCACACAGCAAAATGTCACAAATCACTTTATGTTCTGGCCCCTCATGGTTTGTGTGATATATTTTAAATGATTTGGAGGCATATGATAAGGTCTTGGTGAGAAACAGCCCTAAGTTTAAGGCATTTTTCAGTGAAAATCTTGCTATTGAGAAGTGCATTCACAGTGTTCATGCAAGAATTTGCATTCTTTAGCACTAAAAACTTTGTACTTCACACCACTGTTAGAACATGTTGTGAAAGATTGGTTGTTATTATATAGCATAAAATTGTTATTTTACATTGGCTTCAAATGCAGTGGTAACGGTCTTTTCCCAACCCTAACCTAACCATAATCCATTTAACATTAGTTAACATGACCTAACAATGAACAATACTTTTACAGCATTTAATCTTAGTTAATGATAATTTTAACATTAAGTAATATTATTTTTAATCAAAAGTTAACATTAGTAATGTATGAATAAACATTAATTATTAATGAACAACTGTATTTTTATTAACTAATATTACCAAAGATTAATAAATTCTGTTTATTATAATAATTGTTCATTATTATTTAATGATACCTAATGCATTAACTAATGATTTTATTTTCAGTGAAGGGCATTCAAATAGTAAAATATTGATCTAGCAAACACACTGGTGAAGAACTTACTGTCATTGAGTGTTCTGAGGTTCTTTTGTCAATCAAAGAATCCAAGAGGTCAAGAAAAATTATTTTTTAAGAACATCGGTGCAACTTTTCAGGCAACAGTAACAATCTTCCAATAAATTCATAGAATGTCAGAAGAAGATCTTTGATCAAAACACTGTAAGCTAATAAAGATTTACAAGCTACATGTAACGCCACGCCAGCAGAGGGAGCCTTCTCCTGAGTATTGACTGTGAACCGCTCCCTCTGCTTCTACTTTCATTTCCTGTTTGAACAGTATTTAAGAGGTGTTTGTGTGTTTGCACTTTGCGAAGTATTGCCAGTTCATCTGCCTTACCGAGCGTTTCCATTGTTTTCTGCCCACTTATCTCGTGTATGATTCTGCCTGACTTTCTGATTTTCGCCTTTTGGATTACCCCTCTGCTCTGGTAGCCTGTATTTTGGACTGATGACTGTATTTGGACCCTTTGCCTGTTTACTCATCTCTGCCTTTTGGATTACCCTTGTATATGTCGTTAGATTGGACTGCTATTGTGATTTTGACCTATTGCCTGGCTTAACGTTCCTGTCTCTAAAACCTACTGCCAATAAACACCTGCAAATGGATTCTAATGCTGCCTCAGCCTCGTTTTTACAGAATACTTCGCCTCAACTGAATCCAGCGGAAGTTTCCAACTTGCAAGCAGCTTTCGCCTATCAAAGTGAAGTGTTAAAGGGCTACCAAGACCAACTCACTAAGCTCCAGTCTATCAATGAACACCTGACTCATTACATTCAGTCTCTTCCATCGGCCACACCGAAAACGGTAAGCTTTGCGTTACCAGACAAATTTGATGGATGTGCAGAGCAGTGTAAGGGCTTTATTCGTCAAGTAAAGATTTACTTTGATAACCAAGAAGACAAATTTGTATCAGATGGAAAGAAATGCGCTTTCATGATGACGTTATTATCTGGCAGAGCTCTTGACTGGGCTGCGGCAGTTTGGGAAATGGATGCCCGTTTTAGAACATCTTTTGATTATTTTATCCAACAACTGCACGAAGTGTTTGAATATCCCGCTGGTGGCAAGAATATATCAGCACAAATTCTACAAATGTCACAGGGTAACCGTACTGCTGCTGATTACGCTATCATGTTCAGAACACTCGCTGCTCAAAGTGGATGGAATGATATTTCACTGAAAGCTGTTTTTCAACAGAGCCTCAACCCTAATCTGCAAACAGAGCTGGCTTGTAAAGGAGAGAATTTATCATTTTCTGACTTCGTGACCCTAGCTATAAAGATTGATAATCTGATGAGACAAGCACCCAAACGAAGAAGTGTGAGGGAATTTCAACAATTTCCACCTGCTGTTTCACAACCGATGACTTCATCAACGACCAAGCCTAGTGACGAACCAATGCAACTCGGTCTGTCTAGATTATCTGAGGAAGAAAGAATGAGAAGACGACAACTCCGTCTATGTTTCTATTGCGGTGAAGCCGGCCACCGCAGCCAAGGGTGTCCACATAAGATCCAAACAACTTCCCGGGTAAATCTTGAACATTTTTCACTTCTAAATAACAAATCATTCAAGCTCCCTGTTATACTAAAAACTGAAGATGCATGTATCTCACTAACAGCAATGATCGATTCTGGAGCAGCCTTGAACCTCATACATAAGGAACTTATCAAAAAGTATGACATTCCCATCCAACCATGTAATCCTCCTATCAAGATCAAAGCCATTGATGATAACACCATTGGAGAGGGGATTACCCATCAGACCAAACCATTAACACTCCAAGTAGGTTTGTTTCATAAAGAATTGATCTCCCTGTACATCGTTGACTCTCCTAAACACGAAGTTATCCTCGGATTTCCATGGCTATCCATTCATGACCCCGTTATTTCCTGGCATTGTGGTGAGCTGACCAATTGGTCGAATTTCTGTGAAAACCATTGTTTTTCCCAAGTTCCCCAACCATGTTTCACAACTAACATTGAAAGCCCAGAGACTAACAAAAATGTTAATATTCTTAAGTGTTATAACGATCTGGCAGAAGTTTTTAGTAAAACCAAAGCAATGCAATTACCACCTCATCGCCCCTGGGACTGTGCAATTGATTTACTCCCCAATGCCATGCCCCCTAAAAGTAAAGTCTATCCCCTGTCCAGGAAGGAGACCCAAGCCATGGAAGAATATATCGAAGAAGCATTAAGCTCAGGGTTCATCCGACCCTCCACATCTCCAGCTGCTGCAGGGTTCTTCTTCGTTGAAAAGAAAGATGGCGGATTAAGGCCGTGTATCGATTATAGAGGTCTGAACAACATCACAGTAAAATTCCGCTACCCCCTTCCATTGGTTCCCTCAGCCCTGGAGCAGCTCCGTGAAGCCACCATCTACACTAAACTTGACCTACGGAGTGCCTATAACTTGATCAGAATCAAAGAGGGCGATGAATGGAAGACTGCCTTCTTCACCACTAGAGGGCACTATGAGTACCAGGTTATGCCATATGGACTTGCCAACTCTCCAGCTGTTTTTCAGTCGTTCATTAATGAGATCTTCCGAGACCTCCTGAACCAGTATGTAATAGCTTATATTGACGATATTTTAATTTACTCAAAATCTGAGGACGAACATATCAGCCATGTCAAGACAGTCCTTTCTCGTCTACTCGCAAACCGACTATACGTCAAAGCAGAGAAGTGTGAATTTCACGTCAGACAGACTGCATTCCTGGGTTACCACATCAGTCACCAAGGAGTTAAAATGGATGAATCCAAAGTCAAAGCAGTCACAGAATGGCCACAACCATCCACCCTAAAGGAGCTTCAAAGGTTTCTGGGGTTTGCCAATTTTTACAGACGCTTCATCAGAAATTACAGTATGATTGCTTCCCCCTTGACATCCCTCTTAAAAGGGAGACCTTCGAAGCTGAAATGGACTGAAGAGGCCAGCCAAGCATACAATACTTTGAAGGAAAGGTTTACAACAGCCCCCATCTTAAACCATCCTGATCCTGATCTCCCATTTGTGGTGGAGGTAGACGCTTCAGACTGTGGAGTTGGAGCTGTACTCTCCCAACGTCACGGCAAACCCGGTAAACTATATCCATGCGCATTCTTCTCAAGAAAGTTAAGCGCTGCAGAAAGGAATTATGATGTGGGGAACAAGGAACTTTTGGCCATGAAAGCAGCCATCGAAGAGTGGAGACACTGGCTCGAAGGAGCAATCCATCCCTTTCAAGTAATAACCGACCACAAGAATCTAGAATACATCAAGAGTGCCAAACGACTCAACTCACGCCAGGCTCGCTGGTCTCTGTTTTTCACACGGTTTCAGTTCACAGTAACATATCGACCAGGCAGTAAGAATGGCAAGGCAGACGCCTTATCTAGGCGGTACGATCTTCCCACAGAAAGCATCACACCAGAATGTATTCTCCCACCTGCTATTGTCATCGCCCCAGTCACCTGGGACATAATGGAGGAAATACAAAGGGAACAACTACAAGAGCCTGCACCTGACAACTGCCCTCCTAACAAACAGTATGTTCCACAAGATCTACGTCACAGAGTAACGCAATGGGTCCATTCTTCTGTCAGCTCTGGCCATCCAGGTATATCTCGCACTCTTCAATTACTAAAAAACTCATTCTGGTGGCCTTCGATGACCAAGGATGTTACTACTTACGTCAAAGCCTGCCAAGTCTGTGCCCAATCGAAAACCCCCAAGGAGTTACCCTCTGGTCTTCTCCAACCACTACCTATCCCACAACGTCCTTGGTCCCATCTTTCCATTGACTTTGTGAACGATCTACCACTCTCCAATAGCTTTACTGCTATCCTTGTCATAATTGACCGCTTCTCCAAATCCTGTCGGTTGGTCCCTCTAAAGGGTCTCCCCACTGCCATGAAGACTGCTCGAGCACTATTTCATCATGTCTTTCAAATTTATGGTATACCTGATGATATTGTCAGTGATAGAGGAACCCAATTTACGTCCCAAGTTTGGAGAGCTTTCTGTAAGCATCTGGACATTAACATCAGTCTCACGTCAGGATACCACCCTCAGTCTAATGGACAAGTTGAACGATTAAATCAGGAAATAGGCAGATATCTTCGATCATACTGCAGCCGAGAACAACACCGCTGGTCGGAATTCCTACCATGGGCAGAATATGCACAAAATTCTTTAACTCACTCCTCAACTGACCTGACCCCCTTCCAGTGCATTCTTGGGTATCAACCTCCTTTGTTCCCATGGTCTGGCGAACCCTCATCGGTCCCTGCAGTGGACGATTGGATCCGGCGTAGTGAGAGGGTGTGGGACAGTGCACACGTCCGTCTTCAGAGAGCTGTAAGAGTTCAAGAACTCCAGGCCAACAGGCGACGTCGCCCACATCCTCCCTACCAACCAGGACAGCGGGTCTGGCTTTCTACCAGGGACCTCAAGCTGCGGCTACCGAGCAGGAAGCTCAGTCCAAGGTATGTTGGTCCATTCAAAATTCTAAAAAGAATAAACGAGGTCACATACCAATTAGAGCTTCCTGCTAATTATCGTATCTCTCCATCCTTTCATGTTTCCCTCCTCAAACCGGTCCACTCGGGGCCTGACCCCAACGCTGAGACTCGAGAGCCGCCACCTCCACTGGATATTGATGGAACTCCAGCTTACAAGGTGAATGAGTTACTGGACTCAAGACGGAGAGGGGGTCAGCTCCAATACCTAGTGGACTGGGAGGGCTATGGACCTGAGGAGAGATCATGGGTAGCCGGCCGCGATATCCTGGACCCTTCTCTCATCGAGGATTTTCATCGTGCCAGACCTGATCGACCAGCACCACGACCACGGGGACGTCCACGTCGAGCGCCAGGAGGCGCTCCTAAGGGAGGGGGTTCTGTAACACCACGCCAGCAGAGGGAGCCTTCTCCTGAGTATTGACTGTGAACCGCTCCCTCTGCTTCTACTTTCATTTCCTGTTTGAACAGTATTTAAGAGGTGTTTGCACTTTGCGAAGTATTGCCAGTTCATCTGCCTTACCGAGCGTTTCCATTGTTTTCTGCCCACTTATCTCGTGTATGATTCTGCCTGACTTTCTGATTTTCGCCTTTTGGATTACCCCTCTGCTCTGGTAGCCTGTATTTTGGACTGATGACTGTATTTGGACCCTTTGCCTGTTTACTCATCTCTGCCTTTTGGATTACCCTTGTATATGTCGCTAGATTGGACTGCTATTGTGATTTTGACCTATTGCCTGGCTTAACGTTCCTGTCTCTAAAACCTACTGCCAATAAACACCCGCAAATGGATTCTAATGCTGCCTCAGCCTCGTTTTTACACTACAACAGTGTGCAGGCTTTTTCTATTTTTTCTTTGTATTGTGTATGCACCTGCCCATGACAATGTGCTCATTAATAGGTTTAACAGCATTAACATAGACCATGCGTTATTAACTGCGATTTATCTACGCCTATACTGAATTATTGAAGCCTAAATTGTAAAAAAAATAAAATAAATCCTAAACCTAACCATCAGCTGAGTAGCAATTTCATGTTAGAGCTGAAAATTAAACTTGTCACTGCGAATGCTATTACTTTCTGGTTTCAAGCCAGGATCCAAACATGGGTCTCCCACGCTGCTAACCCAATATGCCTACTATCACTCCACAAGGGAATGTTAACATGCTGGAGCTGATGCAAAGATGTCTTATGGGAGCTGGCACTTTTTCAGTAAGTTGGCATAATATTGCCGATCCTAGAGTACTGGAACTCTCAGAAAACATGCCAACTTCGTATGTTATCATGTTGGATATTTAACAGGATTTTCCGTTTCATGATTGCAGGGTTCCCCGTACCTTTTTTGTCAGCTTGATTCCCTATGACCTGATATATTTATTCAGTGATATTTAAAACGATGATAACCCTTTAAATATAATACAATTCACAAAGATCATCACAAGCTTCACAATGGCTCTCTTGCAAATCCTAGTGAGCCTCCTCCAGAAGGCTAGGATAGGTGGAAATTATTCCAAATGTTTTGTATTAAGAAAATGCAAGAAAGTCAGTCTGGTAATATAGGCTAAATAACTTTATTACCTCATAAAACATGTCTAATTTCTTATTTATCTTCCCAACCATACTAAAGATTAGCCTTTAATAAATATATATTTTTAAAGAACAAATTAAGAACTGACCACTAGGGCTGCACGGTTTGGAGGGAAAATGTGATATGCGATTAATGCGATAAACCTAGATTAAATGGGTAAAAAAAAAAAACGTTTTTTTTTTTTTTTTTTTTTTTTTTTTTTTAAATGAGGATTTACCTAAGGGACATAAAGTGACATTCTGTAAAATGTATTATCCAGCACTAAGATAGGGTAAATTAACCATTTACATGTGCAAAATGACATAAAAAATTATGAGGTGAATCTTTTTTCATATTGCTTATTTATATGTAATTCAGTTTTTATCTGAAAGAGAAGTCCTCCTGAACAAAGCAGCCTTTAGATTTAACCTAATTAATAATCACAATTGCCTGTTTTTTAACAAAACGTTATTTTGTAATCCCGATGCTCTTCCCCAAAGTGCGGAAACAAATATTGTTTGGGAGTTATACCAGCATCTTAAAATCCTGAACCTCCGACGGCTGTGTCTCATTTTGAAGGCTGCGTACTAGGTAGGACATTGAAGGCTGCAGTTTACTGAGAATCATCCTTGTGATAAGGCACACATGTGCCAAACTTAAAGAACCACACTAAACCGTTTTGTGAGATTTTTTGTGTTTGTTTTACTCTAGTTGCAGTCACATGAAAGGTGCACATTCCATGGTGACTATTATCAAAGTGGAACATACAAGGTGTAGTTGAACAAACAATATTTTAATGTTAATGGGTATGTTCAGGTTCCTGGAAATGCCTAGTGGGAGGGGCCGCAAACAGGAAACCAACTATATGTCATCCTGAAGGGGAGGAGTTGGTTTATTAAGAGTAATTATACCTAAAACTCATGAATGTGTATGTGTTTGAAGATTTACTAAAGTTGGTAGGCTTGCCAATACTCTGTGAACTATGAAATGTGTAGTTAATAACTGATGAAGAGTTATGATTGGTCAGTTTGAAAATGAGGAGATTACAACTATAAAAGAACAGATGAAATGTTTGGAAAGGAAAAAGAAAAAAAGGTGCTGTTTGTTTGGATCAGTAGCCAGCTGTGTAACTCATTTTTCTCATGACTTTGTTTTTTTTTTTTTTTTTTTTTTTTTATTTATTATTTTTTTTTTTTTGTGATGAGTTGTAATTTACAACAAATTATTTTTTGTTTGTTTGTTTGTTTTCCTGCTGAGTTTAACTTGGATTTACAAAGGACACTTTGCTTTGGACTGAGTTGCACTTTTTGAAATTTGTGGCACTCTGAATTAAATTAGATTTTTCCACTGACATTTTTGAAGTTTTTCATTTTTATTTGCTGCTGGTTTAGCCAACACACTGACCATCCTACAATAGTCCTTTCAACAAGTATCGGTTAAATGAGACTGCCTTCATAGGACAAATGGAAACGAAACGTATCATGGTTGCTATGACAGCACGCCACACTATAACAAGCGTGAGTGCTTTGAGTGAGAAGGGAACAAAGTCCCTTTGGAAGGGAATGTATGAGGTAAAATTTAGGAGAATTATAATGCTGTCGAGAGAAAAGTAAATAGATTTTACAGGTGGACTTTTAGTCTAATACTTTATTTGAATTATATATTAATATAATAAAATGTGGCACCTACACGCCGTAAAGGCGTTCGTGCCAAATTGACAAAACATTTAATAAGAGAGGGAAAAGGCCAACATGGAGAGGCAGTGGGAGAGAGAGAGGATAGAGAGAGGAAAAAAAAAACACTTATTCGCCCATTCTCCGATACGCCGTAGCTTGGTCCTTGGCCGCCACTCCACCCTCTAATGGATGACAGCCGTGCATCCCTGGGCGGATCGGAGGCAGTCCTCCGGCCCCTGGTGGACAGAACGCCCCGCCACAATTTTGGTGGACAGTAAGGGTCTCCCCCCTGGTCCAGGCGGTTAGTTGGGAGCCCCTATTCTCCTTGTGGTCAGTGGCTGTTCTCCGTCCTCCGGCAGATGCTCCTTTGGGGTGGATGGTTGTGGTGAGAACTCCACTACAGCGCATCTCTCCTCCTCCCCGAGTTTCAGCACCAGTGTAAAGGGGGTTAAAGGGAAAGGAGGAGGCGAGAACTGGCTTGACGATAAAAATAATATTTTAATTATAAACTTAACCAAAAATACAAACACAAACACAGGTGTTGGACAGCTGTTCGTAAATCTCTCTCTGTCGCACTACCTTTTTCATTTCTCAGACACAGAACAACAATACCCGGACTCAGTTATTATTATTCTTGGGGACTTTAACAAAGCAAATCTCACACGTGAACTGCCTAATACAAACAACACATCACATGCCCCACCAGAGACAGGAATATATTGGATCACTGCTATACAACATTAAAGGATGCATATAAGGGTGGTGCGAACTGCCAGAAACATCATCGGAGGTGAGCTTCCCTCCCTCCAGGATATATATAACAGACGGTGTGTGAATAAAGCACGGAGGATCATCAGAGACTCCAACCACCCGAGTCATGGGCTGCTCTCACTGCTTCCATCAGGCAGGCGGTATCGCAGCATCAGGACCAGCACCACCCGACTACATGACAGCTTCTTCCCACAAGCAATAAGACTTTTGAACACATGATCTCACGATCAACAATCAGCACTGCACTTTATTAATCTTCATTCTGTCAAATATATTCTCCCCAATTCAATTAGTGTATATATATATATATATATATATATATATATATATATATATATTTATACCCTTATCTAGTGTATGTGTATTCTACATTGTATGTATTGTGTACATTTGATATGTAAATTGTTGTGTAAGTATGTGTACATTTGTTATGTAAATTGTGTTGTGTAAATATGTTGTTTATTGTAAAGTGGTTTATGTCTCGTCACTGTCATTACTGCAATGTTGCTCGGAACTGCACACAAGACTTTCACCTACTGTTGCACTCGTGTACACAGTAGTGTGACAATAAAGTGATTTGATTTGATTTTGATCGCTCTGTCCCAGCTTTGGGACTCTCTGATCACTGTCTGGTTCATCTTCTTCTGACCTACAGGCAGAAATTAAAATCAACAAAGCCTGTTGTAAGGACTGTAAGGAGATGGTCTAATGAAGCAGAGCTGGAACTACAAGCCTGCTTTGAATGCACTGATTGGAGTGTTTTTGAAGCTGCAGCTACAGACCAGGACGAGCTCACAGATACTGTGACATCATACATCAGTTTCTGTGAGGACATGTGCATCCATACTAGGACATTTTTATCATTCAACAATGATAAACCATGGTTCACAGGAAAACTCAGACAGCTTCGTCATGCCAAAAGGATGCTTACAGGGGTGGGGATAGAGTCTTGTATAATCAGGCCAGGAACACACTGAATAAGGAAATCAGACTGGCTAAAAGAAGCTACTCTGAGAAGCTGAAAAACAAGTTTTCAGCTAACGACCCTGCATCAGTGTGGAGTGGCCTGAAACAACTTACTAACTACAGGACTCCTACCCCCAACCCTGTGGTTGACCAACGACTGGCTGATGACCTGAATGTGTTCTATTGCAGATTCGAACGGCCCAATTTCACACCCCACATGCACTCGGACCTTCATTTCACACAAACATTAACACCTCCTGCAACCCCCCTCCTCCCCCCTCCTGCTACACAACATGCACTCAAGATCTGTGAAGACGATGTGTGCCGTGTCTTTGGGAAGCAAAGGTCAAGGAAGGCTCCAGGCCCAGATGGCATCTCACCAGCGTGCCTTCGTTCCTGTGCTAACCAACTTAGAGCCCCCATCTTCACACAGATCTTCAATAGATCACTGGAGCAGTGTGAAGTCCCATGCTGCTTCAAACGCTCAGTTATAATCCCTGTCCCTAAGAAACCTTAAAATCACAGGACTTAATGACTACAGACCTGTCGCCCTGACATCTGTGGTTATGAAGTCATTTGAGAAGGTATGAAAAAAGGTAGGAACCTTAATTATGCTGCCTCCTAAAATACAATATCATATAATAATGTGTAATTCCCTGGGAAGGCATATACTTGTTATCCATGAGGAAAAGCAATGATAAAAATATATATTAAAATGATAGAAAACTTGACCTGATATCCTGTACATTTATGCTCGTTAGACTACCACTTTGTTCCTCTTCAGTCACCAACTGCAAGTCGTGTGTCAAAATTAAAAATGTGAGGATTGCTACTGGAATGATAGTATAAGCCAAGACTACATCCATGGTTCCCCTTGATGTCTCTTTTGGAGCCCCTGAGCTTGAGTAGAGTTTCGCCGCTGCATCGAAGAGCATCTTTGCGGACTCCAACGCTGAGGACTCAACTGAACTAGCGCCTTCAGGTGTGAGGCCGATGCCAATCTGTCAGCTATGATTGCCCAGTCCGGTGCGAGTATTGGGCTGGACAGGAAACCTCCATCCTCCCCTCAGCCCTCGCGACTAGACGATTGGTTCCTGGGTTCGGGGCGCCACTCACGGCCACAACCCCCAAACCCCCCCCCAACTCATTTTTGGAAACTGCCCTACATGCAGTGACACAGAGGAGGCAGAATCTTGAGCCCATGATACAGTGGCTGACTGAGACCGTTTTAATTATGTTTTTGCCCTGATATGTATTTACTTTGAATGGGAGATTTGACATAGTACATAGTGACACAGATAATTTACAAAAGAAATGGCTGGACTACAATCCAGCCATTTCTTGTAGTTCTTGAGCAGTTTTGTCTGTGGGATAGAATAACTCTCTTCTGCGTGTACTTAGTGCTTTTTTTTTATCCCCTATTCTCCCAATTTGGAATGCCCAATTTCCACTACTTAGTAGGTCCTCGTGGTAGCACGGTTACTCACCTCAGTCTGGGTGGCGGAGAACAAGTCTCTTTCTGAGAGACTAGTCGCTTCTGAGACCAACAATCTGCACATTTTATCACGTGGCTCGTTGTGCATGTGCTGGGAATCTTACTATGCGCATTGAGAATGAGAACCACTAATCGTGACCACGAGGAGGTTACCGCATGTGACTCTACCCTCCCTAGCAACCAGGCCAACGTTAATTTCACACCAATGAAGACATTGGCTATAGATGAAATCAGTCTGATTTCACACCACAGGAAACCCTATTTCAGCGTTCTTACGAGCAGCAGATTTCAATGGTGAATATAGGCAGTGCTGCAGTTTTAATAATCTTTTAAGCTTTATAGAATGTAAAATTGTATTTTAATGATAATAAATGAATATCTCTGGTTTATATTAATGTATGTGGGTTCTTTTCTGAAATGTCGGCAAAACAATTTTAAACTTGGTTCAATAAGCTGTATGATTATGTCAGACAGGAAACAGGTTGATGAATACACTTCCTAACATAACACGCTTCTAACATAACACGCTTCTAACATAACACACCTAAGAAATGTGATATATAAAAATAAAAACTACCACTAGAAATGCAATATGTGTCTTTACTGCTTAAATTATTAACCACATTCCGCATTCAAAATAAATGCATAATTTTAGCACTATGACATTATTTTTATTCACTTATCCTTTCACAAACAGTAGTCCATGCATTGCGGTGGTGGAGACGGGATCTGTTCCTCCTGTTATATAGTGGTCTAGATCAGATAAGATCATTGTTAGATCATATTTGACGTCATATCTGTCACAGCGACAACCCTTTGGAAATTAATTTGCAATCAGAAATTAGTTTGCAATCAGAGTTTACGTAATTTGTTCATAAAAAAGTTCACATAAATTCAACAGCTGCTGCGGTTCATTTGTGTCTGATAGAGCATATTGCAATAACAATGATGGTGACCCGTGAATCATAATTTCATATTCATATTGTCATATTGTATCATAATTTATGTAAAATCCTGTGTTTTTCCTGATGCAATGATCTAATCTCCAATAATCTGTGGAAAATGGGGCATTTCAACCTCAATAACAGCACTTTTTGGGCAGTTTTAGTGCAATTTGAGTGAAGCACCCATAGACAGCAGTTCTTTTCTGGGCTACCAAAAGAACCCAGAAGGGGTGGTGTTTCTTTGTAAACAGTAACTTCATGTATAGGAAGAGTGGAACCGATGTATTCTGACAAAACGCACAACAGTGGCGTATATCATCGTTGCACAGATTTTTTTTCCAGAAAGTTCTCACGATCCGGTAGCAACTCTTCCATGGCACTGGGTCACGACCCGGGGTTTGGGGCCCCTGGTTTAGAGGGCAAACAGAGCAGAGGCGAATGCATTTGGACTGTCAGGTTGCATTTGCTGAGTAGTGGCTCGACCTCTATTTCACAATGAACACGTCAGCTGTGCTTTGACTGACCAGAAGATCGTGGTCCTCTGAAAAGTGATCCAATCTTCAAGTCCTTTTAAAAAAAATTATAATAACATATGAACTGAATGATCAAATATATGAGCCCCAGCATGCGCAATGGGGGGGACAATATGTGGTGCTTACCACAGTGTAACCTGTTTATCGCACAGTGGCATAATCAAAGCATTCGCCATGATTAACTTGCTTCCCAGCACTAGCTGCTACAACTCCTTAACAAAATCCACTTAGAAGGACTTTAAAATCAGTAAGTACAGCATTGAAGGAGTAAAGAGTGTGATGTTCATTCTGTCATCGAAGAGGGACAGGGACAGAATTTAGCATCTCTTCTCGTGGAAAAAATGGCCACGCATCCATGAAACGGTCCAGACAAGTTCCACAACGTCGTCGTCTCCAGTTGGAACCATGGGGAGAACAGCAGCGCTGACGAAGCACACAGTGCACAGGTTCATCCTCACTGTTTTAGGAAATTGCTCTTTCCAGGCCTGGGTATAGGTCCACACAGGAGCTCGCCCGCCACATGACAATGCTCCCAAAAAATAGAAAGAGGCCAGGGCAATATCATAAAGTGTTACCACCCAAAAGGGTGAAAATAAATCCTCACTTTGGCGTGAGTCGCTATAAACAACACAGGCTGAATGATCAGGCACTTGAAGTGAAAAAAAGGTGATGCTCCATTAGCCAATAAACTGGCATGATTCTATAGTGCAGAGGTCAGCAAACATTTTTACATGAAGTGCCCATTTAATGTTTTTATTTTGTTGTGACAATGAACAACATCACTTCTGAAAATTCAAAAGCAATTCAAAAACAATAACCAACATTTAACCAATAACTTCCACTAGAGTTCCACATTCAATGCCCAAGCTCATCACATCATCTCAGATGTATAGTATAAACAGAGATCTGTTGAATGAAACTTAAACATTTACAGTTTAATCTAATGCTATTGGATGTTTTCTTGGTTTGAATATGTCTGTGTTGAATCAGCTGTTTTGGGTCGGTAGTGTAGATCTTAATTCATGTGTGCTTAAATGAGTGTGAAGAAGAAATATAAAAGAGTTGAAATGTAAAACAAATTTTTAAGAGAGTGGAAATTACCATGAAAATAAATTAGGCATTTGTGCTACAGTCTTGTCGGCACTGGTGGTCTGTTGGTCTCTGACACACAGCTTCTTATTTTTTCTGAAGGTTTAAAGTCTTGTAGATTCTATAGCACTTTACTCTTGGGAGACTGACTACATATAACACTCTGCATTTTAATGAGCTGCAGTGATGTTTTATTTTTACACTGCCGTTCAAAAGTTTGGGGTCACTTGACTGAAATGTTTCTTATGATCTTAAAAACTTTTTGATTTGAAGGAGTATGCTTAAATGTTTGAAATTAGTATTGTTGACAAAAATATAATTGTGCCAACATATTAATTTATTTCATTACAAAACAAAGATTTTATTTAAAATAATAATTAAATAATAATTTAAATGGATGACTTGGACAGATTAATAAAAAAAGCAACTAATAGGTGCCCAGTATTGATGGGAACTCTTTCAATACTGTTTAAAATGGTGAAAGCTCAAGAAGCTGGTTGAGAAAATTTCAAGAGTACATGTCTGCAAATTCTAGGCAAAGGGTAACTACTTTGAAGATGCCAAAATATAACACAGTTTTTAGTTATTTGGGATTTTTTTAATCACAACACAATTCCTATATTCCCATTTCTGTTCTTCCATAGTTCTGATGACTTTACAATTATCCTTACATGCAAAAAATTATAATAATTCAGAATGAGTAAGTAAATACTGTAGTATATATGCACATCTCGCTCTCTCTCTCCACTGTGGACTGGAAATCATTACAGTTGCATCTGCTGGGGGGAAAAACCTCAGCTGTTCATCTGCTCTCCCACCCTGACCTGCAGACAAGTGCCCAAAAGAACTCTAAAACCACCAAACAAAACAAAACCAGTCTAACTAGTTTGGTGGCCAGCTAAGACCAGCAAAGCGCTATAGGCTGGTTTCAGTTGTATTTTCAGACAGAAGTACAATTCTAAAAATGGCATTTAAATGTTTGTTCATAGTTCCTGAAAGCCTGTGACCATTCAGTGTTTGTTGTGTGTTTTGTTGCTCTCTCACAGCTTGGCGGTTGTGGTATTCTTGGAGTAGGTGTTTGGCTCGCCATCACGCAAGGGAACTTCGCCACGCTCTCGTCCTCTCTGCCGTCGATGTCTGCCGCAAATCTGCTCATTGCACTCGGCAGCATCGTCATGGTGATTGGCTGTCTGGGGTGTGTGGGCGCGGTCAAAGAGAATCGCCCGTTACTCCTGAGTGTACGTACATGATGATGATAATAAAACAAATACACTGAACACAGCCACTAATGTGCAATTGACCTAGATCAGAGAAAACATATAGTCATAACAGGGAAGGTTTTAATAATTTGCTAGCATTAAATATGTAATACTTAAAAATGTGAGTGCTCTGTTATGAAATATTAATGTAGTAAAGTATGCAGTCTTTTGAAACTACAAATTGTACAAACAAGCCAAAGTACAAAAACATTTCAGTTGTGATGTGACATATTTTGAGCTAAACATTCAGAACAGAGTTGGTGGTTGATGTTTAAAGATATCTTTTGCCTCGTGTCTTCTTGGACACACTGATACCTAGTGGCAATAGTTTTCAGTTTCAGATGAAATTGTAGAAATTCACTATTCACAGACAGCTATGATTACTTAAATCAATGAGTGAAAGTGTAAAAAATAATAGGATGGTAACTGAGATTATGAGCTGGTCGTGTGATTCTAACATGGCAGCCACCATGTGCAGACCCTCTCAATGTAGAATAAAACAGCTTTTAGAAGTTCACTGATATGACTGGAGTCTTCATCTCATGTGAGTGTTCACGTAAATGTAAAAGCAGCTAGAGGAACGTCTAGGTTACTAGTTTAACCCCCGTTCCCTGATGGAGGGAAGGAGACATATGCCGATTGTAGTGACACAATGGGCTTCTTTCGGGAGCCTCGGATACCTCTGAATATGAACCTACTATACACCACCTACACTGAACTGTGTTACGTGATCTGCTGATGCTGGTGCAGCAAGCTGTAGCGTGCCAAGGAGCATGAGCATCAGACTGCATGTAACCCTCCCCGTCGCCCCACTAAGATGTCATATTGTTTTTATTAGGTTCTCAGCATCTGAACAAGGATTCCCTTGGGGGTGGGAACAAGCGACGTGGAGGAACTGTTTGTTCCCAGGGGGAAAAAAACCCACGGAGACCACATCCTGCCCAGGCTGGGGGGAGGTTAAATGTGGCGAATACGTCACATGGGCTTTCAGGCACAGTGGTAGATCCTAACTAGCGAGGGAGGAGTTTCTACAAACACAGTGACAGGGAGGCAGAGGGGACATACCACGGAAAATACGCACAGGGTGATTAATCCATGATGGCCAATCCCTGTGGAGCACCTATACCTGTACAGATTAGTTAGTACCCGTAGTGGGTCTGGTCAGGAATTCCTCAACTGACCATAGTACAAGGATTCTACTCCCAGCCCTCCACCAGTGGAAGGAGTTGTCTGGCTACCAGCTCCTGAGCGAACATCTCATCCACTGGGTGGCCCGTCTCAGGAACGCTTAGGAGCCTTCCGGGTCATTGAAGAGGTTTGTGGGACGGGGGGTGTCCGCTGCCTGAGGGTAGCTCTATGGCGGGGCTGAAAGCTGGATCCTGGTTGAGGTGGAGCTACCTGCTGTTTTCTTGGCGCTGCAGGGGGGATGCCCTCGGCGAGCAGATGGTAAGATGTGTTGGATGGCCTCCATCTGTTTCTTCACCGCTGCAAACTGCTGGGCGAAGTCTTCAATGTTATCGCCGAATAGGCCGAGCTGGGAGATGGGGGCGTTGAGAAAGCGGGCTTTGTCTGTTTCCTGCATCTCGAGCAAGTTCAGCCACAGATGACATTCCTGTACCACAAGGGTGGCCATTGCCTGTCCAAGTGCCTGCGCGACCTTCGTGGCCCAGAGGGCGAGGTCGGTAGCTGAGCACAGTTCCTGCAGCAAATCAGGATCACTACTACCCACGTGCAGATATTTTAGTGCCTTGGCCTGGTGAACTTGTAGGAGGGCCACAGCATGCAGGGTGGAGGCAGCCTGTCAGGAGGCCCTGTAGGCTTTCGCTGACAGCGAGAACACCGTGTCAGTAGTGAGAGTAAGGAGGTCGGTTCCGGGCAGTAAGAGGTGCACCCCATGACCTCGTTAGCTCGTCATGCACCTCTGGGAAGAAAGGAACCGGGGGGTGGGGTGGGGGGGTGGTGGTTTGGCTTCGAGCAGCGCTCTGACCCAAGGAACTAATCGTCTAGCCATGAGGGTTGAAGGGAAGACAGAGGGTTCCAGTCCAGCTCACTCTCCCGGGCAAGAATATCGGACATCGGAGTGTCAGCCTCAGACTGTGTGGACACAAGCCCAAAGGTGGCATCCTCTGCGTCAGACGGCGCATCGCTCTCCGATGCAGTGGCATCCTGCTCCATGGCACCAACAGAGACATCAGACTAGCCATGAGGCGAGCCGGTCTCAAGTTGAGTTTGAGTGGTTCGTGGGGATTTATCCGGCAAAACAGCACCCATTGAACTCCCCAAATTGCCTCCATCGCCAGTCGGGTAAAGGACAGAAAGGAAAGCCACGACCGCAACGATGCCATGGTCAGGTTCTCACAATGAGTACATGAACCATCCACAAACACTGCCTCGGTGTGATCACAACCCAGACACACAAGGGACCGCCCTATGGCCATCAGAAGTGGAAAGATATCTGCCGCATCCAGGAACAACATAATGGCGGAAGGGCATCTTGATAAAGATGCGTCTTTAAAAAGACATTGACACTAACTTAAGTAACCCGAGACCCAGTTAAGTAACCTGAAACGTTCCCTGTCAGAAACCTACACTTTGATGCTGCACTGAGAATACCCACGCCGCCGCACTGTGGATGTCCAGAGACATTATCTCCGAGAACCATATCCTGTTCAGCCAGCGTGGCGTTATCAGTAAGAGGCAGGACCCTTGTTGGTGAACTCTGGCCAAGACTCCTGGGAGCAGAGAAACCGGAGGGAAAGCATACAGGCGCATTCTGGGCCAAGTATGTGCCATTGTGTCCAGACCCGGGGGGGGGGGGGGGGGGGGGGCTGGGTGACTCAGAGTGAAGTAGAGGGGACATTGCGCTGTCTGTTGGGAGGCGAAGAGGTCCACTTCTGCTCTTGTAAAATCTCAATCAGATTTGTTCCACTACCTCGGGGTGGAGTTTCCACTCCCCCGTAGACCTTCTTGATGGTTTATGTAAGAGACTACCTCTGTGTTGTCCACCCGCACCAAGACATGGCAGCCTCTGGAGGAAGTATTTCAGGGCCAGAAATACAGCCATCATCTCGAGACAATGTTAATGTGACAATCGAGCTGACGACCCTCCCATTCCCCTTGAGCTGGACGACCCCTTAAGACAGGGAGGCGTCTGTCGTTAGCAACCTGCAACGTCAAGACGCACCTAGAGTGGGACCCAAAGTGAGGAACCGGGGTCTGAACCACATAGAAAGGGTATGAAGCACGTGTCGCGTAACCCTTATCAGCCTAGGGGATTGGCCCTTGGATGAAATCCCATGACTTTGAGCCACAACTGAAACGGTCTCATGTGCAAAAAGGCCCAAAGTGATCACCGAGGATGCAGTTGCCATGAGACCTAGTTGATACTGACGAACAGTGCAACCTTGGCCTAGCCTGACTTTGCTCAGGATGTTATGAATATTCGAGCGGGAGACATTGTTATCGAATTCCTTTCGATCCCCAGATAGGTAGTGTAGGTAGTGTAGTGTATCAATTAATCATGTAATGCACATTCTTACTAAACCCCAAAGAGCTTTTGGCCTCTGAACTCAAAAGGTAAATTATGCCTCAGGCTCCAGCCAGTCTGCAGTAGATGGTTCGATGACAACTTCTATGACACCTTGAGTGTGAACAGACAACACCCACCAGATCTTTCCCTGCCGTTGCGAGCTTCAAAGAGATCCTAATCTTACCCTCCCAGGTCTAGGAAGGGAGAGTAAGAGACCTCTCCAAGACACACACACATAAGAACTTTTCAGGAATTTCCTCATTTAAAGAGATATATTTGATATGTTTTTACGTTTGTCTGTTTGCCCGTGTCCTATTGGAATATATCTATGATGTTATCGTAGTATCAAGTGAATTATAAATACTTGTAATTACGCATTGAGATGTAAACTTGAATTCCTATCATTGTTACATGTCGTGCTTGATGTCTTTGTACTCCTCTTTGTCTGACTGAGCCAGATATATGTATTAGGTTATGATAAAATGTGTCTTGTTATGTTTAATCATCTTCGGAGGAAAGTCTTGAATCGGTCTGACAAGACAAAGAAACTTTCCCGCTCAAGATTTTCTGAACAACGATTGGACAGTTCGCTTCAGAGAGGCGTGGATTAGGTTTTCCTTAAGAGAACCGAACTCCAGTTTACGTTGCTTAGTTTTGTCTTTCGACTGAGTCGTCACCTTCTCTTCTCTTTTTCTTTTGTTTGTTCTAGTTAGTTTTTGTTTTCATTCTTAGATAATTCTCCGTGTTTATTTCCACCGACGAGTGAAAAGAACTTAGTCTGAATTATCTCTGTGGTAACGTCATCTAAAGGAACTTTAAACTTGCCGCGACTTCGTTCGCCCCGGAAAGGAACCAAAGAAGACCAACATGCACACACATTCAACACAAGAGAGCTATATATATATATATATATATATATATATATATATATATGCAAGTATTTTATTCCCTCTCGAGATCTAAATGCTGTTACGGTTGTTCGCCCCAAAAGGGTGATTTGTGATCCCTCGGTGTCTCTCGTTTAAGGTTCCATTGTGTGTTTTTGCCATAACTGTTTTCTTACTCCCTCTTTCTATCACCTTCTTTAAGCTTTCACTTTCAGTTTGTGGTTTATTGTGTTTGTAAATACATTTATTCCGTGTAACTGTAGTCACCGATATATATACGTAGTTTTCCTGTATTAAATACTATATTCATTGATTGACTCTGCCTATCTGCTCATGATTTCGAGGTACCTGAGATGTTCGATCTTTAAGCTACGAGCTCTAAAACTGTTGATACTTTAAATAGTATTTTAGTTTAGAAAAGGGAAGCTGTTTTTCGTGGCCAAGATAAATAGTCTGCCTTTCTAAGTTATACAAATAATTTCTTAAGGGTTAATAAAGATTTTACGGTCAGTTCGCTGGCGAGCAGACTATTAGATGACAAATTAATCCCCTTAGGAGTTATCTTGAGAATCGAATGATTCTAGACAATTGATATATTAATGTTTAATTATAATCCGTTGTGATTGAATGTTGATATATATAATTGCTCTATTTTTGCCTGCCTATATGTGTAACAGTGCAACCCGTTGCATTTAGTGGCCCATATAAGGACCTTGGCAACATATTCCCTTTTAGGGATAATTTAAAACTGTAAGTGATAACTCATAACCCGTATGATCAATGACCACATGCTTCAAAACATCAACCATTGTGCCTGTACCGAAGCAATCAAAAATCACCTGCTTAAATGACTGGCGTCCTGTTGCCCTCACCCCCATCATCAGCAAATGCTTTGAGAGGTTGATCAGAGATCACATCTGCTCTGTTCTGCCCACCTCTTTGGACCCATTGCAGTTTGCCTACCGTAACAACCGCTCCACTGATGATGCCATTGCATCTACAATACACACTGCTCTCTCCCACCTGGAAAAAAGGAACACATATGTGAGAATGCTGTTTGTAGACTACAGCTCAGCATTCAACACCATAGTGCCCTCCAAGCTTGATGAGAAACTCCGGGCTCTGGGCTTAAACAGCTCGCTGTGCAGCTGGATCCTGGATTTCCTGTCAGGCAGACGTCAGGTGGTTAGAATGGGCAGCAACATCTCCTCATCACTGACCCTCAACACTGGAGCACCACAGGGCTGTGTTCTCAGCCCACTCCTGTATTCCCTTTACACACATGACTGTGTGGTGACACATAGCTCCAATGCCATCATTAAGTTTGCTGACGATACGACGGTGGTAGGTCTGATCACTGACAATGATGAAACAGCCTACAGAGAGGAGGTGCACACTCTGACACGCTGGTGTCAGGAGCACAACCTCTCCCTCAACGTCAGTAAAACCAAGGAGCTTGTGGTGGACTTCAGGAAGAAAGACAGAGAACACAGCCCCATCACCATTAATGGAGCACCAGTGGAGAGAGTCAGCAGCTTCAAGTTCCTCGGTGTCCACATTACTGAGGAACTCACATGGTCCGTCCACACTGAGGCCATGCGAAGAAGGCTCACCAGCGCCTCTTTTTCCTGAGACGACTGAGGAAGTTTGGAATGAACCACCACATCCTCACACGGTTCTACACCAGCACCGTAGAGAGCATCCTGACTGGCTGCATCACCGCCTGGTACGGCAATAGCACCGCCCACAACCGCAAAGACCTGCAAAGGGTGGTGCGAACGGCCAGAAACATCATCGGAGGTGAGCTTCCCTCCCTCCAGGATATATATAACAGACGGTGTGTGAATAAAGCTCGGAGGATCATCAGAGACTCCAGCCACCCGAGTCATGGGCTGCTCTCACTGCTTCCATCAGGCAGGCGGTATCGCAGCATCAGGACCCGCACCACCCGACTACATGACAGCTTCTTCCCCCAAGCAATAAGACTTTTGAACACATGATCTCTCACGATCAACAATCAGCACTGCACTTTATCAATCATCACTCTGTCAATATATTCTCCCAATTCAGTTAGTGTATATATATATTTATACCCTTATCTAGTGTATGTGTATTCTACATTGTGTGTATTGTGTACATTTGTTATGTAAATTGTTGTGTAAGTATGTGTACATTTGTTATGTAAATTGTTTTGTGTAAATATGTTGTTATTGTAAAGTGGTTTATGTCTTGTCACTGTCATTACTGCAATGTTGCTCGGAACTGCACACAAGACTTTCACCTACTGTTGCACTCGTGTACACAGTAGTGTGACAATAAAGTGATTTGATTTGATTTGATTTGATCAGTTACTGATTATGATTTATTGATTATTGATTATACTATTCCCCTTATTTGAGTTTTGACACCTTACAGTAGTTTTCTGAGTGGTAGAGAGGTCACTTTCCTTGGCGTTGAGCCTCAACCCCAGAGAAACCAGATGAGCTAAGTCGATATCCCTGTGCTGTAATGCCCATTCTTGTGACAGTGCTAGTATCAGCCAGTCATCTATGTAATTCAGAATGCAGATGCCCCGGATTCGCAAAGGAGCCAGTGCTGCATCCATGCATTCCGTTAATTTTCGGGGTGATAAGACTAGACCGAATGGAAGAACCCGATATTGGAACCTCAGGAACTTCGTGTTGTAGCAGACTTTCTATATGAAAGTACGCGTCCATGAGATCAATCGTGTCCAACCAATCGCGATGTTGGATTTGAGACACGACCGTTTTGATGGTTAGCATCTTGAACTTGAACGCCCTAGGAGCGATTCAAGCCTCGAATGTCTAAAATCGGATTCAACCCCCCATCCTTCTTGGGAACCAGGACTTCCTGCTGTAGTAGTAACCTGACTATCTCTCTGGAAGGGGAACATGTTCTATGGCCCCTTTGACCAAGAGATTTTGCAGTTCTTTCCACAGTAAAAATGCTTGCTCCGGTTTAACGGTAGTTGGAACCACGCCGTTGAAATGCGGAGAATGGCAAACAAATTAAATTCTGCAGCCTTCTTCTACTGTTCTTAGGATCCACATAGAAACACCTCGCAGTAGTTTCCATGCCAGGTTCTCTGAGATGGGTATCGATTCTGACACTTCCTGTTGAGGGGATGTCGAGTGTCCCGTGTCCTGGACTATGACAGGAAGCAACAGAACACCCAACATTCCGCTGTAAACTGCTAACTCCCGAAATACCAGAGGCGGCGGGAATGGAGCGGTTTTGTGGGGGTATCGGGAGGGTACAGGTGGATGTTTCACGTGTCCCGTCCTAAGGGGGGGGCTACCCCCACAAGGCTGAGCGGAAAACCGTCAGGGTTTTTTCCTTTATACAAATAACTGCCTGAGGTCTTGCTTTGGGGGCTGCTGAGGGTGACGAACCGGCCACGCTTTGTTTTTGAGCCTCCCGTCTTGAAGGACCTGGGCGGGGCGGGGCTGGGTGACCCCCCCCCCCCCCCCCCATTTCATTGACGTGTTGCACACACTAAAAATCAGCACAGCATCAAAGTGTAGCTTTTTGACAGGGAATAATTCTCATTTTTTTACCAAAGCATGGTGTATCACTAGATAATAGAGGTTTATTTTATGCAAAGCAGTTCTCTAATTGTCACAGTTTGTGACCCTCATCTATAGATCCTGCTCCTGTCACCTCCCTCATTGTAACAGTGTCGACAGAATCTACATGTGGACTGCTGTTGAGGAGTAAGGAGAGTTTCGAGAGACACACGCATTGGAGAGGACATCAGCTGACTGTATACTTTCTACTATTGAACCAGGAAAACAGTAAGACTGAGTGTTGTGGAGGAATTTTAGTGAGAATATCGGGGGGTTTTTTAGAGTTTGAGGAAAAAGTACCTCCAAAGGTGGTGTATTTTGGTTTCATAAGATACAATGTAAAAACCCTTTGCCAGGAATTTGATCATGTAGCTAAGGTATGCAAGGGAAAAAGAAGATGTGCTAGATGTGGAGGGGAACATGATTATGGGAAATGTGGAGAGAGAGTGAAGCCAAAATTCTGCAATTGTGGAGGAAGTCATGGTGTTGCATTTTGGGTATGTAAAGTGTATTAAAATGAGATGAAGGTCCAACAGGTAAGAGTAAAGGAAAAAATCTCATATGCTGAGGTAGTTAAAATGGTAGGACAGGGAAATCAATATAAGGAAGGAGGAATTACTGAAGAACTAATGATGGTGAATGAGCTGCAAGATAAGAAGAAAGCATGGATGGAAAATAAGAAGTTGGTGACTTTTATAGCAGCTATAAATCACCAACAAGATCAAGTCAAAAACGGAAAGGATTCAGATATTGTGAAAGCAGCACAATATCATTTGAACATAAGTAGGGCTAAAATGGGAAGAGGTAAATGATGAGATAAGAATGCAGTTCTTTTAAATTGATGAAAAGAACTCATAATTCCAAGTTATGATCCAATATAAACAAGCACAATTGTTTAATTGTAAGGCTGACCGCCTTACAATTAAACAATTGTGCTTGTAAGACATGGTAGACATGCAAAAAGAACATGCTGGGAAGACTATTGTGAAACAATTGGAAATGAAACTCCAGTAGGAAAGGTGTTGAGAATTATAAAAAAGATGAGAGATTAATGTACTTCCTGGAGAGTAGAAATTTGGTATCATATCAGTGTGGACTCAGAAAAGGGAGAAATACTATGGGCCCAGTAATATGTTTAGAGGATGAAATAAGAAAAGCCCAAGTAAACAAAGAAACAGAAGTGGTTGTATTTCTTGATGTTGAAAAGGCCTATGACATGCTATGGAAAGAGGAACTTTCTAATCAAAATGTATTAATTGGGTGTTAGAGGAAAAATATTTACTTAGGTAATGGACTTTCTAGATAGAAGAACTATCCAAATGAGGATGGGAACAGAGATTTCCAAGCAATATGCAGTAGAAAACGGAACTCCTCAAGGGAGCGTGCTAAGCCCAACTCTGTTCCCTATCTGTCACTCACTCGACGGTGTGTCGATGTAGTAACATTAGGGGTCACACTTGAGAGCCCGGAGACACCTCTGATCTTTGATAAAAGGCCAATGGAAATTGGCGTGTGATGCATGCCCCTCCCACATGGTATAAAAGGAGGGGATGTGCATAGCGCTCATTCGACTTTCCTTTCAGTGCCGAACGGTCAATGGTTCAAGCTGAACCTGGTGCTTCAGCAGATCTAAAAGAGTATATTCTGAAAGAGCATTTTCCCTCACAAAAGAGAATATATTCCTTAAAAGAGCGGCACACTTCGGAACTTCTTTTTCAAGACGCGTCTTTTTCTGGTTGTGCGTTATTCCTGGTTGCAGTCGATACCTCTCATCTTCTGATGGCCACGATCGCTATCTTTCGTGCCTGGGCACAGCCCACGCCGAGACATCTTTCATGGATGCGTCATGTCCTCATTGCTAGGCAATGACCATGGCAACGCTGCGTTCGCAGCGCCCTCCCTCGGTCCTTCTACCTACGGGTATGAGGCCAGAGCATCGAGCACTGGGGCTGATTTGGGGACCCCAATGAGACCACCTCTGCTGGTTAAATCCCCGCGGACCTCCCATTCCCCTACACGCTTTGATGTCTCTCGACTCAGCACCGCCACAGGGCTCAAATATACCTGATACCTGCCAAAAAAAAAAAAATATTAAAAGATCAAGATGGAAAGGGGTAAATGCCACCCAAACCCCTTCTTTATTTCATGGACTCGAGATGAACATACAGTATTTTACTTGAAGTTGTTTTATAAAAAGAATAAATGCATCTTATTATTGCATACCATTTTTTTTTTGCATGAAGTATTCTAAGTGCTCACTTTTTAATGAATCAGCAGTAGCCTTTATTATGCTTTTTATTTTAGCATTTTTTAGCTGAAAAGAATTTATAAATTGTACATCAAGAAAGAGAAATTAAAAATAACACTATGTTATTTTGAATAACCATATTAAATGAGATATGAAATCCTATCTTCGTATTTTAAATAATTTTGTTCAAAAATCAAGAATCTGAAGGAAACAATCTACAATATTTTTAAGCAAATCCTATTTTTAAGAAAATCGTTTCTCTCCATCTTTTAAATTGTGGGGGCTGGTTTAATTCTGGTTAAATTTGTAATCTATTTCAAAGCTGCTATTCTGATTACCCCAAATATATTTTGTTCAGATTTATTTCTTAAGGACAATGGCATTTTACCCAAAATAAAGTTTTCTGGATGTATTTCTATTGTGCAGTTAAATAATAAATGAACCTGTCTAATCACTTCATTCCAATAAATTGTCAATTTAGAGCACTAGTATAGAATTCGACTGTAATGAGCATTTTTTCTCCACAATTTCTCAAACAATTCCCTTTTACCAGCTATTGTATTTACTTCGAATAGCAGGTGTTTTAAAAAAAATCTAATTTGTATCTTCCAAGCAGATTCCCTCCAAACACTGGCTTGAGTAGTATGAAATGTATTATATGATATTTCTTCCCAGTCTTGCAGATTATTTTTTATTTTTAATTCATTCCCCACATACTTGCTAGGTTTGAAAATATATGCATTCCTTTATCAGTGAAAAGTTGGTGATAACTTTTCTGACCTCTATCTGCCGAAAACATAAATATCTTATAGAGATTAGTATTATCTTATCTATTTGGCATGAAATCAGGATCTTAAGCAATTTATAACTTTCTTGTACTATTTTTTTAACTATTTTTTTTAACAAATTCAAAAAGTACTATAATACAAATATAATCTATTGATTTTAATGTTTTGCTTTGTTTGGGCAGGAACAGGGATATACTAATAGGTTCCTCTATTTGATAAACTTACATCTTTTTCCATTTCAATTTAGATTCTTCAATATAGGTTGAAGCTTTATAATAATGTATTTAACTTGGGAATTCTTGTCCTCCGAGCCTTTTTGACAACTTAAAATTTTTAGGAATCATTTTTGTATACTTTAGAACCAATCTTGATACCGGACACAAGTTAGAATTTGTCTTTGTATGAGCATTTTGAACGGGAGTTTGTGAAATGCCCGGTTGAAAACTCGCAAGTCCAAGATCGATCGTAAGCCGCCGTCTTTCTTGGGTATGATGAAGTAAGGTCTTTTGAAACCCTTATTCATCTCGGCAGGGACAGGCTCTATCGCGTCTTTGAGTAAAAGGGTCGCAATCACCGCATGCAGGGTTTTGGTACACCACGGTAAAGCGGATGCCGGCGAAAGGGAGCGGGGGCCTGGCGAACTGAATCGCGTAGCCGAGTCGGATGGTCCTGGCCAGCCAGCGCGACGGATTGGGAAGTGAGAGCCACGTGTCCAAGCTCCGTACAAGGGGCACTAAGGGGATGATCGTTTTTGACGTACCTGGCCTGAGGGTTTACAGCGGGGCGGAGCAGTAAAATACATTTATTAAATATAGGCTATTTACAAATTAGTTTATTCCGTTGTCTAAAAAACTAAACTTTTTGATATACTACTAACTGGTAGATTTTGATAAAAGAAAATAAACTTAGAGAGAATATTCATCTTTATAGTCTCTAACGGTTTTGTAATCAACAGTAGCCTATATTTATTTGTAATAGTTTTTAATGATATATAACGTTTTCAATTCAAATAAATACACTGATAAAAAAAAATTAAAAAAATAAAAAATCCACTTGTTTTTACAAAAAAAAAATTAAAATCTGGCAGCTGTAGTTGCCAGAATAATTACGTAAAAAATACAGTTAAAATCTAAACCACTTTACAGAAAAACTTGTACATTTCACAGTTTAAATTTATTGTAATTTACACGCTGGCACTGTAAAAAAAAAAAAAAAAAAAAAAAAAAAAAATCTGTTAAATTTACAGTCAAAAATAAAAATTCATGAACATGCGGTATTATAAGGTATAAGGTATTTTTTAATAACCATAGTACATACAGAACGGCGCATGATGACATGAAGTTCATCAATAGTGGCTCATGCAGGAGCAACTACTAGTCCCATAAAATATAATGAAATGTAATGGGTCACATAGGGAATTGTGGGAATGCCCGATTGCTGTTTTTTACTGTAATTTACTGTAAAAAAAGTGCATGTAATTCTTTTTACCATTAATTATACAGGAAAATCTTAATTTTTACATTTAAATTATTTATTTTTTACATCATTATCTCATTATTGTAAAATTCATGTAGGCTATATTAAAACCTTTTACTGGATATTTTACAGTTAATATTTGTTAATCAATAAAATTTTATTTCTGTAGCATTTTTACAGTATTTTACTGTTAAAATTACTGACATTTTTTTTTACAGTGTACAAACACATTTATATTTTAAATACGTTTAAGCTTAACAATAAATCAAATCAAATCAAATCACTTTATTGTCACACTACTGTGTACACGAGTGCAACAGTAGGTGAAATTCTTGTAAGACTCACTCATATCATATCATAATTCTAATAAGCCTGTATGTTCTTGTTGTGGGCCTATGAATTTACTTATGCATTGATATACCAGCTGTTTTTTTTTTTGTTTTTTTTTAAAATCACATTAAGAATTAACTAATTCAGCAGTCCTCTTGAGCTCTTGTAGCAGCTGTTGTTTCTTCTTGTTGTATCTAATGTCTTTAATTGCTTCATAATTTTACAATTATCCCATGTACTGTGTAAATCATGTGTTTTAAGTCATCATGACTTCATGCTGAACTCTTGAGCAGTGTAAATGCATTTTCTTATTATATTTTTAAAACAATGTCTTCTTCACAGTTTAAATTAATTTAAATTCTTATTTTCATAATAATCAGCTTTCAGCAGAGAGGTAAATCCCGCTAAGGCAAATGTCTCTCTTTCATGTTTATGAGCGCAATCTAATCTTAAAGTCAGGATCGAAATCTGAGTTGACAGGGAAAGATGATGAGCTGCATCATGGTACC
The DNA here is from genome assembly GCA_032164185.1 of Moxostoma hubbsi. Classification (NCBI taxonomy): domain Eukaryota; kingdom Metazoa; phylum Chordata; class Actinopteri; order Cypriniformes; family Catostomidae; genus Moxostoma; species Moxostoma hubbsi. Next base: position 42,825,566 of record JAVLUX010000019.1, read on the forward strand.
AATTAAGCCTGATTGGTTTGAATTTGTCAACCTGAAACCAATCCTGAAACCCTGAGTTCGTTCAGTGACGATGCTACGGGCCTAAGTTTTAAGAATAATCAATTTATTTATTTTGGATTGTTAGTTTGTCCAATTAATTTTGAGCCTCTGAAATGGGGGGTCTGTGCATAAAATGTGCTGTAATTTCTAAACCATTTACCTGATTTGGATGTGAATCCCTTCAAATTAAAACTGGCAGTCTGTACTTCAATCACATGTTCATTGCTTCATTTCAAATCCATTCTGTTGGCGTACAGGGCCAAAATTATGAAGTGTCCAAATAATCATGGAGGGCACTGTAGCAATGCTTGATTTATCTAAGGTCTAATTTCTCGCTTGGATGAAACATTTATGAACTTCCATATTTTACATCCTATGTGAATACTGGTGTTGAGGACACTGTTCATTTGCTCTCACTTATGAGAGTCTGTATGATTTCATATGTATTTCTGCACAGTACTGGAGCAGTGCAGTAGATATGAGTGAGTCTTATGAATATATAATGTAATGATTTATGCTGCGGTGGAAGATCTCCTCTGAGTCTATCATAGCCTGAAGCTGTGCGTGAGGAAAATGTTTATGCTAAAATATTCTTATGTCCACAGAAGAGACTAGAAAAATGACGTCATTGGTTCCTTGACTGAAACTTTAAGGAGCCAAATAGCTGTTTTTAATCACCAAATCATATAATTACTCAATTTAGATTGTTGTTCAGAAACAAGATATTAAGCAGAAGAAAAGAAAGACTGATAACCCATTAATCGAAGGTTTAATAAACAGAATAGTTGAGAAGATAAGTTTGCATTCCCTTTCTTCATTGTTCACACCCCTTTCATAATTTATACAAATATAAGAGATAAAAAAAAAAAATTATTACTACACTTCAGAATCTACATTACAGATATGTACATAAAGCACAGTATAATGTGTTGCCTTCTTGAGCATCAATGAATGTTTGCACATTATGTAATAGTTGTGTACAAGTACCTTACTTGTCCAAAGTGTCAAAACCTGGATCTCATGTATATAGATTCGAGGACCGGAACTAACTGTTGTATATATAGGGAGACATTGCACTGTTCATAGAGGCGAAGAGGTCCTCTTCTGCCAATGTAAAATCTCACCCACACACATATATATATATATATATATATATATATATATATATATATATATATATATATATACACACAACAGTTAGTTCCAGCCCTCGAATCTGATAGAACAAGAGACGTTCCATGAGCACTGATGGTCTGACACAGTTATGGTTTGTCTTTTTTTTTTTTACATTACATATGTTAGCCAGCAGGTAGTGGCAAAAGATCATAAGAGTATGAGCCAGTTAGTTGATGTGAAGTGAATCTGCATCAGCCGTTAACATACAACAGCTCTTCATGATCGCTTGTATTACTACTACACTTCTACAGCTAGGAAAAAGCTTTAAAAGGCTTTAAACTTACAACTTCAGTATTATGGCTTATCACAGATGAGAGACACAACAGACCGATTAATTACACAATGGGTGCCGTTTAAAATGGTAAAGGACATTGCGGTTTCTATAGTGCAAGACTTTTGTGCACCGGCTACCACAAAATAGTGAGAAATACCCCCACTTGGATGCTATTTTTCCACTGAGAAAGCTGACTTTCAGTAAGCTGACAGCATCTCTGCTTGAGAGTGGAAACAGGTGATCGCACGCTCCGTCTCTCTCAGTTTTTCCTAATTTTTACAATTTGTACTTGCTCATTGAACTGTTGTATATAAGCAATATCACACTCGCAATCATGCTGTATAGCCCTAAATCAGCACTGCTGTTTCAAAGGAGTCGTTTGGTCATGACTCTCGCACTAGGTTTGTTGTTGCATGCGGTGCAGCGAAGTGTTGCCAATATAGCGACCTTGTCGCTAGATTTAGCAACTTTTTTGACCCCATTTGCAAAGTAAAAGAGCCCTCTAGCGAAAATTTTAGTGATTGTAGTCTGCTTTAGCGATATTCTTCCACATCTGACAACATAAAAAAACATCATCCGTCGACGCAAAAAAACAACAGCTTTATTGTGAATTATGTTTCATAGTTCTCATTGTTCTAGTTCCCCCTTTCAACTAATATGACTGACCTGCACCTGCCATTAGGAGTTAGATTTATGTGCATATGTATGTTCTATAAATCAAATGACTGACAAGCTTTCCTGTTATTGGTATTTGTTGTGACATTCTCAACCTCAATTCACGTGCACGCTGTCCATTTAGAAAAGAAAAGTCAGCCTACAATGATAGAAGATAATTTAGAAATGATCTAGCAGGGAGAGAGAGAGAGAGAGAGAGAGAGAGAGAGAATGGAATGGATATGAATCCCTGATCTATAATAAAGTGTAGAGATAAGTGATATGAACATGACGTGTCACTGTCAAAAAGTCAGTGCAACACAGTAACACTGGCACAAGTAATAAACACTGATGGTTCAGCATCACATAACAGGTATGTAAAATATATATATAAATATTTATTTATATATATATATTAATTAAAGTGTTTAAGTTGAAGTATAGAAACAATATATTTTAATTCTGTTGAAGCTTTTTTTCTCCCTCGTTCACCATATGGTGGTCAGCATGAGCTTTTTTTGTGTGAGTAGAGTATGTCCATTCAGCATATACATATCCATTGCCAGATTCCTGCTGCCTGCTTATCATAAGGGTGCAAAAATTCACAACCCTCTCACTTATAGTTTCTCGTTATAGTCTCAATGCTTCTCATTTCTGAAATTGTGCATCCTCGTTTCCTTTCCTTGCTTCCTATCCTCGTTTCCTAGCTCCTTTTAGGAAACGATGAATAGATTTTGAAGGAAAGGAAACAAGGATGGAGAAATCGAGCATCCTCGGTAAGCTTCCTCCATCCCTGATCCTTGCCTCATCGTGGTGAAATTAGATAACTGATACAACCTTTATGATGGCAGACTTTGATCAGTTTTGTGTCACAGGCTTAGGACAGAGGAGCAAGGAAATGAGGATGCACAGTTTAACAAATGAGAAGCACGTGAATGAGACTGATTAGAAAACGTCTCAGGTTACTTAAGTGTAACCCTTGTTCCCTGAAAAAAAGCGGAACAAGATGCTGTGCTGAGAAAAGCACTTTGTGAACATCTTTAGGTGTGACCAGCTGTGAATATGTGTGCAACACGTCAATGAACATTACCGGAATTTATAGCCTCTGCCGGTGTAATCATTGGACGCACCTGGGGCAGGGCTATAAATAGATGCGTCACCAGAGCATCATCAGGTATTTTGTCTGAAGAGCAGTCCCAGTGCGACAGTGAAGCGCAGCATCTTGTTCCGCTTTTTTCAGGGAACAAGGGTTACACTTAAGTAACCCGATATGTTCCCTTTACAAAAAGCTTCACTTATGATACTACACTGAGAAAAGCGCTTTGGGAACAAGAATACCCACACTGCTGCACTGTGGCTGTCTGGACCCCCTACGGTTGTGTAGTGTGCTCACAAGAGCATGAGAGGTCCCCAGACACGAGCTTGAGATGTTGACATAAGAGCCTGGAGTGGCATGAACATCCAAACTGTAGTAACTAATGTGACTCAGGGAGAAGCAGAGGAGACATTGCGCTGTTCATAGAGGCAAAGAGGTCCTCTTCTTCCCTGTAAAATCTCACCCAGATTTCATCCAAGTTGAGGGAGCCCTAGCAATTAAAATGGTCTCAATAACCTCAAGTGAAAGCCCTGTTTCCCTCAGTTGGTACCCCTCAGGGGCCAAACATTAAGGTTCCACAGCTCGGGCTGAAATGAATGAATGAAATATTGTACCCTATGCCTGAGAAAAAGGTCCCTGCTTATCGGAATCGCCCAAGGCGAGCCGTCGAGGAGAGACATTACCATACCCTGTTCGGCAAGCGTGGCACTATCAGTAGGAGGCAAGACCCTTGCTGGCGAACTCTGGCCAAGACTCCCGGGAGCAGAGAAACCGGGGGAAACGCATACAGACGCATTCTGGGCCATGTATGCACCATCGCATCCAGACCCAGGGGGGCTGGGTGGCTCAGAGAGAAGTAGAGGGGACCTTGTTCTGAGAGGAGGTGAAGAGGTCCACTTCTGTCCTGTAAAATCTCACCCGGATTTGTTCCACTACCTCCGGGTGGAGTTTCCACCCCCCATTGGTATTTTCTGTCTGGACAGTAAATCTGCTCCCACATATGGGCATCCAGGGATATAAACTGCCTTGAGTGACAGGAGCTTGCCCTGGGCCCCAAGGAGAATCCAACGTGCCAGAAATTCAGCTGATGTGAACGTGGACCTCCTTGATGGTTTACCGCTGTATTGTCCACCCACACCAAGACATGGCAGCCTCTGGAGGAAGTATTTCAGGGCCAGAAATACAGCCATCAACTCGAGACAGTTAATGTGACAATCGAGCTGACGACCCTCCCATTCCCCTTGAGCTGGATGACCACTTAAGACCACTACCCAGCCCGTCAGGGATGCGTCTGTCGTTAGCAGCCTGCGACGACAAGACGCAACTAGAGTAAGATCCGAGGTAAGAAACCGGGATCTGAACCACATAGAAAGGGAATGAAGCCTGCGGCACGTAACCCTTATTTGCCTTAGGGGACCGGCCCTTGGATGAATGGTCTCATGGAATGGTCTCATGTGCAGAAGGCCCAAAGGGATCACCGTGAGACCTAGTATTCGTTGATTCTGATGAGCAGTGCAACCTTGACCTAGCCTGACTTTGCTCAGGGTGTTCTGAATGGAAATGATTCAAGCGGGAGACAATTGTGCCCGCATCGTGATAGAATTCCATATAACCCCCAGATAAGTTATTCCCTGGTTGGGAGAGAGAATGCTCTTTTGACGTTGAGTCTCAGACCCGGAGAAACCAGATGAGCTAAGACAATATCTCTGTGCTGAACTGCCAGTTCTTGGAACTGCGCTAGTATCAGTCAGTCGTCTATGTAATTCAGAATGCGGATGCCACGGAGTCGCAAAGGAGCCAGTGCTGCATCCATGCATTTCGAGAAGGTTAATAGGGCTAGGCCGAATGGAAGAACCCGATACTGGAATGCTTCGCCCCCGTAAGCGAACCTCAGGAACTTCCTGTGCTGTGGCGGAATTTCTATATGAAGATATGCGTCCATGAGATCGATCGTGACAAGCCAAACGTGATGTTGGGCATGTGACACGATCGTCTTGATAGTTAGCATCTTGAACTTGAACACCCTGACTGAGCAGTTCAAGCCTTGAAGATCTAAGGTCGGACATAACCCTTCTTGGGAACCAGGAAGTATTTGCTGATCACGATTCGCCACGCCTAGTTTTTGAGCCTCCCGTCTAGGAGGATCTGAGTGTGGCGTGGAAGAAATTGCCCGAAGGCTTCCTCGTGACTTTTTGCCTCCTGGAACCTGGTGATAGCTACATTCATAGCATATCCTCACCATATAAGCCAGAAGGAAAAACCGGGGCATCGAGAAGGAAAGTTTTGTCCCTGTCTCTGATGCCCGATAGGTTAAGCCACAAGTGTCTCTCCACCTTCCCCACAAGTGTGGAGGTGGTCCTGAACAGCTTTGTGGGGAGTGTGGGTCTCTTTAGTGATGATGTCTAGCCAGGCGAGAGATAACCTGCAAGTGTCTCTTCTACCGGCTACATCACTGAATACTTCAGATTAGCCTAGTATGCCTGTAACACTGCCATAGTGTGCAGGGCAGCACCAGCCTGGCCTGCTGTCTGATAAGCCTTCCCCACAAGCATGGAGGTGGTCCTGCACAGCTTTGTGGGGAGAGTGGGTCTCTTTAGCGGTGATGCTGAGCCAGGTAAGAGATAACCTGTAAGTGTCTCTTCTATCGGCGGCATAACCGAATACCCCCGAGCCTCAGCACCCATGATTAGTTTAATATTTCAATGTCGAGGACATGAAGACATGGGAAGTATAATGATTCCTCCATGGATGAGAGGTCATTATGGAGGTCATAGAAGAAAGGAAGGGACTGATATAGCGTACCCTTCCCCATTTTTATTTATTTACATTTTCTTTATTTATTTTGGCCACCAGACAGAAATCTGTCTTCTAGTTTGAAGCGTTTGGGGGGGGGGGGTCTCTTAATTCCACAGTTACTTTATTATTATGTGTGGGATTTACAGAGGTTTAGTGTCCTCATGAACCGAAGAGTCGCCGAGGTGTGCTTCAGACTTACGAGAAGGATCAGCTGGATCTGGGGAGAGAGCGAGCAATAGGGACGAACCCGTCTCTCGCTCCTCAGCCAGATCCATACGAGAGCCCCACGAATGAAGTGTGGGCGCCGACACTCTGAAGTAAGCGAGACAAGCGCAAAGCATTTTGACCAAGAGCAGATCGCAATGCTCGCACCCGCCCCGCCCCAACGCGAGAGCAGCATGCTCTTCCCCCAAACAAACAAAGCAAAACTGATGCGTGTCCCTCTCAGCCATAGAGCGGAGACAAGGGACCACACATCGTTTGCCCTGACTTTCAGTCATTTTTTTTTAAAGAAGAGAAAAAGAGAAAGGTCTCTGCGAAATGCCTAACAAATTCTAACTCCTAACAGAGGAAAGTTTCTGAGAGGCTCGTGAAGGCACACACACACAAAAGATCTGACGATGCTCTGGTGACGCATCTATTTATAGCCCTGCCCCAGGTGTGTCCAATGATTTCACGCAGAGGCTATAAATTCCGGTCAATGTTCATTAACGTGTTGCACACATATTCACAACTGGTCACACCTAAAGATGTTCCCAAAGTGCTTTTCTCAGTGCAGCATCATAAGCTTTTGCAAAGTAAAAAAGAAAGCTTTTTGTAAAGGGAACACCTAGACACCAACCGAAAACTACAAATTAAAAGATCTGACAAAATTAAAAATGTCATCATCAAGATCACTGACACATCACAACTGTCAATGAACAAGACAAATGAAGATGATGCAAACAAGCATTGTGAGTAAATCATATAGAAGCTCTTGCCTCTGCTGTTCTATAAAACCCAAACACAGTAACTACACAAACAGTTTTTTGATTGTCCAGATCTCACTCTCATTGGACTCTTCTGCTTGTGTTTCTACAGTTCTTCATCCTGTTGCTGTTCATTTTGTTATTGGAGGTTCTGTTCATCATTCTCTTCTTCACTTATCAAGATAAGGTATGTGCAACTATCTGACTGTCTGTCTGTGAGGATATTCTGCACTATTTCACATGCAAAACATTCTCAATCAATGAGTAATAAAGTCCAGTTGTTAATGTAAGAATATTGCACAGTGCACATCAGAATGACAACTTGGCACACATTAACACAAACTAACATCTTGATGTTTTAAAATATAAAGACACATTGTTGGAATGTTCATGTAATGTTCTTAATTTGTAAAATATGAGGTAGCCTCCAGCTCAGAGTCATGAGGCCTCAGGTTGTTGTGAACAAACCGAATTGCAAAGTGATTTGGTTGCAAGAAAACGCTCTGATGTTTGGGAAGAACACCCTAAAAGTATGGATAGGATTCAAACACCAGCAGAAATTGGTATTTAAGGTTCCAGTCAAATTTCTTTGTTTCCAAAAAAAACAAGTATTTGTTTTTAATCAGAAAAACCATCGTTTCAACCAAACAGCCATTGTAGACAATTATTCTCAAAAAAATGTTAATGCATGAAATAAAAATCTATGGCATGTTTTCCAGAGTTTTCACAAAATAAACACATGGAACAACTATATTTATTCATTTTCATTTAGGCGCACCAATACAAAAATACAGTAAAAAGCAGTATTTACTTTATAGATTGTATATTTTTGTGAATAAACAGGGTGTGCAAAAGTACACTTTTTAGAGCCCAGTTAAATTTTATTTTGATGCGATATAATACTGAATTATTATTATGATTATATTTGTTTTGAACAATAGTATATTTTTGATGTATTTACTTCACCTGGAGCTTTTATTTGGATGGAACACGGGAAGTGCAGAGTGTAATTGACTTTTTGCAATGTTGCTTAATAGAAATCTGGTGAAATGCTGTCACCTCTTTTCTATGATACTATGTCCAATTTTTAGATTTGGATAATAATTTTTTGCGATTACAAATGTTATGGAATTGTGTGAACCTGCAGCTTTCAAAATGCACGTGAACTGCTCTGAGACAACTTTTGTAATGTAGAGACAGGCTGAAGACAGGAACAGACGATGAAGTTTGAACCCAAGTGCAGTATTTATCAAAAATATGAATCCAAAGTGAAAACAAACATAAACGGCTTGACAGCATGAAAACTAACACAACATTACACCAAAGCAATACTTAATCAAAAACACAATGGCGAACATGAGGGCTTAAATACATGGACATGGGTAGCCACATGACAACCAATGACGAGACTAAACTAATGAACATGATAACAAGATAATAAAACACGAACCACAAGACTGACAACGAGTTAATAAGACAATAAACCGATGAGAACAAGACACATGAACATGGAGGGAAACAGGATGTCACATGACAGGAACAGGAAACATGGCAACTAAACTTTCAAAATAAAAGACATGAAATCAAAACATGAACAAAAACACATTTAAACATGACAGATTAAAAGAGCATATCATGAGCCCCGCTCATGAACACATAACAGTCCATCACCTGTTCAGAGAGTCCATGTAGTCACTGCATTACATAAAATAAAATCAGCTTTCTGCTGTTTAAAAATCACAAGAAAATACTGTGATTTTGATGTTATTAAATAAATGTGAAGCCCTGAATGATCATGAAATTTGTCTAATTGCATTCTCTTTAGGAAACATAGTGGGCAAAAAAAACTATGGGAATTTTAGTTTTAACTAATTAATCACAGTTCCCCGTCTGTCGCTCACTTCGACATCGTGTCAAATAAGCGACACTAGGGGTCTCTCTTGAGCGCCAAATATGCCTCTGGTCTATGAAAAAAGGCCAATGAGAAGTTGGCAGACAGTATTTGCATACCCCGCCCTGGACATACGGGTATAAAAGCGGGGAAATACGTCGAGTCCATTCAGAAATTTTCTTCGGAGCCGATGGTCGTGTATGCAGCCAGCTGCGAGTCACACACCAGATTCCTGCTTCTCTTCCTCTGACGCTCTGTCTGCTGTTGGATCTACGGATCACTTCAGCGGCTTTCTCCTTCTCTGCACGGCAGTGCAGTTTGCCTCTGGGCGCTTAGCTCAGAGAATTGAAGGAGTTATATTTGAAAGAGCAATTTTCTCTGTAAAAGACTTTATTTCTCTGAAAGAGCGTCTTTTTAAAAATGCCATTCCGGTAGAGTGCTCCCCCCCGGCACGCTCTTTGACTCCCATCCATGATCGAGGTAACAGCGGCTCACCTCATGGCCAGTCTGCCTATCCTCTGGAGCTCGAGGTGAATGAGCTCGCCGCTGCATCGGAGAGAGCCGTGTCTGACGCTGATACCTCCCTGGGCTGCCGCCTTCGGGCCAGCACACCCAGGCTGAGGCTGACGCGCAGATGTCCGACATGCTTGCCCGGACTGCCACCAGCGTGGGGTTGGACTGAAAACCTCCGTCCTCCCACAGCCATCGCAGTTGGATGACTGGTTCCTGGGGTCTGCGCGCCGTTCACAGCCTTGCCTCCCCCGGTCCCGTTTTTCCGGAAGTGCATGATTAGCTGACGTCTTCATGGAAAGCCACTTGCCACTCCACATGTCACAAGCTCTGCTCATCTGCTCTCGCTACCCTTGACGCTGGAGCGGATCTGCACGAGGGTAGCCCTGATCCCGATGTGTTGCAGGAACTGCGCTCAGCGACCACCTCGCTTTTGTCTCTGGGTCACCTGGCCCACAAATGCCGTTTTCACGGCGCTCTGCTGCCAGATCTCAACAGTCCCGGCATCCTGGACACGGACCACCCGCCTCCAGCCCCACGACTGTTCTCCAGCCGGCCGGTTCCGACGAGTCTAGAGGATGGCTACCCTGGACCTCCTCCTCAGTCGCTAACCCGCCCCCTGCCGGGTGTGTGGAGCAAGGTAAGTGCTTTGAGTCTTTTCTCAGCACCAGAGCCTCAGGACGCGTCGTCGCCTCCCGACGCCGCTTTACCCGCTCCGCCCCGCCGGGTAGGTAAAAAATAATCGTCCCCTTGTTGCCTCTAGCGCGGAGTTTGGATGCATGGCTCTCACTTCCCAACCTGTCTCGCTGGCTGGCCCGGACCATCCGACTCGGTTAGCAATTCAGTTTGCCAGGCCTCCGCCCCCCTTCATGGGCGTCCGCTTCTCCGCAGTACATGGCGAACATGCCAAGTCCCTGCACACGGAAATCGCCACTCTTTTACTCAAAGACGCGATAGATTCTGTCCCTCCAACTGAGATGAAGAAGGGTTTCTACAGCCCTTACTTCATCATACCCAAGAAAATTGGTGGCTTACGACCAATCTTGGACTTGCGAGTTTTCAACCAAGCAGAGTTTTCCCGTTCAAAATGCTCACGCAGAAACACATCTTAACCTGCGTTCGACATCTAGATTGGTTTGCAGCGGTAGACCTGAAGGACGCATACTTCCACGTCTCAATTTTGCCTCGACAGCGACTTGAGTACCAAAGGAGGAGACGATAGGTGAGTCGTGACATGTGGCGGTAGCGTACATAAATCGCCACGGCGGCATACACTCCCGTCACATGTCACGACTCGCCTATCGTCTCCTGCTTTGGTACTCAAGTCGCTGCGCGCCACTCACATCCCCGGCAACCTCAATGTGATAGCGGATGCGCTGTCATGACAACGCTAGCCTGGCGGAGAGTGGAGGCTTCCCCCCCAGTCAGTCCAGCTGATTTGGGAACGGTTCGGCAAGGCTCAGGTAGACCTGTTTGCCTACCGAGAGACCTCCCACTGCCCGCTCTGGTATGCCCGCACTGGCACACAGCTGGCCTGCGTGGCTGCGCAAGTACACATTTCCCCCAGTGAGCCTTCATGCACAAGTCCCTCCCTGGCGAATTCCCTGAGGAAAGACCTTCTTTCTCAGGGATGAGGCATGCTCTGGCATCCACACCCAGACCTTTGGAACCTCAAAGTCTGGCCCCTGGACAGGACATGGAAGATCTAGCTGGTCTACCACCCACATTCATAGCCACGATCAACCAAGCCAGAGCCCCCTGAAATGGCGTTTGTTCTTAAATTGGTGTTCTTTCTTGTGCTGAAGACCCACAGAGGTGCGCAGTTACGTCAGTGCTCTTGTTCCTACAGGAGAAGTTGGAAGGGAGGCAGTCCCCTTCCACCTTAAAGGTGTATGTTGCCGCTATCGCAGCTCACCACGACACAGTAGACGGCAAGTCTCTGGGTAAGCATGACTTAATTATCAGGTTCCTAAGAGGCGCCCAGAGGTTAAATCCCTCCCGGCTAAGCTTGTTCCCCTCCTGGGATCTCTTGGTGGTCCTCGCCGGTCTTCAGAGATCCCCCTTCGAGCTGCTAGAACCAGCTGGACTCAGGGCCCTCTCTCTAAAGACGTCCCTCCATCAAGAGGGTCGGGGACCTGCAAGTGTTCTCTGTTAGCGACACTTGCCTGGAGTTCGGTCCGGCAGACACGTATGTGATCCTAAGACCCCGACCGGGCTACGTGCCCAAGGTCCCTACCACTCCCTTCAGAGACCAGGTAGTGAACATGCAAGCACTGCCCCTGGAGGAGGCAGACCCAGCCCCTTCATTGCTGTGTCCGGTACGTGCCTTGCATGTCTACTTGGACCACACTCAGAGCTTTCGAGGTGCTCTGAGCAGCTCTTTGTTTTGCTTTGGGGGGACAGCGGAAAGGGAACGCTGTCTCCAAACAGAGGCTGGATGCCATCTTACTGGCCTATCGCACCCAGGTCGTGCCCCCCCCCCCCCCCCCTTGCGGGTCCGAGCGCACCAGTCAACAAGGACTATTGCATCCTCGTGGGCACTGGCTAGGGGCACCTTCCTAGCAGACATATGTAGAGCAGCGGGTTGGGCAACTTTTGAGAGTTCAATCTCAGGGTTGAGTCAGTCTCGTCCCATGTTTTCTCAGGTCCGAGCAGGTAGAACTCGGTACATGCTGACGGTCTGACCAGGTGAATTGCTTGCGTCCAGCGCCCTTTCCCTCGGCTGAGGTAAAACAGTGCTCCTTCTTTCCCAGGAGATCCCACCCACCTGGGTCCCTGGTCTATTCCTCCCTAGCCCTTTTGGGTCCGCAGTTCAGCGGAGGAACTTGCTGACCCAGTCCACTACGGGTACCCTAGGCTACTCTGTACTGGAATAGGTGCTCCAAAGGTCAGGCCTCCTACGCAGACTCCTCCTGTGTGTATTTCCGCGATATGGTCACCTTATGAATTGACCCGCGACTCCCTTAGGCAGATTTCGCTGCCCTCCAGTCGTGTTGTAGCAACTCCCCCTCCTCGAGGCTGGATCTACCACCGCGTCATTCTTCCCACATGTGACCGAAGAGGACATGTGATGTATTTCGCCACCTTTACCTCCCCTTTCAGGCAGGTGTGGCCTCCACAGGGTCTTTTCACCCTGAAAGAATAGGAAATTGGGTAAGACCCCTTCCCTCGATGCGTGTAAGGGCCCCGGCTGCTCTTGCTCTATGTCCAGAAACATAGAGAGAAAAGAGGCCCAGCCAGGCTTGGCCCATTCCCAGGTTGGCAAGCGTCATTCCCCTCTAGGGTAACCAGAAGGATTCTGACGACTTTTTTGGGGCATTGGGGAAGGATACGTGCAGTCTGAAACACAGTTAGTCCACTCCTGTGTCAGCAGTACACGAACACGGCTCAGCGCATGGCATGATTTAAAGTGGACCCCTAGTGTCGCTTCTTTGACACGACGTCGAATTGAGCAACAGATGGGGAAGGTCTCAGTTACGTATGTAACCTCATCTGGGAACGAGACGTCGTGTCCTCCCGGCCACGTCACTGAGCCGAGCCACTGCAGTGGCCGGACCATTTCTGGCTCCTCAGAAAAATCCTGAATGGACTTGACGTATTTCCCCGCTTTTATAACCATATGTCCGGGGTGGGGTATGCAAATACTGTCTGCCAACTTCTCATTGGCCTTTTTTCATAGACCAGAGGCATATTCGGCGCTTAAGAGAGACCCCTAGTTTCACTTCTTCGACACAACGTCTCGTTCCCTCCATCAGGAAACAGAGGTTACATACGTAGTTTTCTGTGAATAATAATACATAGTACATTAAAACAAACATTTAAATATAATCATAAATATATTTACTTTATACTTTGTCTTTAAGAACTTTTACATTAGTGAATTTCAGGAAGTGAAAAAAACGGATACTGCATTAATTGCGTACATTGTTTAAATGCATTAAACGCCTGACTATTAACCACAGAAATGAACACTTTCAATTCCCCAGCCCCAATAATTTTATATAGCCAGAAAAATAATCTCCATAACATCGTAAAAATTGTATATTTTGCCCAGCTCAGTGCACTCTGTTGTTGTATTTTTTATTAATTTTGTGAAGAGAATCCACAATCCAAAATGATGAATTTTTTTTTTAAAAGAATGACATCCATACTACTGCAAAGAAAGGTCTATAAAAGGGTGGCAACTATGCTTCGGTGTGTTCATGTTGACTGATCTCGAATGAGAGAAGAAATTAACTGGGAAAGGATAATTGTGTCAAAGTAGGTGTAGCACCCACAATGATGTGGATCATTGGCAGCATGAAGGTGTTTAGAAGCTGGCACAAAATTTTCCTAAAAGTTTGAATTGGCAAGCTGTTCATACCACCGCATCGAACAATTTTTTTTTTTGGTCAGATTTTGTTTGAAATTATGTCACAACCATTCTTTCCTCGATTTTGATAGAAATATATTAGACCGTAATGTAAAGAAATGTATCAAAAGAGTACAACTACTCCAGGATAACACAAGGATGAACTAAATGATCAGACTGCAAAACCAAAGCAACAGCCTCAACAAAACCTGAAGGTAAAAACATCAAACAACATCAGAGATAGATAAAAAACTTGTCAGACTTTTCCAGCTGGACATACAAGTTTTAACTAAGAGATAAACTATAGCCATAGCATCACAGCAGCACGTCCATGGAATCAATCACCACAATTCAATCTGCCATCCACAACAACCGTATAAAACTTGTCTGTCATGAAAGCATGAATTAGTTTTTCGGCATCAGCAACAGAGAGCATGTGTCGTAACATAGCAATATTTCTTAGGTGGAAGAATGCTATTCAACAAACATTGGCAATATTTTCAAATGACATACTGGTATCAAATATAACACCTAATTTCTTCGCTGTTGAAGACGATGTAACAGTACATCCATCGAGAGTCAAATCGAGAGGTTTTTGGTCCAATAACTAGTACCTCTGTTTTGTCTGAAATTAATAGAAGGAAATTTCTGGCCATCCAATCTTTGATTTGAGTGAATGAATAAATGTTGCATTTATATATCAATTTTTCAGACACTACACTCAAAGCACATCACACAGTGAATAGGGGACTCTCCTCAACCTCCACCATCTCATTGCTACTTGACTCCAACTTGATTTCATTGATACACTGCTAATTTGGAGAATTGTGAAATTTCGTCAGGTTTCGAAGAAATATAAAGTTTGGTATTGTAGGGCCTTTCCCCAATAAAAATGGCAGCAGATACAGCATGGCCCTTTGTTCTATGATCAAGGGTGAGACATTGAACTCGGTTTCCCAGAATGCTTCACAGCCGGACGGGAAGTCCCGCCAATGGACTCAATCTCAAACATCATTGGTTAAAAGCGGCCTCTGACCGATGATGTCATCTTAACAAAACCAGCGCTTAGATTTGATTTCGCTCTCTCTGCTTATAGTCTCGCTTCCTACAACTGCAGGAGCTGTGCTCTAAAGAGACATATCTACACAAAGGAATTTTCCTCCTTCTGGACAAAGAGAGACCATGTTTTTCTAACCTCACCATTTGGCCATGGTAGAGTAAGATTAACTTAGCTTTGTTACAACCCGTTTTTCATTTTCACTGCGGGACAACAGTGAATTTATTTAGAAAACGGAAATGGCGACCAGCTTCCCTTCTCAATCGTTTTCTATCAACGTTGACTATCTCCCTGCATTTCTCTCCCTCACCGGACCCGAGAAATAACGCAGAGACACGTCTTTTCGCTGACGAGCGTAAGACAAAGGACTGAATCCAGATTGTTTTCTCCGGACCACTCAAAGCAACTGGAATTCAAACGGACAACCCTGCTGAAATCACACAGAATTTCCCAAGTAAGGATTTGATATCTGGGCAGATTTAGTTTAGAAACTGTGACTTTTCTTATAAAACTAAATCCTATATATTTTATTACTAAAAGTTTGATGTTTTGTTACATTTGTATGTTTAACTACGATTGCTGATTGCTTTGTTGATTTATGAGATCGTCATTTTTGGGTGAAATGTTATTTGATTGAGTGATCTGAACTAACGATTCAATCGCGCTGTTATCGCGCGTGTATCCTCTGTTAAATTGCATGAGCCTGTTTGTTCGCTCTCTCTCACACTCACTGAAATTCACAGAGCGAGCAGCACCATGTTCAAATCAGGCTGGTGTTTTTCAAATTCTCCTTCCTGTTTAGTTCAGTTTCTTTGTTTGTCTGATCATTACCACCCACACGTGGTATAAGCTCTATTGTTCTGGATCTGATCCAGCCATCTTTCTTTCCCTACACCTTCAAATAATCATTGGCTCCACCCTTTACGATCTAATCCTCCATTTTGAAACTAGTTTCCATTTTTAATTCAGTTCTCCATTTTGAACCTAGTTCTCAATGTTGGAACTGATCCTCGATTTTGAAACTGGTTCCACACGTGGGGTTTAGTCCGCCATTTTGTGTCTTTATTACCAAATAGACACACACACATACACTAGCATATAGCTCCACAATTTAGTTAGGATTTCCATTTTATGTTTTTGTACTATATTCATCTAGTATTGGCAGTGTTCATTGCTGTTTGATTATAATAAATCTTGTTATATTTTAATGAGTACTCCTAGTTGTTTGTTTGAATAATGTGTTGAAGCCCGCCTCTGCCACGTCAAGAACTCCTATATTACATAAATTGTTGTTGTTAGAAGCCAACTGTAACCAGATTACTGTTGGATTCGTATGGCAATAATTTGACTAGCTTCTTGCCCTTTGTGATTATTTTGATTATCAATCAAAATACTCAATCTTCAGGGTAGAATTTTATGAGACAATCATTTTTCTCTTGTAAAAGAGTGGTGCCCCGAGGATAGAATTTAAATTATAGTATTTAATTTAATTATTAATTAATAATTATAAACATTAATTATTAATTATATCTGATAGTAAAATTGATCTAAACAACCTGTGCACCCTACAGTATCGTCGGCATAATGGTGGAAACTTATTCTATGATTCCTGATAATATCTCCCAGGGGAAGCATATATAAGGAGAAAAGCAGAGGCCCTAAAACTGATCCCTGTGGCACTGCATACTTAACTTTTTTTTTATTTGACAATTACTCGTTTACACAGACAAAGTGCTAGCGGTCTGCTAAATAGGACCTAAACCGTCCACAAATGCCTAAAGTCCACAAATGCCTACATAATTCTCTAGCCTATCCAGAGAATATCAGGATCTATCATGACGAAGGCAGCACTAAGATCTAAAAGCACTAGAAGAGAAATGCAGCCGCGATCAGATGTTAAGAGCAAGTCATTAGTAAATCTGATAAGTGAAGTGGTTCTGTGTTTGTCCAATGTTGTTTTATGTAGCACCATGGTCCTGGAGGAACGTTGTCTCATTTCGCTGTGTACTGTACTAACTGTATATGGTTGAAACGACAGTAAAAAACACTTGATTTGAATTGACTTGACTACAATGCCAAGATATGTGGCTGTCCTGGACGGTGTTCCTGTGCAGAATGCAGTTCCTGTGATGCCCATTGTCGAGAGTGTGGTGAGACAGTTAACCATATCAAAAGCAGCAGACAGATCCAGCAGAATGAGAACAGATGATTTGGATGCTGCTCTCGCCTACCTCAGAGCTTCAGTGACGGACAGCAAAGCAGTTTCAGTTTAGTATCTGCTTTTGAAGCTAGACTCGTTACTGTCTTTCAGGTTGTTCTGGGGGAGAAAAGAGGATACCTGGTTGACCACGAATCGTTCAAGTGTTTTTGCTATATAAGAATGCCTGGTTTAAAGTGAGTTTCTTAAGCAGTGGGGTCACTCTAGCCATTTTAAATGTAGTGGGAAAGGTACCAGTGAGAAGAGAAGTGTTAATAATTTGTGTTAGGTAGGAAAGAAGTAGAAATGCCAAGGGGAGTTGGAAAGGAATATGATCGAGGGGACAGGTAGTATGGTGGCTAGAGAGAAGTTTAGAGACCTCAGAGAGGGGAGGTGTGTGTTGTGTGTTGGTGATGGGTGTTGGTGGGTTTGTGGTGTGAAGAATTTACTGCTGATATTTATTGTTCCCTTTACTAAAAGCTTCACTATGATGCTGCGCTTTTGCTAAGCGCTTTGGGAACAATCCTAGTTGTGAACGAGCTGTGAATATGTGTGTAACATGTCAATGAACATTGACCGGAATTTATAGCCTCGGCTGATGTAGTCGCTAGACGCACCTGTGGCCAGGCTATAAATGGATGCTTCACCAGGTGTCGTCAGATCCTCTTTTTTCAGAGCGATTCTGTGTGTGTGTTTTACAAACCCTGTCAAAACTTTCTTTCCTCTGCTAGGATTTAGAATTTGTGAGACAGCATGCAGTGAACCTTTTCTCCTTTCTCTTCTGTCTAGAAAATATATATATATATATATATATATATATATATATATATATATATATATATTTAAAAGAAAGAGAGAATGGCTGAAAGCCGTAAACGATGTGCGTTCCTCTGTTCTCGCTCAAAAGCTGAAGAGAACACGCATCAGTTTTGCTCTGCTTGTATGGATCTGGCTGAGGAGCGAGAGACAGGTTCATCCCTTTTGCTCGCTCTCACCCCAGATCCAGCTGGTCCTTCCCGTGATCTCGAAGCGCGCTTCGGCGCCTCTTCGGTTCATGAGGGGGGCGGGTGGTGAACGTACATTTCACGCACAATAATAAAGTGGCTGAGAAATTACTTGAGGTGATTAAGTGAGCTACAGCTAGACTACAGCTAGACTGGCCACGCAAGCAAGAGACCATCCCCCAAACGCTCCAAATTAGAAGACAATTTTCTGCCTAGTGGCCAAAATGATTAAAAAAATAAAAGAGGGACTGGAACTCTATATCAGTCCCTTCCTTTCTTCTATGACCTCCATAACATGTATTTTCTTTATGGAGGAAATTTATACTTCCCGTGTTTCCGTGCCCTCGACGTTGGTGTATTCAACTATCGTGGGTGCTGAAGCTCGGGGGTATTCGGTGATGCCACCGCTAGAAGAGACACCTGCGGGTTTTCTCTTGCCTGGCTCGGCATCATCGCTAAAGAGACCTACTCTCCCCACAAAGCTGTGCAGGACCACCTCCACGCTTGTGGGGAAAGTTTATCTGGCAGCAGGCTGGTCACTATGGCAGTGTTACAAGCGCACTAGGCTAAATCTGTTGAATGACCTGAGTGTGGGCACCCTACTCAGGGGGAGGGGACGTCGGTCACCCAGCCCTGCCCCGGTCCTTCTAGATGGGAGGCTCTAAAACAAAACGTGGCGAATCGTGCTCCCCCTCGTAAAGACTGGGGTCCATTTCGTCACCCTCAGCAGCCCCCAATGCAAGACCGCAGGGGCGTGATTTCTAAGAGAAAGAAACCCTGAAGGTCTTGTACCCAGCCTTGTGGGGGTAGTTCCCCTCGGGACGGGGCGCGTGTATCATCCACTTCGGCCCTTCCGATACCCTCACGAAACCTCTTCACTCCCGCCGCCTTTGATATTTCGGGTGTTAGAGGCTTCCAACAAAGAGTATTTCTGTGTGTGTTCTAGAAACAGTAGAAAGAGGCTACAGAATTCAATTTGCTCGCCGTCCTCCCTGTTTCAATGGCGTGAAACCGGGACAGGCATGTCTACTGTGGAAAGAACTGCAAAATCTCTTGGTCAGAGAACATGTTCCCCATCCAGAGAAAGAGTCAGGCTATTACAGCAGATACTTCCTGGTTCCCAAGAAGGGTGGGGGGTTGCATCCGATTCTAGATCTTCGAGGCTTGATCCGCTCAGTCAGGGTGATCAAGTCCTAGATACTGACTATCAAGACGATCGTGTCACAAGCCCAACATTACGATTGGCTGGTCACCATCGATCTCATGGATGCATATCTTCATATAGAGCCACAGCACAGGAAGTTCCTGAGGTTCGCTTTTGGGGGGCGAAGTCTTCCAGTATCGGGTTCTTCCACTTGGCCTAGCCCTACTAACCCGCACATTCAGGAAATGCATGGATGCAGCACTGGCTCCTCTGCGACTCCAGGACATCCGCATTCTGAATTATATAGACGGCTGGCTGATCCTAGCAAAGTTCCAAGAACTGGCAGTTCATCTGGTTTCTCTGGGTTTGAGACTCAACGTCAAAGAGCGTTCTCTCTCCCACCCGGGGGATCACTTATTTGGGGTTATATGGAATTCGGTCACGATGCAGGCACAATCGTCTCCCGCACGAATCGTTTCCATTCAGAACACCCTGAGCAAGGTCAGGCTAGGTGGAGGTTGCACTGCTTGTCAGTATCATTGAATACTAGGTCTCATGGCGTTGGTGTCCGCGGTGATCCCTTCGGACCTCCTGCACATGAGACCGCTTCAGCTGTGGCTAGTAGCCAGGGGGTTTTATCCAAGGGCCGGTCCCCTAAGGCAAACAAGGGTTACGCGCCACGTGCTTCGTTCCCTTTCTATGTGGTTCAGACCCCGGTTCTTACCTTGTGTCCCACTCTAGGTGCGTCTTGTCATTGCAGGCTGCTAACGACAGACGCCTCCCTGACGGGCTGGGTAGCGGCCTTAAGTGGTCATCTGGCTTAAAGGGAAAGGAGGGTCGTCAGTTCGGTTGTCACAGTAACTGTCTCGAGCAGAAGGCCGTATTTCTGGCCCTGAAATATTTGGTTATTTCCAAGATGGCGCCGAGTATGGCTGCTGCGTCGCGAGCTCCGTCAAAACACTGCAGTTTATTGTTTGTTTTGTTTACAGTTCTGTGTTTTTTTTGTCTTGGATGTTGTCTGCCTTATTGTGTACGACAGACAAACGCTTTTGGACATTGGTTCGGCAATCACACACCGAAAACCGGACTTCACATTCCTCAATGCCGACCCGCGGTTTACAAACACGCCAGCGGAGCCCATTGTTTGGGCTGCCCGGCCGCGGAAACGCAGAAGGAAAAGAGGAAAAAGAGCCGGCGTTATCATCAGATTAAGACGTTGCGCAAATCGCCCCCCGCTACCCAGTATACTACTGGCAAATGTTCAGTCTCTGGACAACAAGCTCTGCGAGCTGAGAGCGCGGATCTCCTTCCAACGAGAGACGAGAGAATGCTGCGTTATCTGTCTTACGGAAACCTGGATGTCCGTGGAGATTCCAGACTCGGCCATCGAACCCGTGGGTTTCTCCGTGCACCGAGCGGACAGAGCGAAAGACCTCTCAGGTAAAAGCAGAGGTGGAGGTGTATGTTTTATGATCAACAAATCATGGTGTGATCAGAGGAATGTACATTTTATCAGGTCTTTCTGCTCTCCTGATCTGGAATATCTCATGCTTCTGTGTCGACCATTCTGGCTACCGAGGGAATTCACAGCGGTCATTATCACAGCTGTGTACATCCCCCCACAAGCCGACACAGACCGGGCACTTAGGGAACTGTATGGCAGTATAAGTGAGCAGGAAACCGCGCACCCTGAGGCTGCGTTCATTGTTGCCGGGGACTTCAACAAAGCCAACTTCAAAACAATAGCACCAAAATACCACCAACATATCAGTTTCAACACACGAGGGGACCGGGATTTGGATCATTGCTATTTTCCTTTCCGGGATGGCTACAAATCCCTCCCCCGCCCACCATTTGGCAAATCCAACCACTCTTCCGTTCTGCTTCTGCCCGCTTACAGGCAGAAACTGAAACGGGAAGCACCCGCCCTCAGAATGATCCAGTGCTGGTCGGACCAATCAGACTCTGCGCTACAGGACTGTTTTGATCACGCAGACTGGGAGATGTTCCGGTCTGCCTCCGATGACGACATCGAGGTTTACGCTGATAACGTAATGTGTTTCATCAGGAAGTGCATAGAGGACGTTGTTCCGACAAAAACTATACGGATCTACCCCAACCAGAAACCATGGGTTAACGGCGATGTTCGCGCGGCACTTACTGCGCGGTCCACCGCTTTTAATTCCGGGAACGCGGAGGAGCGTAAACAAGCCAGTTATGCCCTCCGTAACTCCATCAGTACAGCCAAACGCCAGTACAGGCACAAAATTGAAGGACAGTTCAACACCACTGACTCCAGAAGTATGTGGCAGGGAATTAACACCATCACGGACTATAAACAGAATAAAAACTCCGCCATGAACACCGTTGCCTCTCTCCCAGACGAGCTTAATACTTTTTATGCTCGTTTCGAGGACAACAACAACACCGCCCTAGCGGAGAGAGCACTCGCGGCCGATACTACAGATGATGGTTCACTCTCCGTCTCTGTTGCGGATGTAACCCGATCCTTTCGACGGGTGAACATTCGCAAAGCCGCGGGTCCAGACGGCATTCCGGGCCGCGTCATCAGAGCATGCGCGAACCAACTGGCTGGTGTTTTTACGGACATTTTCAACCTGTCCCTCTCCCTGTCTGTAGTCCCCACATGCTTCAAAACATCAACCATTGTGCCTGTACCGAAGCAATCAAAAATCACTTGCTTAAATGACTGGCGTCCTGTTACCCTCACCCCCATCATCAGCAAATGCTTTGAGAGGTTGATCAGAGATCACATCTGCTCTGTTCTGCCCACCTCTTTGGACCCATTGCAGTTTGCCTACCGTAACAACCGCTCCACTGATGATGCCATTGCATCTACAATACACACTGCTCTATCCCACCTGGAAAAAAGGAACACGTATGTGAGAATGCTGTTTGTAGACTACAGCTCAGCATTTAACACCATAATGCCCTCCAAGCTTGATGAGAAACTCCGGGCTCTGGGCTTAAACAGCTCGTTGTGCAGCTGGATCCTGGATTTCCTGTCAGGCAGACGTCAGGTGGTTAGAATGGGCAGCAACATCTCCTCATCACTGACCCTCAACACTGGAGCCCCGCAGGGCTGTGTTCTCAGCCCACTCCTGTATTCCCTTTACACACATGACTGTGTGGCGACACATAGCTCCAATGCCATCATTAAGTTTGCTGACGATACGATGGTTGTAGGTCTGATCACTGACAATGATGAAACAGCCTACAGAGAGGAGGTGCACACTCTGACACGCTGGTGTCAGGAGCACAACCTCTCCCTCAACGTCAGTAAAACCAAGGAGCTTGTGGTGGACTTCAGGAAGAAAGACAGAGAACACAGCCCCATCACCATTAATGGAGCACCGGTGGAGAGAGTCAGCAGCTTCAAGTTCCTCGGTGTCCACATTACTGAGGAACTCACATGGTCCGTCCACACTGAGGCCGTTGTGAAGAAGGCTCACCAGCGCCTCTTCTTCCTGAGATGGCTGAGGAAGTTTGGAATGAACCACCACATCCTCACACGGTTCTACATCAGCACTGTAGAGAGCATCCTGACTGGCTGCATCACTGCCTGGTACGGCAATAGCACCGCCACAACCGCAAAGACCTGCAAAGGGTGGTGCGAACGGCCAGAAACATTATCGGAGGTGAGCTTCCCTCCCTCCAGGATATATATAACAGACGGTGTGTGAATAAAGCTCGGAGGATTATCAAAGACTCCAGCCACCCGAGTCATGGGCTGCTCTCACTGCTTCCATCAGGCAGGCGGTATCGCAGCATCAGGACCCGCACCACCCGACTACATGACAGCTTCTTCCCACAAGCAATAAGACTTTTGAACACATGATCTCTCACGATCTACAATCAGCACTGCACTTTATTAATCCTCATTCTGTCAATATATACTCGCTCCCAATTCAGTTAGTGTATATATATATTTATACCCTTATCTAGTGTATGTGTATTCTACATTGTGTGTATTGTGTACATTTGTTATGTAAATTGTGTTGTGTAAATATGTTGTTATTGTAAAGTGGTTTATGTCTCGTCACTGTCATTACTGCAATGTTGCTCGGAACTGCACACAAGAATTTCACCTACTGTTGCACTCGTGTACACAGTAGTGTGACAATAAAATGATTTGATTTGATTTGAAATACTTCCTCCTGAGGCTGCCATGTCTTGGTGCGGGTGGGCAATACAGCGGTAGCCTCTTACGTAAACCATCGGGGGATACACGTTCACGTCAGCTGAATTTCTGGCACGTTGGATCCTCCTCGGGGCCAAGGGCAGCTCCTGTCACTCAGGACAGTTTCATCCCTGGATGCCCGTGTGTGTGGGAGCAGATTTACTCTGAGGTAGTGAACAAATCTGGATGAGATTTCACAGGGCAGAAGAGGACCTCTTCACCTCTATGATAGCGCAATGTCTCCTCTACTTCTCCCTAAGACACCCAGCCTTGGGTCTGCACTTAAAGGCACATACATGACCCTGAATGCGTCTGTATGCGTTTTTGTCCCCCAATTTTTCTGCTCCGGGGAGTCAAGGTTCACCAGCAAGGGTGTTGCTTCCTACTAATGGCGCTGCGCTGGCCGAACAGGATATGTTTCTCAAATACCTCTCCACGACGGTTCGCCTTGGGCGATTCCGAACAGGGAGGACCTTCTCATCCTTGGCCCGAATTGTGAAACCTTTCATGCTTGGCCCCTAAGGGTACCAACTGAGGTTCACAGGGCTTTCTCTTGAGGTTATCGAGACCATTTCAAGTGTTAGGGCTCCCTCCACTTGGAACTGATCTGGGTAGATTTTACAGGGCAGAAGAGGACCTCTTCGCCTCTGTTGATAGCGCAATGTCTCCTCTACTTCTCCCCGAGTTGCCCAGTTTCCCCCCTAAATTCATATTACAAACCAGCTAACTGCCAGTTTGCTTCAGTTCTGGATTTTCTGTAGAAAGAATTGTCAGCGGGCACTTGCCTCGCCAATGCCAAGTTCTTTGTGGCCGTCACTGCGGTTTGCCACGCCTTGGTGGGCGGGGTACCCCCTAAGAGGCATCCTTGCTAGGACCTCTTCAAGATAAGACCCCCTTTTTAGACCTCTATAGTCAGCGTTTGGTAGACTTCTGACTCTCAAGATGGTTTTTCTTATGGCAATTACGTCTCTAAGGAAACTTGGGTACCTACAGGCTCTGTCTCTTTTGCCGGCCTGTTTAGAGTTTGCCCCAGCTATGACCAAAAGCATTCTTTGCACCCTTACCCTAACTTTTTTCGACCCTTGGCCGGTTATTTTCTAAGCCTTCTGCTCCCTGCCATTTGTAATGCAGGAGCAGCTAAGACTTCTCAGTCATTGTCCAGTCTGTACCCTTCAAGACTTATGTCCACAGCTTTTTTCACTTGGAAGCCATGACTGGGGGGCTGTCACCTCCTGGAAGACTATGTCACTTTGGGTGAGAGACATTATTTCCCGGGCCTACGAGGCACGCTGTCAAGCTTCGCCAGTAGGTTTTAGGGTGCACTCTACCAGAGGGTAAGGGCTCCAAAGCCTTGGCTAGAGGTCTCCCTCTGCAGCAAGTTTGTGATGCGGCAGGCTGGTTGTCTCTACACACATTCATCTGGTTTTATGGTCATGTTACTAGATGTTCATGCTACCCCTGGCTCTTATGCCCTTGGGTCGACATCTACGCTCATGTCTAAGCAAGTTTGGGATGTGGCAGGCTGGTCCTCTCTGAACACATTGTCAGATCTTATGACTTAAATCTTTCATGCCTGAACAAGTCTGTGATGCGGCAGGTTGGTCCTCTCCGCACACATTCATAGTTTGGATGTTTTGCTACTCCGGACTTTTACGTCCTTGAGTTGACATCTCAAGCTCATGTCTGAGGCCTCTCGCATTCTTGTGAGCACACTTCACAAGCGTAGGGGTCTGGACAGCCCCAGTGCGGCGCCGTGGGTATTGCGTTCCCAAAGCGTTAGCAAAGCGCAGCATCATAGTGAAGCTTTTTGTAAAGGGAACGTCTCGGGTTACATGTGTAACCCTTGTTCCCTGAAAAAAAACGGAACGAGATGCTGTGCTTCTTTGCCGCACTGGGATGTCCCAGGACTGCTCTTCAAAAAGAAGTATCTGACGACACCTGGTGACGCATCCATTTATAGCCTGGCCAAAGGTGCGTCTAATGACTACATCAGCCGAGACTATAAATTCCGGTCAATGTTCATTGACGTGTTACACACATATTCACAGCTCGTTCACAACTTGGATTGTTCCCAAAAAGCTTAGCAAAGCACAGCATCTCGTTCCGCTTTTTTCAGGGAACAAGGGTTACACATGTAACCCGAGACGTTTCTGTGAAAAATGTGGCATAGTTATCAGCTGTTAGAGAGGATGCAGGAGGAGGGCAAATTAGAGATGTGAAAGTTTTGAAGAGTATGCAAGTGTCAGAAGTGCTGATTTTGATTTGATAGTATGATATTTTAGTGGTGGAAATGCTAGCAGAGAAGGAAAAGTGCAGTTTCTGATACTGTCTCAGGTCAGCTGGATCTTTCGATTTGATAACATGGTATAAGTGGAGTAATTGTCTCTGGCCCATTGAATTATTGAAAAATAATGCACACCCAAGGTGTAATGGCCACTCCCGCTATGGATCACCCTCCTTGGGTGTTCATTGTTTTTCAATAATTCAATGGTCTGTCCTCAATTAGTCCTTAATGCAATCAAGGACTATATGAACCGATGAACTCCTTAACTAAATATTTCACTTCATAAAATAAGGCAAAGTGAATTTGTGAATAATTTATGTGAACTAGTTCATTTAAATGAACCATCCGAAAGAACCTAATGAAAATAATGGTGTCCTTTCCACTATCATGCTGTAGAGTCCCTCCATCGCCATCACTTTGTTTACTTTGTAACACCAAAGAAGTCGATAGTCTTCTAACCAAATATAAAAACACAATCTCTCTAACTATCGCCAAGAAAATATATCTGGTAAACTGGAAATCAAAACAATCTATACATATCAATAATTGGATCAATCTTCTTACAGAATACATCACATTAGAAAAAATAACATTCACCCACAAGAAGAATATATTTACTTTTAATGAAACTTAACTTTTAATGAATTTTTAATTTATTTGAATCTAAATCAAACACCTGGAACCGGAACCACGCACATATTTACAAACTAGAAGGGGAAGAGAAAAATATTTAAGCAAAATGTATATATTTGTATAAATACATATTTTTTTATAACTATGACTGTATTACCATATCATAATTATATTTAAAACCTATTAATATATATAAAAATAATGTTTATTACCATTTTTATTACAAAAACATATCTATAAAACTCACACCCCCCCCCTTTTTTTTGCATTTATTTATTATTATTTATATTTATTTATTGATATATTTATAAATAAACCCTTTTTTTCTTCAGTACATACTGAATAGAGATGCGCACACACGCGCGCACACACAAAACACAACCTCACACCCACACTTCACATAATATCATGCAATATTTGTTTTGTTTGTTTTTGGTTTAATGGTTTGTTTATCTCATATTTATGTTGCTGTATTTCCATACATACTGTTGGATGTGCCCGCCGGAGGTGGTGGAGCGGCCCCGGACCTAGAGAGTTTCGGATATAACTAGTTTAAAATTTCATAAAGCTGACATGATGTTATTGTTAGCACTACTACTACTGCTATTATTCTTCTTCTTATTATTATTACTACTAGTATTATACTACTACCACTATTATTATTATTATTAATATTATTATTACTAGTATTATACTATTTCTACAACTATTATTATTATTATTTTTATTATTATAACATTTACATTTACATTTAATCATTTGGCAGATGCTTTTATCCAAAGCGACTTACAAAAGAGGAAAAACATAAGCGAATCATCTTAAGGAGACAGTGGCATCTTAAGGAAAAGTGCCATACTACAAATTTTCACTATCATCAGAATAGTATACAAAACATACTATTTTTTTAAAAAAATTTTAGCGACTGGTTTAGTGCTCTTGGAAAAGATGTAATTTTAGTCATTTTTTGAAGATAGAGAGTGAGTCAGCTTCACGGATTGAGTTGGGGAGGTGAATGACCTCTTGGTAGAATCACCAACGTGGTATGATAAAACTGAAAGTCCGGGAAAGTGTTTTGGTGCCTCTTTGTTTTGGTACGACAAGGCGAAGTTCCTTAGCCGACTGCAGGCTTCTGGTGGGAACGTAGCTCTGCATAAATGTTTTTAGGTATGCTGAAGCAGACCCAGTGACTGTTTTGTATGCCAGCATCAGGGCCTTGAATTTAATACGTGCATGAACCGGCAGCCAGTGGAGAGAGACAAAGAGTGGTGTAACATGTGCTCTCTTTGGTTCATTAAAGACCAGACGTGATGCTGCATTCTGGATCATTTGCAGAGGATCATTAGCATATGCAGGAAGGCCTGCAAAGAGAGCGTTACAGTAGTCCAGTCTAGTTATGACAAGTGACTGAACAAGCAGTTGTGTGGCATGTTCAGAGAGGAAAGGTCTTATCTACCTAATATTGTAGAGTGTAAATCTACATGATCTTGCAGTCTTTGAGATGTGGTCTGTAAAATTTAGCTCGTCATCAATGGTTACCCCTAGATTTCTGACCGTTTTGGAAGGCGACACTGTAGTTGGACCCAGCTGCACAGTGATGTTTGTGTTCAACCTCAGGGTTGGCTGGAAAGACAAGGAGTTCAGTCTTGGCTGGGTTGAGTTGCAGGTGGTGTTCCTTCATCCAGGCTGAGATGTCTGCCAGACAGGCAGCGATTTGAGCGGTCACTGTGGTGTCGTTGAGCTGGAAAGACAAGTAGAGTTGTGTGTCATCAGCGTAGCAGTGGTAAGAAAAACCATGTGACTGGATTATGGGTCCTAATGACGTTGTGTGTATTGAGAATAGAAGTGGCCCAAGCACTGATCCCTGAGGTACCCCAGTAAGTAACTGATGTGGCTTGTAGCCTCTCCAGGCTACCTTGAAAGACCTACCTGAGAGATAAGAGTTGAACCAGCCAAGCACAGATCCGATGATGCCCACTTTAGAGAGGGTGGAGAGTAGGATGTAGTGGTAAAAGAGCCTTCAAGAAGAGATGTGTTAATTATGTGTGTAAGTGCAGGTAGGCTGGACGGAGAGATGGCCTGGAGAAGGTGTGATGGAATGGGGTCAAGGGAACAGGTGGTGGTGTGGTTGGAGAGGAGGAGTTTTGAGACCTCAGTGTCAGTTAAAGGAGAGAACATAGAGAGAGAAAAGTTGCATACAGGAGGTGGGTGTTTGACAGGGTGTGGTGCTGTGAATGTATTGCTGATGGCTGTAAGTAAAAAATGTGGCGAAGATATCTGCGGTGGAGGGGTAGGGCAGAGAACTAAAATGTTAAAACTTAAATGTTCTAAACAAGCTACGAGTGTCTGTGGTGCTGTTGATCTTGAAGTTTTTGCAGCTTTAACATTATCTGAAAAAGTTGCAAGCAGAAGCTGATATTTACCTAGATCGGCTGGATCTTTAGATTTCCGCCATCTCCTCTCAGCTGCCCTGAGATCAGGCCGAATGACGTCAGACAGCCAGGGGCTGGGTGGAGTAGTACGTGCTGGTCTAGAGGAGAGAGGACAAATGTTGTCTACACAGGTTGTTAAAGTAGAGATAAGTGTGTTTGTAGCAGTGTTTACATCGAGCGTGGAAAATACATTTATTGTGGGAAGAGAGGCAGAGACATCAGTGAATAGGCGAGAGGGTGAGAGGGAACGGAGGTTACAGCGAGAGGAAACCAAAGGCGGAGTCGGTTTTACTATGGATGGGAGAATCATGTTGAATTGAACAAAGTAATGATCAGAGACACATAAAGGTGTAACAAGAATATTTGAGGTAGTACATTTACATGTAAAAACGATGTCCAGCTGGTGGCCCGATCTGTGAGTTGCTGTGGTGTGTAGTCTTTCCAAGTGAGATGAGGCCAGAAGAGTATTCAGTTCAGTGGCCTGGGGCTTGTCTTGGTGTATGTTGAAATCGCCAAGAACCACAAGTGGCCTACCATCCTCTGGCAAAGAGGACAGCAGGACATCCAACTCCTCAAGTAAGATTGTCAGCTGACCTGGAGGGCGATAGTTGACAACAACATGTATTCTTAATTAATTTTTATTTAATTTATTAATTAGTATTTTTAGTAATGGCATGGAATTCAAAGGATGTATTGTTACATAGTGAAGCCTGTGGAGAAAAAGTCCAGTTATTATGAATGAAATGAACCCCTGCGGAATGTCGAGGGGTGTGAGAGAAGGAGAAGTTGTTGGAGAGAGCAGCAGGTGTTGCTGTATCCTCAGGACGTATCCATGTCTCCGTCAGTGCCAGGATGCTGAGGGTGGACTGTGTGGTGAAAGCTGGAATGAAGGCAGCTTAGTTCACAGCAGACTGGCAGTTCCAGAGTCCCACTGATAAGAGAGTGGGGCAGAAGTTGAATTGCAAAGCGGCCGTAGGTTGTTTGGGTTGCGTTTGGTCTTGCATCTGTATCTTGTGAACGGTCTACAACAGATAACAGGGATGTGCTTGAAGGCATGAGTTATTAGTGAGCTAGACATGTTAGTGTGTATGTATGTAGAATAATAAAAGAGATAAAATAAAAAATGTAAGTGGCGCCTTGTGTCCTTGCTCGGTGGACTCGCTGGTCTTTACCCAAGTAGGTCTTCACACGAGGAGGGCTAATCACGAGGGCTACCACTTCCACTGCCGCTTCCCGTCAACATTCAGTCCAATAAATATACACTTTAACAAGCTGTTCAGTGGAAAAGCAGCCACGCCTTAATGCTACTTAGCACAAAAAAGCTAGTCACGTGGTCAACCGAAACCGAAACTGAGGGGCCCGCGAGGTGACAAGCGCGGGAACAAACACGGCTTCCTTACACTGCAAATAAATTATGCTGCACTTTATCAATAAATAATACTCTAAAACAAGAGAAGCACTGTTTGCAGACACTAAAACGACGATAGTTTTACACACACTGGATAACCAACCCTAAATCTAGCAGCGAATACTATGGGACAAGTCAAAACAAATCTAGCATGATTACTATGGGACAAGTCAAAACAAATCTAGCAGCGAATACTATGGGACAAGTCAAAACAAATCTAGCAGTGTATTCACTGGGACAAGTCAAAGCAAAAATAGAGCACACACACACACACATGCGACCCGCATTCAAGACAGTAAACAGACAGCATCTAACAGTTAAAATAGTCTACCTGGCTCTGGCCACGCCTTAATGCTACTTAGCACAACAAAGCTACTGATTATAACTGATTGTTCTATATCTATCTAAGTTTAAATCTATATCTTTCTTTTTCTCTCTCTCCATAACATCACCATAAAAAATGTAATTAATAATAATGATTACTATTATATGACATTAAATTAACCTAGTACTTAAACTTATCACAATACATGTAGACACTACTATATCTATACACCTATAATTAAGTTTGTTTTATTTACTTATTTATTTTTTGTATTTTTTATTTAGTGTTTTGTTATGTGTGTGTATATATATATATTTGGGCCCAATTTGGACATTTTCACATAGGGGTGTACTCACTTTTGTTGCCAGAGGTTTAGTCATTAATGTACGTAAACATGTCAAATAACGTTTATGCATATTTTTTTGAAAAAACTACAATTTTAAGTCACTGAATTATATATATATATATATATATATATATATATATATATATATATATATATATATATATATATATATATATATTTACATATAACACTTTTAAACAGACTTTTGAGTGCTGGATCTTGTAGCCTAGAGTTTTTGCTACAAAATGATGTGAAAACCATCCTGATCACTCATTCATACAAAACAACATAGTAATTTAACTTTTGTAAGACAATTTTAGTGTTGAAAGTTAATATGGGAGGAGGTGTGAATCATGAATATGGATTATAATTCACACCTGAGAGACAATGACCCCACCCCTGGGCCTATCAGTGAGGAATGTGACAGAAAGATAATGAATATAGTAGACTTAATGATCAAAATCAAGTTTTAAGTTAAAAGAAGTAATCTGACTATATATTTTCTTTACATAAAGACTTTACTTAATTTTAGACCTACCCTACCGTTAAAAGAAGTCTCTTCTGCTCACAAACAATAATACAGAAACAATATTGATATTCTGAACTCTTTTTACAATTTTTTCAATTTAAAAGAACAGTTTTCTATTTAAATCTATTGTAAAATGCAATTTGTGATCAAAGTATAATTTTCAGAATCATTTGCTGAAATCATTATAATATGCTGATTTTATAATATGGGCATATTTAAAGTGCATTTTACTCATTTAACCTGAACACATATTTGCAAGCACAAGCTTTGTTGATTATAATGAGACATTATAAACACTAGATCAAATATAATCTAAACATTCATATTATTTTAATATCATATTACATATTATATTTATATCACACAGCTTACAATTGAAATACCTGATTTAGCCGAAACAGCATTTAAATGTAACTAAAACTTGCTCATTAGGAGTCATATTTCAAATGCCAATACTCTGAATCCTGGTTGGCAAATCTGGAAACGGTCCCACTAGTAAAATATGTACATGTTTATTAGCATGTCAACTAATGAAAACTAAATGGCTTACTCGACTGAAATTGTATCCTCAGGCTGGATCAAGTCTCTCTTCAAAATACATATGTTCATCGGAGTGTTCATTCCTTCTTCTGAGGAAAATGTAACTCTTCCTTACAATCCTGGAGTTTTCTCACTTGTGTATCATTGCAAACGTGCAGAAAAATGAATGAAATTCATTATACCTCACAGTCGGGGGTGTGTACATTTGCGTTGATCGTCTCAGCACATTAGCGTATGAATGGCACGCTCTGCTGGTGGGTGGGATCACATTACAGATAATTAGATAGACCATTAAAAACTGTACATCGCTTTGTTTCATACAGATTGCATTGCAGGAGAATATTTGTTTTAAATTTGAATTAGTTTATTAAAAAGTAGACATTTTAAGATTTCTTTAGACATATGTTTGTGTGATAAGTATTCATGGAGTTTCAGTTCTTTTTAGTCACGTGTTTCTGAAATATGCTCATGAACACAGAGACTGGTGAAAGCTCACCCTTTTTATTTTCTTTATAAAAAGCACAATATTTTTTTGTTATTGTGAGTGTACACAAATAAAAGTAGACCCTTTATAGTCTCTAATGATAACTTACACTTATCTGTATACCCAAAAATTATGGAGTATTATAAGTTGCTTCTGCTGTAATGACGAAAAATCCAGCAGGACGTGCCAGCGCGTCCGTCGACCCCATAGTCTGTGTGAGACTGTGGCTGTGTGAGTTTTTTGAATGGACAGCAAATTTACACTGTTATTCAAGCTGTACACTCACTACTTAACATAACAAAGTGTAATTTCTTCAGTGTTGTCACATGAAAAGATATAATCAAATTATTTACAAAAATGAGAGGGGTGTACTCACTTTTGTGAGATACTATATATATATATATATATATACATATATATATACATATATACATATATATATATATATATATATATATATATATAAAGCATGCATACTGATATCATGCATTGTATCAGAGCATAAAGGGGCACACATTAACAACTTACAATCATGCAAATGAGTCAGCTTCCAAACAAAGGAACATTTCCCGCTTGGTAATTGCACCTTTCTCAATGGTCAAGCCAGACTCGAGAGGAGGGACCTCCAGCAGAAGTTAAAAGGACACGTCCTCTTACTTTTTTTCCCCCTGGATCTTTCCCCTGACCCTCTACTGCATGGTCGAGCTGACATGAGGTTGCAGGTTGGCAGGCCTCAACACCTCAAGCCATGTGAAACTACCTGGTCTATAGAGTCAATGAACACCAGAGATCATCTTAATTTCTTCATTCAAAATGGAAGAAATTGGTTGCAACTTCCACACCGTCTCCTGTGACTGCATCTGGGCTCTCTCTCAACAACCAAGGCAATTTTTAAGTATTGTACAAGAAACTAACTGAATGTAGTTTTAGTGTAAGCTGTAAACCCCTTTGTAACAAAAGATGCTTTTTAAATTAAGAGCTTGATGGTTCTCTCAGATGGTCAAAATGACTCATTTCATAACTGCATTTCCCCTATTCTGTTCCGGTTTAATTTTATTTTCACTTTTCCCATTCCCATGTGAGTGATTTCGTGTGTATGTTTTTTTTGTTTAGATTAGTTGTGTGTTTGTGTTTTAGTTAAACAAGTATTTGTATACAATCTTGCAAGGTGATTCTGGTCTGCTTGTAAATCAATGTAAATTTAACGATTCAATCTCAGCTCCATTCTAAGAAAGAGTTATTTTTGTGTGGCCACGAAAAATATCCTTTCTGAGAATTGATAGTCAATCAATACTGAGTGTTCCTTAGACGAATAGACAAATTGTGTTGACTGTGGTATATTTTGATAAATAATCTCATCCCTGTTTCTAAAAGATTTAGCTTCAAAATTATATGTGTAATATGTGTAATATTATTATCAATAAGCCATAAGAATAGTTTTACTCAAATAAGAGAATCAATCATATTTCTCTTATTAAAGCTAATTCTCTACAGTAGAAATTGTGAGCTGAACGATTTAATGGTGGAGAATTTATTCAGACAAATATTGTAGGTATTTTTAATTATAACATTTGTACATATATTGGTGTGAAAATAAAGTAATACAAGATACATTCACCTTGAACCTAAAATTTTGTTCTGTTTTATTTTCTTTAGGTAGCATAAACCGTATTACCAGAATGCAATACAAACATCCATCCATCCATCCATCCATCTTCAACCGCTTATCCGAAGTCGGGTCGCGGGGGCAATACAAACATAATCAATAATAAATCAAGTCCTCCAGGACCATGGTGAAACATAAAAACAACATAGGACAAACACAGAACCACAAGAGACTACACAGACTAAATAACATTTCTACATAAAGTGCACATGCAAACGTGTGCATAAAAGTATGGGACAGTACAATAAATTACTAAAAGGAACAGGACAATAGGCACAGTAAGAGACAGTGCAGCGCCGACCAGTACACATTTGTAATCTGAGTAGTGCAAAAAGATGACACTTTCTAAAATGCCAACATATTTTACAATGTAAACATAACATACAATGAAATAGTGTTCTATGGACATAGCAGTTATTGAGGTAGCAGTTATTGAGGTAGCAGCTAGGTGTAAGTGACATTGAACTAAAGTGCAACTCTGGACATGTCCAAAAGTTGGATGGTGTACAGGTGTGTGGGTGTGTGTGTCAGTCAAGTCTCTGAGTATTGAGGAGTCTGATGGCTTGGGGGAAGAAGCTGTTATACAGTCTGGCCGTGAGGGGTGTGTGGGGTCATCCACAATGCTGGTTGATTTGCGGATGCAGTGTTTTGTGTAAATGTCATTGATGGAGGAAAGGAGAGACCCCGATGATCTTCTCAGCTGTCCTCACTATCCTCTGGATAGTGGCTTTGTGGCCCGAAATGGTGCAAGTCCCAAACCAGGCAGTGATGCAGCTGCTTAAGTTGCTCTCAATAGTCCCTCTTTAGAATGTAGTGAGGATGAGATGTGGGATATGTGCTTTTCTCAGCCTTCAAATAAAGTAGAGATACTGCTGGGCTTTTTTGGTAATAGAGCTGGTGTTGAGGGACCAGGTGAGGTTTTCCGCCAGGTGAACACCAAGGAATTTGGTGCTCTTGATGATCTCCACTGAGGAGTCGTTGATGTTCAGCAGAGAGAGGTCACTCTGTGCTCTCCTAAAGTCAGCAACCATCTCTTTTGTTTTGTCCACATTCAGAGATAGTTGTTGGCTCTACACCAGTCCGCTAGCTGCAGTTTGGCCCTCACTGTTCTTAGGGCCGCCTTGTCACCTGCTCTGAAGGTGTCTCGGGTCCTCAGCAGCACACACACCTCCGCAGTCATCCACGGCTTCTGGTTGGAGCATGTGACATCTTGTTGAAAGTGACATCATCAATGCACTTGCTGATGTAGCTGATCACTGATGCAGTGTATTTTTCCAAGTTGGTGGAGTCGCCATATGTTGCAGCCTCCCTGAACATCAGCCAATCAGTACACTCCTGAAGAGCAGAAATGGCTCCTGCTGGCCAGGTTTTTGTGTATGCTGGGATTAGCATAACAGAGATGTGGTCTGAGTAGCCGAGGTGGGGGCTTGTTCTTTTGTAAACAAGATCAAGCGTGTTCGCCCCTCTCGTTGCAAAGTTCAGATACTGATGGAATTTATGGAGCACTGTCTTGAGATTCGCATGGTTGAAATCTCTGGTGACAATAAACAGTCCGTCAGGGTGAGCATTCTGCAGTTCGCTAATACTCCCAAACAGTTCACAGATCACTTCCTTAACATTAGCACTGGGGGGAATGTAAACTCTGGTTATAGTGACAGTGGTTGACTTCCTGTGGTAAAAAAAAAACATAGAGTTCTTCCACCATTCCGTGTTGATGTAAACACACAAACCACCACCGCGATTCTTACCAAACAGAGCTGCATTTATGTCGGCACGAAACGAGGCGAGCCCGTCTAGCTGAATGGTGGCGTCCAGAACTCTGTCGCTGAGCCACGTCTCTGTGAAAACAAAGACGCAGCAGTCTCTAAACTCATGCTGAAAAAATGACATCCGTCTGCTGGAGTCGGATGTAGTCCAGTTTATTGTCCAGGGAGCAAATATTTATACTCCCGCCCTCTTGCCATGCTTCCGCTTCCTCGCACATGGCTTACGACATCCTCTACCCCGGCCACTGGCATCAGGCGACGCAGAGGACTGAAAGCCTGGTCTCCGCAGCAAGCTGACGTCGCGTAGCTTCTCCTGCAGATCATCGTGCAGCTTGGTTGTTGCAGGAGTCTTACATTTGAGCAGTGTCTGGCGAAGGTAAACACGAACACCGGTTGCTCCAATGTCCGTGTGCCGTAAAAGTCTGGCTAAGTAACAAAAATAGCACCATTTTGGATCCGGAGTGGCCACTGCATGCTACTGCGCGGTGATCTTGGATCAATCATCACACATTTGGTAGTAATATTTGGGAATTATCTTTACAGTAATAATTGTCTTTAGTTCTTAATTTATAGGCTATTAGTTATTTTTCACCTGGTATTGTTGACTGATGCTTCCGTGATGGCAAATGGGGTCGTTGGAGACAGTAAATGTTTGGATTTGGGGAAGTGGTTATATAGAAAATTCTTTAATCACTTATTTTAATTGCTTTTTCATTTAATTTAAAGTGCATTTTGAATTTAAAAAAAGTTTTTCGTTTCAATAAATGTATTTAATGTTAAAAGCAAAATCAATCAAGCAAAAAATTCACTGTATAATTGGATATCACAATATTTTAAATGTGATTATCATTAAATATTTTAGTAATTTTACGGAGACCCACACAAACACGTTGTCACAGTCTGTCTGCACCTGATTCATGGACTCTTATTTTGAATAAGTAGTCACCTCACTACATTTCCCAGAAGTCACTGCCCTAATCACTCCATTATCCCCACCTGTATGCCATTCCCTGTATGCCATTCCCCCATTTAAGTTCTAAGTGTATATATACCCTCCAGTTTTGTCAGTCTTTGTCAGTCCTTACATTGTGATGTTTGCAGTCGTGTATTGTTAGCGTTTGCTCTACTCCAGCGTTTGCTCTACTCCTGTGTTTGTACCACTCCAGCTTTGAGATTAAAGGATTTAAAGTTCCTACTCCTGCGTTTCCTATCCTTCTTGACTCCTTAGGACCCCAAACGTTACACACGTGTGCTCAATTCCATATTGCAACATGTTACCTATTAATGTTTGCATATTTGTTAGTTTTTGAGTAGTCTATGTGCAATATAAACATTTTATTTTATTGAAAAACTTTGTTTAAAATAGTAAATTATTACTTTTTTGCTCTATTGGCTCCTAAGTGAAAAAAGGTTCCCGACCCCTGCAATATGGAGGTAAGATGAAAAGAAAATGCCATCGAAACTTTTCTGAAGACAGTCTTCATCCCTTCAGTGATACATTTATATAAAATAGTCAGAAAGGTATTGCATTTAGTTAAAGTCTACAGAAGTCATAATCACTATGAGAGCAGTTGGATTTCGTTGGAGTCATTCTGCATATTTTATAATACTTGTCACGTTTTAAATAAAGTGTTGTGTCTGCAAATCTTCCTGTTATGTTTTTATTTTGCCAACAAATGGTTATGGTATATTGTTGATTGTTGAGAAGGTTTAGAAAAGGCGCACACACGCATTTAGAGGCAATGTCAGGTAATTTCAAATTTGTCGTGCTACAAAACATGAGATTAATCGTGAATCATTTTAATTTACTGACAACCCTCAAACGTTTGAACAGAAATTTACATATTAATCTTTCTGAATAAAGAAATGATAACTAAATGATTTACTTGCCTTTCCTTGTGGTTTTTGAAATGTCTGATGAAATTCAAGGTTGTGGTGGTTGTATCAGATAATATGCGTTGCATATTACTTTTTTTTTTTTTATACGATCCAATTCGAAATCTTTATAGCCAAAGGAGATTATTTTGGGAACTTGACAATACTCTGTCATTTTGGCGTGTTGTGAGCACAGATGCAGATCACTGGTGTGGCGGGCTTACATTTTTGCAGATTAATTGATGTCACAATATTTTTTAAAAACATTTCATTACTGTTTATATTAAGTTATTGAAAATAATAATAAAAAACATTCAAGTCATTGTCGAGTCATGCAGTTCAAGTCAAGAAATTTTCTTAAGTTAGTCGTCACAAGTCCTTAAATTTGTGTGTAACTGGAGTCCCCCCACCTCTGCTTTCTGTCTTAAAAAAATAGCTAAAAACACAACTTTTCCATGAGCACTTAACCAGTCACAAAAAATATTCTTGTTCCACTTTAATCTGTTTTGAATACTGTTGCTAGTGAATCTTTGTGATATGGCATTTTCGTACCAATGTCTCCTTAAGGTGATTCACTTGTGTTTTCCTTTTGTAAGTAGCTTTGGATAAAAGCGTCTGCCAAATGAATCAATGTAAATCCTATTTAGTAAAATGTTCTGCTAAATTTATAGGATTACAGATATGATGATCAAAAATATTGGATTCTATAGCCACTTTTTGTAGTCTTTTTGTTAATGCTTAAACCCATTCAAAAATGTGGGGGAGATTCACAAAGAGTGGCCTGCAGCTGGAGTCAGTGCTTCAAGAACCACCACGCACAGACGCAAGACATGGGTTTAGCTGTCGCATACCTTGTGTCAAGCCACTCTTGAACAAGACACAGCGTCAGAAGCGTCTCGCCTGGGCTAAAGACAAAAAGGACTGGACTGCTGCTGAGTGGTCCAAAGTTATGTTCTCTGATGAAAGTAAATTTTGCATTTCCTTTGGAAATCAAGGTCCCAGAGTCTGGAGGAAGAGAGGAGAGGCACAGAATCCACGTTGCTTGAAGTCCAGTGTAAAGTTTCCACAGTCAGTGATGGTTTGGGGTGCCATGTCATCTGCTGGTGTTGGTCTACTGTGTTTTCTGAGGTCCAAGGTCAACGCAGCCGTCTACCAGGAAGTTTTAGAGCACTTCATGCTTCCTACTGCTGACCAATTTTATGGAGATGCAGATTTCATTTTTCAACAGGACTTGGCAAAGCTACCAGTGGGTTTAAGGACCATGGTATCCCAAGTATTGAACCGCCTTGGCCTGGCGTTTGTTGCATGGTCTGGGACCACGAGGGTAGTGAGAGCGGAGGACATGCCCACGGGACCAATCAAGTAGCTGGGCCAATTCTGAAGCAAGCAAGCGTGCCGGGGAGGCGAGTGGTTCGAGGGGGTTTTCCCTGGCGAACAGAAACCATCATTATCCCCAAATCGCTTTCATCACCCGCGGCGCCTGCCCCAAACCCATAGGAAGGAGGCGAGGCACGGGCGGCTGATGTGGCTTTCTCTCATGACAAAAGAAAGCCGTGTTGCCATGGCTATGTTATCGCACCGAGATATCGCAACCATTCATAAAACGCTGCCTGCGTGTGATCGCAGTCCAGGCATGTGAGGCATCTTTTATGACTGTGAGAAGTGGGGAGAAATCACCAAATCCAGAAACTACACAGGGACAGAAATGGCATCTTTATAAAGACGCATCCTGAAACACTCTTTTAAAAGAAATATCACTCTTTTAATATGCTCTTGCACTGTCGAAGCGCCCAGGGGTAAATTGCACTGCCCTGCATGAAGGAGAAAGCCGCTACAGTGCGCCGTAGATCCAACAGCAGGGAGCATCAGAGGAACAGGAATGGGTGTGTGACTCGCAGCTCGCTGCAGTACAACCATCACCTCCGAAGAAAATTTCTGAATGTATTCAACGTATTTCCCCTCTTTTATACTCGTATGTCCAGGGAGCTGTATGCAAATACTGTATGCCAACTTCTCATTGGCCTTTTTTCATAGACCAGAGGCATATTCGGCACTCAAGAGAAACGACGTCGAAGCTCACAGACAGGGAATGCCTTTTAAACTATGGTAAAGGTACACTGGAAATTGTTTTCTCAGTAGGTTTATTTTACAAAAATTCTGCAGGCCAATCCATATGGTAGGTGATCTGGCAGGGGCTAACAATGGTCTGACAAAGAGGGCCGCCTTTAGCAAAGAAAGTGGAGTAGTCAAGCTTTTATCACCCATACACAGTGATATTTTCTTTCAAGAAAAACTAATGCTTTATGGGGTGGACATTAAAATCCGTCTGATAAGAGGCAAAGATGAATTTTGTCTAATGAGGAGTGATGCTATAGAATACAAACTAAATATATTGTCAGCATCCCTGTTTGTCAAAAAAGTATCTGTATCACCAGGAGTGAGACTGGGTCACGCTCAACACTACTCTCAACCACAGCCAAATACCCCATTGATAGGGTCTGCCTGAAACATTTCTCCATGCCAGCTGGAGGACGTGAATCAAACCAGGAAAACCTATTCTTAGAAACGCTCCCCAAATCTATCATATTGGTTATGGTCGATAATGATGCTTTTACAGGGGCATACGATGAAAACCCTTTTTTTCGATCTGGAAAGCATTACGATCTGGAGTTTCTAGCTGCACTACCCTGAACACTACCCACGTCAGCCATAATCAATACACATCCTTCACACCTCCCCGGTGAACACTGGCTGGCTATTTACATAAATAAGGATGATTCAACATTTTTCTTTGACAGTAATAGTCCTGATTTTATCCATTTTCCTGTATCAATCATTGACTTTCTAAAAATGAATTCAACACGCCTTCAATATTCAGCTAAACAAGTTCAGCATTTTATGTCTGTCACATGTGGTCATCGTTGTGTTTTTTTCCTAAACCTTATGATTCGAGGTCGTGATTATGATGATGTTATGATGCTTTATAGTGATGATTTAATTAAAAATTATGAATTTGTATCACGTTTTGTAAAAAAACTAAGGATATCTCGTAATAGTACTGCATTTAAGTGTTCAATGTGTGCAAATGGGTAAAATGTTTGTTAAATACATGATTGTAAAATGGATGTTTCTAATTAATAAATAAAAAGACCTCAATGCTAAATGTCATAGCTTTATTGAATATCACATGATTCATTTGTACAAAAATATAAACATCAAAATTATACAAGATTAAAATGACAACCATACGTTGAGTCGGTGCTTTAAACGCAAAAGCCTCTGAATCCTTAAATACATTATTTGTTCCATAGAGGATGACGGTTTGGTTTTAAATTAACTTATTACATGTCTAACCGAATGGTTTGGCACTGTTGAATACGGGATGTTTATAGTAGTAATTGCCTGCAAAAACTCAGTCCATCCATGAGGTCTACGTCACCCCTAATATTATGTGGGGCTGTAACAATCTTCACAAGATCCAGCACGTGTGATCTCTGTATAGTAATACTTTTAAATACAAACTCCCCCAAATCATTCCAAGATGAAACTTCTTTGGCTTTAGACATTTTATACATGATGTATCTTGCATTTTTCACACTTTTAAATGGTACGTTTTTCAACACATCAGCAACAACATCATTGACCCCACCATCTTCAACAGAGGTAACAGATGGCTCTTTGTGAGACGCATCGGGTCCTGGTAATGCAAGCGTTAAGGTGTTACTGTCCCGATCACCCTGTTTAATTACTGTTAAAAATCTTTGTAAAACTGCGGTGTAAAGCTTGGCCTTCTCATGAGTATCCAAATTGTCTTTTATACAAAATATTTCTTATAGCAACATCCAGATCGTCTTCCACGGTTTGTTGAATTTCAGGTATTGGACATCTTAAGTTTATCTATTTGATTTTGAACTAAAAACAGCATCTCAGCATACTCCAACTTCAACCTTGTTTAGACATTATCAGACTGGATATAAAGGGGACTGCTATGCTCAAGAGCGGAAGAAGAAATCCTCTGTTCTGGTTGATCAAGCGTTTTTTTTCTGGACACACCAATCAGTCCTTCAGTCCTTCTCCTCTTCAACCGGCGGGGTTGCTGGGTTGTTAGTGGGATTGTGCCAGAGAGAACATTAAGTGCGATCTCACACAATGTTAAAATGAGCTCGTCAGATGCTGATTGCATAATAAGATGACTTTACAACGGAGTCGCTTTAATACAAAGCTTTAATACTTTTATACAAATTTTAACAGGGGGAGGTTTCTAGATAGTCTAGCAGACATTTTACCAGACTCACTGATTTATTTTTTTAATGTAAACCACTGGTTGGTTTGAAAGTAGCCCCGTTCTGAGGCGAAAATGTTCAGGGGTTTTTGCTTTATAGTCTATCATGAGGTATCCAAAAGGCTGGTTGGTAGCATCTTGATATTTTGTATTTCCAGGGTACATTAGTTTTCCCAACACATTTATCTGATTGTTATCACAAGGATTCTTAAACAATATGAAATAATTTGTATTCAAACTGATGGTTCTGCTGGATTTACCTTGGAAACATAAATTCTGCACAATATAAATAGTGCTGAGGTTTCTATAGTGTACGTATTGCATGAATAACTTCACTTCAGAAAAATTATGTTGAAGTCTAAAATCAAAACCATCAACCCCCCGCACACTGCGGTGATTTAAAAAAATATTAGTAGCCATATGGTAGCGTTGTATAATCAGGGAAGAGCTGCCTTTTATTATACACCACTTGTATAGTTTTAACAACTGACTTGTTTTGCAAAGTGAAATTATTTTTTTCCTCACGATGTTGTCTGTGTAGGCTAGGATGTGTCAGGTGTCATGCGATTTTACATAGAGAATGAATTTTCGGCCTTCAAAATTATACCCTTTGCTTTCATACACACTTTTCATGTTTTAGACCCTCCTGAGCAAAACTCTGTGATGTAATCCTCATTGCCTATTTCATCTTTTCATCATTTTCAAGGGCAGTGGTAGCTCAGTGGTTGAAAGGTCGCGGGTTCCGTCAAGTATACCACTGTTGGGCCATTGAACAAGGCCCTTGAACCTATCTGCTCCAGATAGCGCTGTTTCATGGCTGACCCTGGCGCTCTGACCCCAGTTGGGATATGCGAAGAAAACGCAGATCTTATCAGTCAGATCTACTAAATAAGGACCCAGAGGTGGTTCCCAATCACCTTCTCTAGAGATAAAGATAACGCTGTCTGTGTCGCTATACAGCAATCTGTTCCCAGTTTATCAATAAGGCTATACCGTGCTTGTGCTGTTGTAAAGGCCCCCAGAAATAAATTCACATCCCGTGTGTTGTACATGGCACCATCATCGTGACGATAAAACCATGTGAAATATTAAACGTCATACTGACAGGCAAATACGAAGTGAGCAAAGTCATCTGGGTCTTTCAAAAGCCTAGAAGTGGGTAGATTTTCCCTCATTGAAAAACGAACCCCACAGTCAGCAACAATTTGTTGATAGACCTCTGTGCAGGGTTGTGACAGATCTTTGCAGGATCGCGTTTAACCCCTTCTTTTTTAAAGTAATCATCGATATAGGCTTTTTTGTCTGACTCGGTGACTATGTGAGAGGATAGTCTGTTAAACTTCAGAAAGGTCTTTACATAATCGGAAAACAGTGTTTCCAATTTCTCTGCAAAGTGCCACACCTCTGAGACTTCCATTAAAAGATACCCCTTCTCAGTCGCCTTTAACAATTCAATGCTCACCCAGCAGCCTGAGATAGATCTCTCCTCATCTGTATGCATACAAGATGTTACATTGATTTGTTTCTCAGCGCATGATCTACATAGAGCATTGTGGCCTTAATAAATCGGTAATAATTTTCAAGGGGTTCAAAATCCTTGAAGATTATTTCAGGATGTCCAACAGGGTAACTTTTTCGAGCCTGACAGTATAAAGACTCGTAAAATAACATTTCTGATCTTATCATTTTCTGCAGCTTTGTGGTACATCTTGTAAGCCCCCCAAAGAATGCATCATGTGGTTTCAGTCTCTCGGGTTCCGAATAAGTGGCCATAAATGCAATTACATGAGGGTCAGTTTGCTTAAGATTCTTACATACATACTCATACATCACCTCAAGGTCTAAACAGTATGCGTTCTGCAAAACATCAAGCTTTTCATTAATACATCCTCCTGAGCACTCCAAAAGGAATTTTTGACAGGGGATTTGCATAGTCAGGACTGTAACGACAGACTGTCACGAGGACCATGGTGAAAACAGCCGGGAAATACTAGAGCTCTTCGTACACCGTCTTTTTGATAATATCCATCAAGCCGCAAAATTTCACTTTGCCATGATTTAGGGCATG
Source organism: Moxostoma hubbsi (assembly GCA_032164185.1). Classification (NCBI taxonomy): domain Eukaryota; kingdom Metazoa; phylum Chordata; class Actinopteri; order Cypriniformes; family Catostomidae; genus Moxostoma; species Moxostoma hubbsi. Next base: position 42,869,559 of record JAVLUX010000019.1, read on the forward strand.
TATTCATTGGATGTCTACGTCGCAGGGTTTTTTTACATAATACTCAAGACATTCAATAGAAATGTTCAGTAGTGTTTACCACATTTATGACAATATTTTGTAGTATTGCAAGGAGATCTACCACAATCATCATCTGTAGGGGCTACTATTTTATGGCCATTAGTAGCAAGATCTGCAATAGCACAAGCAGTCCAGACAGTGTATTTGGTTTTTAGGTTGATTGTAGCACTCACTATCATTGCAAACAGAGCACACATATTTACAGTCATATTTCTGTCTGCTCGTATACCCTGTGTAACAGAAATCGCACACATATGCCGTCCCTATAAATGCTTTCATATTCTTTATCATGTAATAAAGAAGATTTATATTTTTGTAACTTTCCATCACTTGACATTTGAAAGACAACAATTTTTATGTCTAATGCACGTTCAAATTTTGTCTCCTAGCCCTATTTTTATTTTTAAAATTGTGTATTCATCTACAATCGTTTGCACACATGCGCAAGAGTGCGAGGGGTCTGATATTTGTGTCTCTGCAATGGTTAGATCATGCATTGTCGCGCTGTGTGATGATGTAGACTGAATAATAGACTCTGAGCTAGCATTTAAATCCAAATAGGCAGGGCCTAAAACATCCATCTGATGATCAATTATGGTTTGTAACTGTTCAATATTTGAGTTCATGCTGAAGGGTTTTGCTCAAAGTCTGGTTGACAATCATGCAATTCGTCGTCTGAACGTAGTCTTTCTACTAGCCATATTTGAAAATCTTTTTCAATTTAGGTTTATATACACTGAATATACACCAACTACACAAATCTACTTTATGAAAAAAACAATCTCAGATCAACTAAATAAATAAGCCAAAACAACACCCTTTTAACACAAATCAGTCATAAAAACAATTAGTTATTTTCTATGACAGCGTTATTGATGTTGGATTTTTATCAGTGAGACTCCGCCCTGCACGCCATGGCCATCTTGCATGTCCACCAGGCCAAGGCACTCAAAGATCTGCTCGAGGGTAGCCTTGATCCCGATGTGTTGCAGGAACTGCACTCAGCCCTCAGGGCCACGAAGGTCAAAGCGCAGACACTCTGGCAGGTGTTGGCCACGCTTGTGGTCCAGGAACATCATCTGTGTCTGAACTTGGTCGAGATGCGCGAGACCGACAAAGCTCGCTTCCTCAACGCCCACCTCTCCCAGTTTGGCCTCTTCGGCGTCACTGTTGAGGACTTCGCCCAGCAGTTCTCTGCGGTGAAGAAGCAGGCGGAGGCTATCTCTCATATCCTGCCCCACCGCAAGCCTGCCGCAATGGGCCAGGGTCCTCCTGCGGCAAAGAAACACCCTACTCCGCCTCAACCCGGGCCCAGCTCTCAGCCCCAGTGTCGAGCACACCACAGGAGGCAGACACCCCCGTCTCACAGATCCCCTCGAGGACCCGTAAGGCTCCCAGGAGCTCCTGAGACATTCGAACCAGGGACCAAGATGTTAGCTCCGGAGATGGTAAGACCACTCCGACCCCCAGTGAGGGCCAGGAGGAGAATCCTTTGTTCAATTTATTTCATTTGCCGCACCCCCCTGGGGCTGCGGTACCTACATTCTCATTTAAAGTGCTATTTCCTTTGTCTCTGGGTCACCTGGCCCGCAAATGTCGTTCTCACGGCACTCTGCCACCAGATCTCAACAGTCCCAGCACCTTGGATGCGGACCACCCGCCTTCAGCCCCACGACTGATCCCCGGCTGGCCGGTTCCGACGAGTCTAGAGGATGCCTACATTGGACCTCCTCCTCAGTCGCTAATCCGCCCTCTGCCAGGTGTGCCGAGCAAGGTAAGTACTTTGAGTCTTTTCTCAGCAACAGAGCCAGACACGTCTTCGCCTCCTGACGCTGCTTTACCTGCTCCACCCCGCTGCAAAGACCTGCCGTGTACGTCAAAAATAATCGTCCCCTTGGTGCTTCTAGCACGGAGTTTGGACGCGTGGCTCTCACTTCCCAACCCATCTCGCTGGCTGGCCCGGACCATCCGACTCGGTTACGCAATTCAGTTTGCCAGGCCTCCGCCCCCCTTCACGGGCGTTCTTCTCCGCAATACATGGCGAACATGCCAAATCACTGCGCACGAAATCGCTACTCTCTAACTCAAAGACGCGATAGAGCCTGTCCCTCCAACCAAGATGAAGAAGGGTCTGTACAGCACTTACTTCATTGTACCCAAGAAAGACGGCGGCTTACGACCGATCTTGGACTTACGAGTTTTCAACCAAGCGTTGCACAAACTCCCGTTCAAAATGCTCACGCAGAAACACATTTTAACCTGCGTTCGGCATCGAGATTGGTTCGCTGCGATAGACCTGAACGACGCGTACTTCCACGTCTCAATTCTGCCTCTACACCGACCCTTCTTACGGTTCGACGGCCAGGCGTATCAGTACAAAGTCCTCCCCTTCAGCAAAGTCTCTGCCCTTGCCCCTCTCCGAGAAGCCGGCATCCGCATACTTCAATTACCTCGATGACTGGCTCATTCTGACCCACTCACGAGAGTTACTATGCACTCACTCACTCACTCAGCCGTTTAAGGCTTCGGGTGAACTGGGAAAAGAGCAAGCTAACCCTGTCCAGAGCATCTCTTTTCTCAGCATGGAGTTAGACTCAGTCTCAATGTCAGCACGTCTCACCAACGAGCGTGCGCAGTCAGTGTTGAGGTGCCTTGCCGCTCTCAGGCCGGGCACAAAGGACTGACTGTCATCAGTCCTTTTTGTGTATATTCACATGTTTTGATGTATTTGGCATTGCTTGAATTTTCAAGTTTATTGTTAATAAACATATTTATATTTTTTTATATAAATAAAATATAATATAAATATCAACTTGAATTTGATCAAAAATGAAATGTAAAAATAATAGAAAACCATAAAATCATATTGTCTAACCCAGTTCTGAGTGACAATTACAAGAAATTTCCAATAGAGAGCAGCCAATCTCCATGAATGATTCCCAAAAGAACCCTTTCAGAAGATTTTTTTTGTGTGGTGTGTATTGAAGGGATCCCTCTTTCGTACATCATGTATATGAAGTTAGTGTAACTCCTCTCTTTCAGTGAACTATATTTCTCATTTCATGTGTTTAACATCTCCAATTGGAGTTTCTGTTTCATCTGATCTGTGTATGTTTTGATTGCTGATGCAGCGCTGGAATGTGTTATTTTGAATTTCTAAAAAATGTGGCTGTTATCAGTGTCATTTAATGTTTTTTCTGCAGCTCGCACTCTTTTCCAGGAAATAGAAAAGAAAAATATGTCCTCCATCATGTTTGCCTTCTCGGTCTTATTGTTGTGTGTATGTAGAGTGTGTGTTTATCTTTATGTGTGTTTGTCTTCATCTCTCTCTCTCTCTCTCTCTCTCTCTCTCTCTCTCTTCATCTTAATTCCTTCATATATTATCATTATCGAGTGATAACCCATGGCTGGGTTATGCGATGTGTGTTCGTGAGCAGTGTCATCTTGGTCACCTATGCTCTTGCACAGATTCCCGCTTCCCGCTTCTTCGCTTCTCGAAGAGTTTGTTTTTGTCGCTGTCTGAACTTTGGAGTTCGCTTTTTTTCAAATATAGAACGGTCAATAAATGTGTCTGTGTTTCTACTACTCTCATCTTCCTGTATCTTTTATTGCATTGTATTTTTAAAATGTAACACCCATCCACTGACAATCCAGTGAAAATGCAATTATGGTTTATTACACTATCACTTTATATTTGGGTGAATTAGAATCCAGAACCTCTAAAAAATAGACGCAAAAAGTAACCACTAGACCAGTCATGTTCTTGATTAAATTGCTGATATATGTGTTCATCTCACATATATGTGAAATATCTATTTTAGTGATTGAATAGGTCATTAAGAATGACTGTTTATTAAAATAGGTGATTTAAAATAATAATTTATTGTGCTTTCAATAATTAATATTCATGAGTTTCACAGCACTGTCACCCAAAGCACAGTTTTCCTAGAGTTTATTTTATATTCAGAACTAAATTTGTGTTAATGTTCAACAAAGTTGATAGTCTTACAGGATTTTATTAGTAGAATAACATTGGATATGCATGCACTCTCCATCCATACATTCACTTAAAAAAAAAAGAATGTCCGGCATAATGTGAAATTTATTCCAGATTGCCAGTTTTATGTCAAGCAAAGGAACATTTAGAATTTGCTGATGTGTTTAATAGACAATGTATTGGTACTCTGGAGATTTTTTTTTTTATGTTGGCAAATCAGTAGCAAAATTGTTACTATGTGGTTCCTGTGGAAATGCAGTTGTATCGGATATGTATAATTTGATTTTGACTCCAATTAATGAACTAGTACTTGGTACCTTAATCCAAAAGATCTACACATGGGCACTTGCTTTGGTGTTGCCACACTTAATAGTACATATTACAAATATATGAACTCTAATTGTGTTTGTATGGCCATATACTTGATTTAAATATCAGAAAATGAAAATATTGCAACAGTCCTAATTATGATCTACTTCAACCTTTTGATGGCCAAACTTTCGTTGTATCAACCGGAAAAGTGATTTTCCTATATTCGTAGCCACAAGTAGCCAGTCCGTCATTATGACATTGTGACAACATCGATGAACAATAGTTCTAAGTAGGCTATGTGTAACTACATTCACTTGTTACGTTAACTATGTTTATGAAAAGAATGACAGATGAAGTAAAAGATCCGTTTAAGATGGTTAGCAAAATAACAACGTCTGTATCTTTAGAAATAACAGCTTGTATTCTGGAAACTTGAAATTATTCCAAGTTTTTTCGTAAGTGAACAGTCACATTATTGAGCTCTGAATACGTTTATTAGTTTTAATTCTGCTAGAAGCTGGCTCGACTTGTTGACTGTGTTTGTGTAATTGCATAGTCCTATATATTAGCCAATATTCAAAATATTTATTTGAAATTTCAGCGCAGTGTTTGAAATCACATTACGTGCTGTTCACATGCTTGAAGGCAATTGTTTTTGAACTAAAATTATAGGCAGCACCATAAAGCGCAAAACACGTGTCTCAACTCGAGACGTTTAACAGTTTAAGTTATTTTTAACTTGACATGGCATCTAAAAACACAAACAAGCCATCAAAGATGTCTATATAGCGCGCGTTTACATTTAAATAATTTATAAAACAGCACAGACGGACACATAAACACGCTCAATGTGAACGGCCCCTCAGTGTAAGTCTAGAACTCTGTAGAAAAGTCTGATCCCACTTCCATATTCTTTATTATTTTTTTACTGCACATTTTAGATTTTAGAGTTTAACATCATCAAAACTAAGAAGTAACATAAGAAGTATGGAAATTATGCAGTGAGCAAAACAAATTAAATCAGAAATATATTCTATTGAACAACTTCTGTGTAGCCTTTTGTCTATTCCTGCTCTTCACACAGTTCATTTTCTCAATTAACTTCGGGTGGAGATGTGTTTGAGTTTGATGAGGTAAAAGATTAAATCTTTGCCAAAAATGATTGCTTCAATAATACCAAACACGGCACAAACCTGAAGCGAGCACAAATGATGAAAACAGGTGAGAGTGATTGACATGCGGTTTAAATACTTGTTAAATACAAAGAAAGGAATATGTTATGATGCTTGTATAATCTCCATATTAACAGCGTAGCGTATCCTCCACATTGTGTGTTCATTATCAAATCCTTCTAAACTTTTGGGGGGACCGCAGACATAACACATACAATCACAGCATGTATTTAATCTTAACCCTGCGTGATGAGAATGTGACACAAAACCCGCATTTATATAAAGAATCCCTAACATTCACTTAAAATCCCCATTAGTTATTTAATAAAATGTGATTAGAATTTGAAGTGCCATTAATACAGGAGGCTATGAATCTGAAAATGGCAATATTTGCTGAACATTTGGATGCTGAATGTAAGTGTTCATAAATGTTACATAAATGTATACAAATTTCAATTATATACAGTACATATACACTACCGTTCAAAAGTTTGGGGTCACCCAAACAATTTTGTGTTTTCCTGAAAAGTCACACTTATTCACCACCATACGTTGTGAAATGAATAGAAAATAGAGTCAAGACATTGACAAGGTTAGAAATAATGATTTGTATTTGAAATAAGATTTTTTTTACATCAAACTTTGCTTTCGTCAAAGAATCCTCCATTTGCAGCAATTACAGCATTGCAGACCTTTGGCATTCTAGCTGTTAATTTGTTGAGGTAATCTGGAGAAATTGCACCCCACGCTTCCAGAAGCAGCTCCCACAAGTTGGATTGGTTGGATGGGCACTTCTTGCGTACCATACGGTCAAGCTGCTCCCACAACAGCTCAATGGGGTTCAGATCTGGTGACTGCGCTGGCCACTCCATTACCGATAGAATACCAGCTGCCTGCTTCTGCTCTAAATAGTTCTTGCACAATTTGGAGGTGTGTTTAGGGTCATTGTCCTGTTGTAGGATGAAATTGGCTCCAATCAAGTGCTGTCCACTGGGTATGGCATGGCGTTGCAAAATGGAGTGATAGCCTTCCTTATTCAGAATCCCTTTTACCCTGTACAAATCTCCCACCTTACCAGCACCAAAGCAACCCCAGACCATTATATTACCTCCACCATGCTTAACAGATGGCGTCAGGCATTCTTCCAGCATCTTTTCATTTGTTCTGCGTCTCACAAACGTTCTTCTTTGTGATCCAAACACCTCAAACTTGGATTCATCTGTCCACAACACTTTTTTCCAGTCTTCCTCTGTCCAATGTCTGTGTTCTTTTGCCCATCTTAATCTTTTTCTTTTATTGGCCAGTCTCAGATATGGCTTTTTCTTTGCCACTCTGCCCTGAAGCCCAGAATCCCGCAGCCGCCTCTTCACTGTACATGTTGACACTGGTGTTTTGCGGGTACTATTTAATGAAGATGCCAGTTGGGGACCTGTGAGGCGTCTGTTTCTCAAACTAGAGACTCTAATGTACTTATCTTCTTGCTCAGTTGTGCAACGCGGCCTCCCACTTCTTTTTCTACTCTGGTTAGAGCCTGTTTGTGCTGTCCTCTGAAGGGAGTAGTACACACCGTTGTAGGAAATCTTCAATTTCTTAGCAATGTCTCGCATGGAATAGCCTTCATTTCTAAGGACAAGAATAGACTGTCGAGTTTCAGATGAAAGTTCTCTTTTTCTGGCCATTTTGAGCGTTTAATTGACCCCACAAATGTGATGCTCCAGAAACTCAATCTGCTCAAAGGAAGGTCAGTTTTGTAGCTTCTGTAACGACCTAAACTGTTTTCAGATGTGTGAACATGATTGCACAAGGGTTTTCTAATCATCAATTAGCCTTCTGAGCCAATGAGCAAACACATTGTACCATTAGAACACTGGAGTGATAGTTGCTGGAAATGGGCCTCTATACACCTATGTACATATTGCACCAAAAACCAGACATTTGCAGCTAGAATAGTCATTTACCACATTAGCAATGTATAGAGTGTATTTCTTCAAAGTTAAGACTAGTTTAAAGTTGTCTTCATTGAAAAGTACAGTGCTTTTCCTTCAAAAATAAGGACATTTCAATGTGACCCCAAACTTTTGAACGGTAGTGTATGCAATATCAATATGACAAAAATTGTCGTCATCATAATTCATATATGTATCTTGATTTTTTAAACACTTGTGGAATTTAAATGTGTTCATAAATGCTCAAATATATTAACTCTAATTGAATTTGTTCGTATATGGCCAGTATATGGCCAGTGGCGATTTCTCAGGTCCAGCAAATGCCTAATAAATAAATATTTTTTCATAATTTCATTCTCTTTGTGTATTTTCAATCGCATTCCACTCCTAATTAATCTACAAATGAATTGCAAATTTAAAAAAAATATTTATCAAATTCCTCGATGCTTACAAGCAAAGTGTGACAACTGTTTCAGAAATCGCATGCCCGAAGCCATGCTTGTTAGCCAAAGCAGCGCATGAGTTTGACCTCCACCCCTCAGGACTTCAGAATTCCATAGAATTGTCACATTCATCAGCCAATCAGATTGATTTATTTGTTCTTGTGGGTGTGGTCTTTTGGAAACTCTCTTGTCCAGGCCTTGAGTGACGCAATCACACTTTAAGTGATGGAATTTGAAATCGTAGAGTGTAAGATCTTGCTGACGAGTCAGCTATCATCACTGCTAGTATTGCCGTTGAGAAAGAGATCGTTATGGATTTAAAAACCTGAGATGTTCTGCATGATCGTGCGATTGATTCATTAAACAGAAAAGAAGGACTGATTTTCACTTCAAGTAAATTGCTTAGTGCTTTTTCCATTGTTATAGCAACATCAGGAGTGTAATCTAAGTGTAAATTAGGCTGCTTGAGCATTCTGTGTCAGATCAAGTTTTGAAAATTAAACCCTGACGAAACTTTTTCTTTCAAGCAAAATTAAAATCGCAAATATTATTTAGAGAGCTTTTTCTTGATATTAGACCTCCTAGGTTCTGGCTTTGGTGCATGGACGTGTTTTTAAAATGTCGATTGGTATTATTAGTTGACTGCCATGTAATATATGATGGGCATACGGTGTGTTATTCATTGTGTTACTGTGTTTTCTAAGCAGCAGCAAATCAGCCATTTTGTAATTCCAGCTAGCCAAATGACATGGCCATTTCCTAACTACACTACACTAATTTGATGACCAAACGTTAGTTGTGGCAATGCAACTGATTACGTAAAATTTTTGTATTCGTTGCCACAATGAAATTTTGGAGCAGTGCCAATCCATCATGACAAAGTTGTGGCAAGGTCATAGTTCAATAGTGACAAACAGGGGACAAAGGACCCAAAAGCAGAGATGACGGTTCAATGGTTTTATTAACAAAGTTCTCAATATCAAGATCTGGCACTGGCTGCAGAAGGCTGAAATCAAGCGAGCCACAATGGGCTAGTGAATGGTGTGTTTGTATGATAAGTGTGTGCTTTGTGGAAGTCAGGAACAATCCGAAGAAAGTCTGTTGAAACTGGTGTGTTGCGAAGCAATGCCCAGATGATATTGTCCCCGAGATGCAGGCAGAGACAGAGGAATCCTCCTCCACATGAACTAAGCACAGAACTGGCGAGGGTGACGGCAAACAGGAAGGTAACCGCACCTATACAGAGGGGCAACCAACAGACACACAAGCATGCTCCAACTACACAAGAGAGCAGAGTTACCATGACAGAAAACAATAAATGTTCCCATGGAAACGCTGATCAAGTGATCTCCATCTCTGAGACACGAGGGAGGGAGTAAAACAAACAACATCACAAATGCCGGAACCATGACAAATAGTTGTTTGTTGGTAACCACTTGCTAATTTATGAATAATTATTTTATGGGTGAACATGCAGTATTCTAACCTAATTTATGTCTTATTTTATGTCCGCTATTTAAACAGTTGTGTGTATGAATATCGAATGCAGACTCAAAGTTAATGTACTTCATTTATTTTGACAGTGCCCTTGCGGGGTGGGGGAGTGCAGGGAGGGCTCTGTAGCAACCTCATGAAAATGGGCACGTAAGGTAGGCTCTGTAGCACTCCTATTTTCATTTACAGTCACCAAAATTGGAACATGAACAACTGTCATATTCACAGTCATTAGCTCAGTCCAACAGAAAGTCAGCCATTTTGGATTTTCTGAAAATCGTAGGCACTGAAATTTTAAATCCTCCTCCTAGGGAATTCATGTGACTGGTACCAAATTTGTGCAAGATCATGCCAAGACAATGCAGATACTAAATTGCAAACAGATTTTTGACATTTTGACTGGTGTCGCCATGGCAAAGCAATTACAGTGCATCCGGAAAGTATTCACAGCTCTTCACTTTTTCCACATTTTGTTGTTACAGCCTGATTCCAAAATTGATTAAATTCATTATTTTCCTCAAAATTCTATAAACAATACCCCATAATGACAATGTGAAAGAAATGTGTTTGAATGTGTTTGAAATCTTTGCAAATTTATTAAAAATAAAAAATGAAAAAAATCAGTATTCACAGCCTTTGCCATGAGACTCAAAATTCATTCAGCTGCATCCTATTCCCACTGATCATACTTGAGATGTTTCTACAACGTGATTTGAGTAAATCTGCGGTAAATTCAGTTAATTGGACATGATTTGGAAAGGCACACACCTGTCTATATAAGGTCCCAAAGTGCATGTCAGAGCACAAACCAAGCCATGAAGTCCAAGGAATTGTCTGTGTACCCCCGAGACAGGATTGTATCGAGGCACAGATCTCTCAGACCATGAGAAACAGAATTCTCTGGTTTGATGAAACAAAGATTGAACTCGTTGGCCTTAATTGCAAGCATCATGTCTGGAGGAAACCACGCACCGCTCATCACCTGGCCAATACCATCCCTACAGTGAAGCTTGGTGGTGGGAGCATCATGCTGTGGGGATGTATTTCAGCGGCAGGAATTGGGAGACTGAACTAGTGTTTTGTAATGGGGGCTGATCACATGGATGTGGCTATTATTTGTCAACACCATAGCACCACCAACTGCCAGCAGGAACTATGGCACTTTTAACAGACTTTGAAATAGCCATCTTATGTTTACATTAATTCAAAAGTCTTTAAAATAATGTCAAAAGACTGCAGATGTAAAATTGTTAAGAAATATTTGATATCTCAAAATGTGTTTTCATGGCATATTTCATAATTGATATTATTCGTTTCTTCCTATTATTGGGTGTTTTTGAGGCACATGGCATGCTTAAAATGTCATGAAATTAGGGCTGGGTGATAAATCGATATCAATATTTATCGCGATAAAAACTTCATGATATCAACGATAAGCTTTTGAGTAATGTTGCTAAAAACACTAGCTGTTTGCTGGTCGTTTGTGCTTGGTTTGTGTCGGTTTGTGCCATTAAAACAAACGTTGTAACTATTTCCCTTCCTTAGATATAGCAACAACAAAACAATTGTGAGTGGTGATGTCACTTTCCACCCCATGTCGTCCGAATCATTCCAAACTCATTCGTTATTCGTTTGTGCTCGATTTGTGCTGTTTTGTGTTGTTGACAAAAAACCCTATAACTGTGATAGTTTTTTAAATATAACAAAACAACTTTTTTAAACGTGGGGTGGAATGTGACGTCACAGCCCCGAATCATATTTGTTATTTCTAAGGAATGGAAATAGATAAAGTGTTCATTTTAACAGCACAAACCGGTACAAATCGAGCACAAACGAATGAGGTTGTGAAATTATTAAGATTTTATCATCTCTGACAAGGATGAAGGACAAAACAATTTTAGTTTGTAGCCTAGTCTTTCTCACTTTAATGAAAATAGAAAAATGTATTTATACATTTTAAATATATATATCTATATACCTTCATTATGATTCAATTTTGTTTTCTCTTCTTTTCTGGAAATTCAAATGTGCAATGTGTAAATGTGATTGAATATTTTGATAAATATCGATATCGAATGATATGAAAAAGAATATCGTGATAATATTTTTTGCCATATCGCCCAGCCCTACATTAAATTTTGCACACACATCATATATTTATATACATATACATTTCTCATCAAGCCAGATAACTTGCATAATTATAATATATAATCTAATAACTTAGCTCCGCCCAACAGGAAGTCAGCCATTTTGGATTTTTTCGAATACTCCAGTCTCTGAATTTTTAAATACTCCTCCTAGGGGATTCATGAAACTGTCAACATATTTAGACAACATTATGCCGAGACATTGAAGATGCTAAATTGTGAACAGATTTTTTTATATTTATAAAAATATATTTATATATCAAACTATGTTGCCATGGCGAGGCATTAAGTTAATGCTGAAAAATGGGAAACAGGAAATGTCTCATATCATCTGTGTGCTATGTGTTATTTAGATAACAATTTAAATGATTAGTCTTGGGGACTAATCACATGGATGTGAATATTTTGGGTCACGGTCATAGTGCCACCACCTGGCAGCAGGAAGAATGGCTCTTATAACAAACTTTACAACAATCTATTAATTGTATATTTCCCAAATTATTTCAAAATGGTTTAGAATAATGTCCAGTAATGGACCAGTTGTGATTGGGCTCATCATCGATGCTTGCTGCTATTCTTTTATATTAAAATCCACAGCCTCGGTGGACAATGCTAGTGAACTGTAATACTACAATAGTAGTCCTATGCACTGAAAAAAGAAAAGACTGTAAAATAAAAATGCAAAAGAAGGATTTAATAATGATGATATACTTTATGAACATGAAAATAATATGCAGAAATATGCAATATAAAAATTACAGTAATACATTTTTCAGAGAGATGAGATGGTTACACTAAACAAATTAATAAACATTACTGTGCTATGAAATCAGTACATTATACTTGAGAACTTGAGATTCATGGAGAACCACATTTGTACCTATAATGGTTATTTAGATCTGTTATTTAGATTTAGAAATGACAAGTGTCCTAACACAGATTTATTTATCCAAAAATACTTAATTGGATTATACTTTCTTTCAATGTTTAGACCAATAGGTCTTTGTCTGGGAAAAAAAATACAAAATCAACCAAAAAATAAATACATTTCTGCTACAAGGACAGTAAAGTGACACAAACGTGTGCATTTCTATGATTAAGGTAAAACAAAAAAAGAAAAAAATAGTATAAGAAAACAGTGGTACAAACATTTAGAGTACAATTTGTGTGCTGTCTTTAACGTAAATAATCTAAATTAGTTATTAGTTACATAAGTTAGAAAGTGAGCTTCACAAGTTAAAAACATTAATAAGTTAAAACATTGTGTCAAATTGGATTGTTTTATGTTTATGTGTTGCCCTCTACTGGTCAGAAGTGATTATTCAGTGTAGCTCACTTCAGTTGAACACAGACAGACAAGACAGACAGTGCTGGATTCATGTTTCTGATTAATTTATTTTTGATATGCTTCTGCCTTGGAGACTATTTGTCTGTAAGTGATATGAAAATGATTATCAAACACTCACATTTTTTGGACATGTCATGACTTTCTATAATTTTGGTAAAACATGTACTCTGTTAGCTAGCACATATATAAGTAGTTAGCTCTGATTTTCTTTGTAGCTTGTACTAGCTGTTGTGGTAGTTGAGCTGTGTTTTGTTGGACAGTGCTTGCTTTATACTTGTGAATAACATAGTCATGTGTAGGCTAGAATACTTATTTTCTATATGCATATGTTAATGTTTGGGTACTGATTCATTTGCTTTTTTCTGTAATGTTTCAGTTTTACAAATCTCAAAGAAGAGAAAGGAAAACAAAAGCGATAACAACTTCAGTAAAATACAAGATAAGTCAAGCCTTGTGTGTTTATTGGAAGACTTTCTAGTGTTAACTGGCTGTCTAGTTTTGCTCAAGAGAACGCAACGCAAGGGCAGCACAATTTGGGAACCTCGAAATTGCTTAATGTTGTAAAAAAAACTCAGAAGTCATGAATACTAGTAAGATTGTAACAGTAACTTCACTGAAAAAAACAAAACTTATAAACATCACGATTGGTGAGTAATGTTCGATTTATTAAAGCATGACAAACAATATTAGCTTCAATATCCCTACCAGAAAACATATCCAAGCAGTATAGCATGTAAACAACTTCACCAAACAGTAAAAAAAAAAAAGTTTAAACATTAGGAAAGTGATTCAAGTCCGCTGCTGTCCTGACTCCTGAAAACGTGACTGGACTGACTGAACAGCTATTGCTGTCACACTCACTTCTCGCTTCTCACAACACAGCCAGATCTTCTTTCTCAGCTTTCGGCTCTGACATAAACATGCAAGAACGAATGATGTATGACTGCAATTTCACACCAAATCTGACCCTACAGCTCGAATTTCCTCAAAATAAAAATCATTATTGTAGGCTTACTGTAGTGAACCGGGGTAAGACAAGGACATGGTTTTGAACAGATTTTTTTTATGTACTCACTCAATAATGGACTTTTGTTAATTGTAACCAAAAAAATCTTACATAGTCAAATGTCAAATTTATTTCTAAAGCACAGTTAAAAACAACCACTGATACTCATGTGACATTTCACCAGTCTGGCCTTTCTCTGTTGATCTCTCTCATCAACCAGGCATTTTCATCCACAGAACTGCTGCTCACTGAATGTTTTTTGTTTTTGGGACCATTCTGAGAAAATTCTAGAGACTGTTGTTTTTGAAAATCCCAGGAGATCAGCAGTTACAGAAATGCTCCATGAGTGAAAATGTAATTGCAGTGACCTCTTCATTCACTCTCTGTTACCTCCTCATATTTATTATTTATGATTTTACTATGGTATGACATCTATGGGAGGACTAAAGTGTGAAAGACATTACAGCTGTAATCAATATAGGTGAATGGATCACAAGGAATAATGGAGAAAGTGGTTTTACCTGCTAATATTAATGTGAGTGTGCAGATCATGCATGTTTGAGATGCAGCAGCTATTGGAATGCGGTCTGTCATGAGAACTGGTAGGTGTTCCTAAACCTTCTGCCTATGCATATTTACTGTTGAAATAATATCACTAGAAATGGTTCCTCCCGCACATACCTGATTACTGTCGGAAAGCCAATCTTTGTTGCGTTTATCGGCAGTATAGATTTCTGTCATTCCACTGCTTCCATCCTGTTTCCTGTTTTTCGCTGTTTTTGGAGCTGAATAATTTATTAATGACAGTCAGTATGGCCAACTGATGATGAAATTGCAGAAAAGACACAAACTGCTCATATATAACTCGTGCTGGTTATCTCTGGAGACTAATGACAAAAGGAGCATGATACTCCATGACAGCCGTCTCAAAGGAGTAGTTCAAATGTTAAGATGTGAACAATTTGCAAATATCGCCAGTGATGTGCAGTAACTTCACTAGCTTTTAGATGAAGCAGCTATTCAGTAGCAAAGCTATTTTATTGATTAGATAGTGGAGTAATTTTGACAAAAGCAATGCAGGTCTACAGCGCTGCATTTTACATTAAGCCTTGTATCCGGTGTTTGCTAATGCAGTTTTGAATCAGAACTGATTCACAAATTAATCACTCTGGTTCTTTACAATGTATTGGTCACACGTGATAGCATAATAGGGCTGGGCGATAAAACGATATCGATATATATCACGATAAAGAAAATCCATGATAAGCTTTTGAGGAATTTTCATATTTACTGTGTATCGCTAAAGCACAAGCAGTTCGGCTTTCTCAGGCTGTGTTTCCACTGGGCGGACGAAATCTGCTCAAAGGTGCTCAGTGCTAGGAGAGAGCTTGTTCCGCACCGCTGCCAATCCTATGGTCCACCTTGCGAGCATGACGCTCGGCTTTCATAGGAAGCTTCGCTCACAACGCACCAGTGGTAACGTAGGGTCAGACTGGATGATCTTGCTAATGCATAGCTGCCTTGAAAACAATTAGGTTTAATTGAAATTGATTACATTCGCATCGCAAGACTTCATGACAATGATTGCGCCCTCTCATTGTCTCTAGTGAAGAGCGCGACAGAACAATAGTGATGTGCCCAACAGCTCTGATCTTTCTGCTTGTAATCTTGAATATTGTTCTCTAGCACCAAACATGCATCATTTATTCCCTGTCCCGCTTCTATGGAATGCCATCCAATTCAAAAATATGTGAATTCTTTCACGTTGACAACACGTAGACAACACGTCAACAACACGTTGATTGCACGTTGTTAACGTGTTGTCTACGCGTTTCAACGTGTTAATTTTTCATGCGTTGTTAACGTGTTGTCACGCGTTAACGTGTTGTTTACTCGAAAATCCTGCACCTTTAGACCATGACGTTTTTCCCTTCTAAATGTATCTTTATTAATCAGCATGTTATGAGCCTTTAATAATGAACAAATCGAATATACAAATCGATTTCTGTTCTAATTTTGTGAAAATTAATTAGATGTCTGGAATTGATATGGAAAGACAAAAATGACTAGTTCGTAGACTAATCTCTCACTTTAATGAAAATATCCAAATGTTTTTTAAATAATAAAAAAAAACGTTTTCTAAATTTTCTCTCGGGACATCCGTGAATTCAGCATCATTCCACAGATACAAGGGCTTCTATGCCCCATACTTGGGTATCTGAATCTAAAGAAATATATAAAAAAAATTCATTTTAATTTAAAAATATTCTAACAAATACTGGACTGCTGTCACTATGCTTCAGAACAAACAGATGATCTTTTAACATTCATTTTCAATTGACAAACTATGAAATATTATAAATAATATATATAGAATATATATAATATAAAACAGACCCCAAAGCTTTGGCCGTCTCTGGACCCCCTTGTGCAGTTTTTTAGAGACTATTTTGACTGTTTAAAATATGTGTTTTCTTCTTTTCATCCATCAACTTTTAAATAAAAAAAGAAAGTGCAGTGCAAAGTATATCGTGATAAATATTGATATCAAATAATATGAAAACGATTATAGTGAGAACAGTTTTGACCATATCGCCCGCCCTATAGTTGTGTCGATTATAGTGACACAAGGGGTCCCACTTAAATATGCAATGATCTGCACGAGCACCTGGTCCCTGTGGGCACATAGTAACTCTCGAGAGTGTGCTAGGATGAGCCAGTTGTCGAGGTAATTGAGTATGCGGATGCCCCTTTGCCGCTGTGGGGCAAGGGCTGCCTCTGTGACCAGGGTGAAGACGCAAGGGGACAGGGCGAGGATCGGATCAAATCAAATCAAATCACTTTATTGTCACACTACTGTGTACACGAGTGCAACAGTAGGTGAAAGTCTTGTGTGCAGTTCCGAGCAACATTGCAGTAATGACAGTGACGAGACATAAACCACTTTACAATAAACAACATATTTACACAACACAATTTACATAACAAATGTACACATACTTACACAACAATTTACATGTCAAATGTACACAATACGCACAATTTAGAATACACATACACTAGATAAGGGTATAAATATATATATACACTAATTGAATTGGGAGCGAGAATATATTTGACAGAATGAAGATTAATAAAGTGCAGTGCTGATTGTTGATCGTGAGAGATCATGTGTTCAAAAGTCTTATTGCTTGTGGGAAGAAGCTGTCATGTAGTCGGGTGGTGCGGGTCCTCATGCTGCGATACCGCCTGCCTGATGGAAGCAGTGAGAGCAGACCATAACTCGGGTGGCTGGAGTCTCTGATAATCCTCTGAGCTTTTTTCACACACCGTCTGTTATACATATCCTGGAGGGAGGGAAGCTCACCTCCGATGATGTTTCTGGCAGTTCGCAACACCCTTTGCAGGTCTTTGCGGTTGTGGGCGATGCTATTGCCGTACCAGGCGGTGATGCAGCCAGTCAGGATGCTCTCTACAGTACTGGTGTAGAACCGTGTGAGGATGTGATGGTTCATTCCAAACTTCCTCAGCCGTCTCAGGAAGAAGAGGCGCTGGTGAGCCTTCTTCACAACGGCCTCAGTGTGGACGGACCATGTGAGTTCCTCAGTAATGTGGACACCAAGGAACTTGAAACTGCTGACTCTCTCCACCAGTGCTCCATTAATGGTGATGGGGCTGTGTTCTCTGTCTTTCTTCCTGAAGTCCACTACAAGCTCCTTGGTTTTACTGACGTTGAGGGAGAGGTTTTGCTCCTGACACCAGCGCGTCAGAGTGTGCACCTCCT
The DNA here is from genome assembly GCA_032164185.1 of Moxostoma hubbsi. Classification (NCBI taxonomy): domain Eukaryota; kingdom Metazoa; phylum Chordata; class Actinopteri; order Cypriniformes; family Catostomidae; genus Moxostoma; species Moxostoma hubbsi. Next base: position 42,887,271 of record JAVLUX010000019.1, read on the forward strand.
CTCTGTAGGCTGTTTCATCATTGTCAGTGATCAGACCTACCACCGTCATATTGTCAGCAAACTTAATGATGGCATTGGAGCTATGTGTCGCCACACAGTCATGTGTGTAAAGGGAATACAGGAGTGGGCTGAGAACACAGCCCTGCGGGGCTCCAGTGTTGAGGGTCAGTGATGAGGAGATGATGCTGCCCATTCTAACCACCTGACGTCTGCCTGACAGGAAATCCAGGATCCAGCTGCACAGCGAGCTGTTTAAGCCCAGAGCCCGGAGTTTCACATCAAGCTTGGAGGGCACTATGGTGTTAAATGCTGAGCTGTAGTCTACAAACAGTTTTCTCACATATGTGTTCCTTTTTTCTAGATGGGAGAGAGCAGTGTGTATTGTAGATGCAATGGCATCATCAGTGGAGTGGTTGTTGCGGTAGGCAAACTGCAATGGGTCCAAAGAGGAGGGCAGAACAGAGCAGATGTAATCTCTGATCAACCTCTCAAAGCATTTGCTGATGATGGGGGTGAGGGCAACTGGACGCCAGTCATTTAAGCAAGTGATTTTGGATTGCTTCGGTACAGGCACAATGGTTGATGTTTTGAAGCATGTGGGGACTACAGACAGGGAGAGGGACAGGTTGAAAATGTCCGTAAAAACACCAGCCAGTTGGTTCGAGCATGCTCTGATGACGCGGCCCGGAATGCCGTCTGGACCCGCGGCTTTGCGGATATTCACCCGTCGAAAGGATCGGGTTACATTCGTAACAGAGACGGAGAGTGAACCAACCTCTGTAGCATCGGCCGCGAGTGCTCTCTCCGTGAGGGCGGTGTTGCTGTTGTCCTCGAAACGAGCATAAAATGTATTAAGCTTGTCCGGGAGAGAGGCAGCGGTGTTCATGGCGGAGTTTTTATTCCGTTTATAGTCCATAATGGTGTTAATTCCCTGCCACATACTTCTGGAGTCAGTGGTGTTGAACTGTTCTTCAATTTTGTGCCTGTACTGTTTGGCTGCACTGATGGAGTTACGGAGGGCATAACTGGCTTGTTTACGCTCCTCCGCGTTCCCGGAATTAAAAGCGGTGGTCCGCGCAGTAAGTGCCGCGCGAACATCACCGTTAACCCAGGGTTTCTGGTTGGGGTAGATCCGTATAGTTTTTGTCGGAACAACGTCCTCTATGCACTTCCTGATGAAACACGTTACGCTATCAGCGTAAACCTCGATGTCGTCATCGGAGGCAGACCGGAACATCTCCCAGTCCGCGTGATCAAAACAGTCCTGTAGCGCAGAGTCTGATTGGTCCGACCAGCACTGGATCGTTCTGAGGGCGGGTGCTTCTCGTTTCAGTTTCTGCCTGTAAGCGGGCAGAAGCAGAACAGAAGAGTGGTCGGATTTGCCAAATGGTGGGCAGGGGAGGGATTTGTAGCCATCCCGGAAAGGAGAATAGCAATGATCCAAAACCCGGTCCCCTCGTGTGTTGAAGCTGATATGTTGGTGGTATTTTGGTGCTATTGTTTTAAAGTTGGCTTTGTTGAAGTCCCCGGCAACAATGAACGCGGCCTCAGGGTGCGCGGTTTCCTGCTGGCTTATACTCCCACACAGCTGTGATAATGACCATGCTTTTAATATGGAACTAGGCAAGCTAGACAGTCTTTCTTTTCGAATATTATAAACAGCAACTTAAACAACACACGCACTCTTTTTGCGACTGTTGAGAGACTGACAAACCCCCCAAGCCAGATTCCTTGTGAACTGCTCTCAGACAGCAAGTGCAGTGAGTTTGCTACTTTCTTCTCTGAGAAAATAAATAATATCAGAAAGGTGATCAGCACATACTTGAGTTGTGCTGGGGTCAGACAAATCAAACCACAACCTGAGAAAGTAGTTACTTTGTCTGACTTCAAAGAAATTGATGGCAAAATTTTGGAAGAAACCATACGGCACCTTAAAACATCAACCTGCACCCTTGATGCACTTCCAACATCTTTTTTCAAAAGTGTGTTCAACTGTTTAGAAGCAGATCTCCTAGAAGTGATAAACTCCTCACTTCTCTCTGGTTGTTTTCCAAACTCCCTGAAAACTGCAGTTGTCAAGCCCCTCTTGAAAAAGAGCAATCTGGATAAGACCATATTAAGCAACTATAGACCGATCTCAAATCTTCCTTTCATAGGCAAGATCATTAAAAAATTTGTCTTCAATCAACTGAACAAATTCTTGAACTCGAATGGATACTTTGACAATTTTCAATCTGGTTTCCGATCACATCACAGCACAGAGACAGCGCTCATAAAGATAATAAACGATATTCGCTTAAATACTGATACAGGCAAATTATCAGTACTGGTACTACTCGACCTCAGTGCTGCATTTGACACTGTCGATCACAACATACTTCTGGAAAGGCTGGAAAACTGGGTGGGGCTTTCTGGGATGGTCCTAAAATGGTTCAGGTCATACTTAGAAGGGAGAGGTTATTATGTGAGTATAGGAGACCATAAGTCTGAGTGGACGCCCATGACATGCGGAGTCCCTCAAGGCTCAATTCTTGCTCCACTCCTGTTCAACCTGTATATGCTCCCAATTAGCCAAATAATGAGAACCAAATGGCTTACCACAGCTATGCAGATGACACACAGATCTACTTAGCCCTATCACCTAACGATTACAGCCCCATTGACTCCCTGTGCCAATGTATTGATGAAGTAAACAGTTGGATGTGCCAAAACTTTCTTCAGTTAAACAAAGACAAAACTGAAGTCATTGCGTTTGGAAACAAAGATGAAGTTCTCAAGGTGAATGCATACCTTGACGCTAGGGGTCAAACAACTAAAAATCAAGTCAGGAATCTTGGTGTGTCTCTAGAGTCAGACCTTAGTTTCAGTAGTCATGTCAAAGCAATAACTAAATCAGCATACTATCATCTGAAAAATATTGCAATAATTAGATGCTTTGTTTCCAGTCAAGACCTAGAGAAACTTGTGCATGCTTTCATCACCAGCAGGGTGGATTATTGTAATGGACTCCTCACGGGCCTTCCCAAGAAGACCATAAGACAGTTGCAGCCCATACAGAACGCTGCTGCCAGAATTCTGAGCAAAACCAGAAAATATGAACATATCACACCAGTCCTCAGGTCTTTACACTGGCTCCCAGTTACATTTAGGATTGATTTTAAAGTATTATTACTGGTATATAAATCACTCAATGGGCTAAGACCTCAATATATTGCAGATATGCTCACTGAATATAAACCCAACAGATCACTCAGATCATTAGAATCACATCAGCTAGAAATACCAAGGGTTCACTCTAAGCAAGGAGAGTCTGCTTTTAGCTATTATGCCAGCCGCAGCTGGAACCAGGTTCCAGAAGAGATCAGATCTTACAGTATCCTACAGTAGTCACATTCAAATCCAGACTCAAAACACATCTGTTTAGCTGTGCATTTACTGAATGAGCACTGTGCCACTGTGTGTCCGACTGTTTGTACTGTGTTTTATTAGATTTTTTTTTTATTCTAAACTGTTTTAATTATTCTTATTTTATTATTCTTGTTTTTTTCTTTTTAATTTCTACTATGTAAAGCACTTTGAATTACCATTGTGTATGAAATGTGCTATATAAATAAACTTGCCTTGCCTTGCCTTGTGAAGTCCCTTGGTAGCCAGAATGGTCGACACAGAAGCATGAGAAATTCCAGATCAGGAGAGCAGAAAGACCTGATAAAATGTACATTCCTCTGATCACACCATGATTTGTTGATCATAAAACATACACCACCACCTCTGCTTTTACCTGAGAGGTCTTTCGCTCTGTCCGCTCGGTGCACGGAGAAACCCGTGGGTTCGATGGCCGAGTCTGGAATCTCGCGGGCATCCATGTTTCCGTAAGACAGATAACACAGCAATCTCTTGTCTCTCGTTGGAAAGAGATCCGCGCTCTCAGATCGCAGAGCTTGTTGTCCAGAGACTGAACATTTGCCAGTAGTATACTGGGTAGCAGGGGCCGATTTGCGCGACGTCTTACTCTGATGAGAACGCCGGCTCTTTTTCCTCTTTTCCTTATGCGTTTCCGCAGCCGGGCTCCGCTGGCGTGTTTGTAAACCGCGGGTCGGCCTTGAGGAATTTGAAGTCCGGTTTTCGGTGTGTGATTGCCGAACCAATGTCCAAAAGCGTTTGTCTGTCGTACACAATAAGGCAGACAACATCCAAGACAAAAAAACACAAAACTGTAAACAAAACAAACAATAAACTGCAGTGTTTTGATGGAGCCCGCGACGCAGCAGCCATACTCGACGCCATCTTGAGCAATGTACTTGGACCATGTACTGATACGCCTGGTCGTCGAATGCGAACCGTAAGAAGGGTCGGTGTTGAGGCAGAATGGTGATGTGGAAGTACGCGTCCTTCAGGTCTATCGCTGCGAACCAATCTTTAAGCCGAACACAGGTTAAAATTCGCCTCTGCGGGGGAAGAAAGATGGCGTCGTAGAGTGGACACGTTTTTTGGCGAGCTCTCGGAACATTAGTTCAAATATTCGATTAATTAATATTTTCACTCAGCGAAATCATTCTACGAGCTTAAATGGTTATTGTGCCATGTCTATAGCTCGATATTTTTCAAAAGGATCTGACAGAATGCCGAAAGCTAAGAAGATTGTGCCGAAAAGCTCTACTAGCGGCGACGAGCAGGGTGCTAATATGAACGACGCAAGCATGAGTCGTGAGGAGGAAAATTCCAACTCCAACTGTGCTCAAGCTCTGGATAAATTAACTGAAAACATCACGAAGGTAATAGATGAGAAAGTGAATACTGTTCTAGCCGCGATAAACGATCAAACTGTTCAGTTCCAAGCCTTGGTGGAGAGAGTGGGCCAGGCGGAGGAACGAATAGCTGGTGTGGAAAATTCAACGGAATCTATGCAGGCCACCATGGATGATCTTCATAAAAAAGTGAGCGAAATGTCAGCGCACATCGACGACCTGGAAAATCGCGGGCGCAGGTGTAATTTGCGTCTTGTCGGTCTTCAAGAGGGCGCGGAAGGAAGTGGTCCGGTGCACTTCTTTGAAAGGTGGTTGCCCGATTATTTAAAGATTGCAACGAAGGCTGGACGGATCAAGCTCGATCGGGCTCATTGCTCTTTAGCGCCAGTACCAGGACCTAAGCAGAGACCTAGACCTGTCATCATAAAGTTTCATAACTTTACGGACAAACAGAGAGTGTTGGACGCAGCTCGTCATGTTGGCATGGATCCCGAAAGGAGCGCTGACGCAGGACCGAGGATTTCATTCTTCAACGATTACTCTGCGATGGTGATAAAGAAACGCAAGGCTTTCGACGATGTCAAACGGCGACTGCGAAAGATGAAGATTGAGTATGCCCTGCTGTATCCTGCAACTCTGAGGCTGACCATCAATGGGACAGTGAAGCGCTTTGCCTCCTCAGATGACGCGACTGCGTTCGTTGACAGCTTGGGCTAATTTGGTGAGCTTTCGCGGACAGTTATATGGTATTTTAACAAAATAACATGCTGAGTGAAGTTGTATCATGTTGCTGAGAGCGTGGTGAGGTTTGTGTTTACCCTATGTTTAGAGATGCGAGTGGTGCTCGGGGGGGTAGGCAGTTGCCTGCAGAAGAAAAGAGTAAGAACAGTTCTTCCTGCATGTTTGGCAGGTTTGTTCCCTTGAATGGTTTTCTGTGTTCTGTTTTGATTTTATTTAATTTTTGTTTGAAGCTCAGATTCCCTAAGGGTTTCATTACAGGAATATACTCTAAAATCATTTGTATTATATTTGCACTGATTGCCTGTACAATATTGAATGTCTAGTGTGTTTAGGATTTGCACTTGGAATATTCGAGGTATCCATAATCCTATAAAGCGGAGAAAGATACTTGCTATTTTGAAAAAAGGAAATATCGAAATTGCTCTTTTACAAGAGACTCATCTGAGTGATTCAGAACATCTAAAATTACAACAGGGTGGTTTTGGGCAGGAATAATTTTCTTCTTTTACATCTTTAAGTAGAGGTGTTGCCATTCTCATTAAACGTAATTTACCGTTCAAAATTGTAAAATGTATTAAAGATAGGGGTGGTTGTTATGTTATTGTTGTAGGCTTGTTGCAAGGTAAAACTATTCTCATACTAAACATGTACTATCCTCCGGCTCATCCATCTGATTTTATTACTAAAGTGTTTATGGACTTAAGTGCCAGATCAGCAGATTTAACAATTGTGGGTGAAGATTTTAATTGTGTAATGAATCCTCTTGTAGACAGACACCCTACGGTCATAGTTCTGCGTCTTTAACTGCTCAGGCGAGATCCCTGCAGAATATTTGTAAAGATCTTGGTTTTGTAGATGTCTGGAGAACTCTTCACCCTGCTGATAAGGAATATAACTTTTTTTCTACCTCCTGTAAGTGTCAATCCAGATTAGACTATTTTTTTTATGCCAAAAACAGATCTGCACTTGGTACTATCTTGTAATTTTGAAAGCATTTTACTGTCAGATCATGCCAGTGACACTATGGAGCTTCGATTCAGGAACACAGCGGACTGTTCTATACAGTGGAGGCTTAATATTGCAACACATAGAGACAGCGCATTTTCAGTTTACTTCTCTTCTGAATTCAAATCCTTTCTATCTATTAATTCTCTATCCACAGATAATCCATCTTTATTGTGGGAAACTTGTAAAGCTTATGCAAGGGGGCAAATTATTTCATACACTTCCTCTAGAAAGCGTCAAAGACTGATGAATCACAGGGCTTAGGAGGCTCAGTTATTGATTAAGGAAAAAATGTATAACAGATCTCCATCAGCAGATTTATTGAAAGAGTTACAGGCAGTTAGAGCATCTTTAGACTGTCTCCTATTGTAGGATTATCTTCCTACAATAATTGGGATCGATCAAACAGGATTTATACAGGATAAATGATCAGGAGAATTCAACTGATAATATAAGACGCCTTTTAAACATTATCTCTGCCTTTAAAGGGAAATCCATAGATGGCTAGTGCTTTCGTTGGATGCAGAGAAGGCGTTTGACCGTATTGAGTGGTCCTACCTTTTCTTTGTTTTGGAAAAATTTGGCCTAAGTAAAAATGTTGTGCAATGGATTAGAGTGCTGTACACGGACCCACGCTCTGCCATATTGACAAATGGCTTTAGATCTGATTATTTTCCTATACATAGAGTCACCACTTTTGTTTGCGATGGCCATAGAGCCTCTAGCTGAAGCAATCAGATCGGCAACATCTATTTCGGGTTTGCAGATAGGACATAAACATCACAAAATTGCGCTTTATGCTGATGATGTATTGCTTTTTTTATCTGAGGCCGAGAAGTCAGTTCCTGCTCTGATCGAGTTGATCAACAAGTATAGTACCTTTTCTGGTTATAAAATTAATTTAGCTAAATCTGAAGCTATGCCTTTAGGTACTCTCATTTCCATACCTAATATTAAGCCCTGTTTTCCTTTTAAGTGGTCGCCTCTTGGTTTTAGTTATCTAGGTATTTCTATCTCTTTGTCCTTGAAGCAGATGTATGAATCTAATTTTGTTCCTTTATTTGAGAAAATACAGCTAGACTTAGAACGCTGGAATTCCTTGCCAGTATCTTGGCTAGGCCGGATAGCACTTGTAAAGATGATAGTTCTACCAAAACTATTTTACCCTATTCGAATGGTTCCTATATTATTCTCAAATAGGACATTAAAGGGCCTGAATAGCTGGCTAACTTCCTTTATATAGAATAAACGTAAACCCAGATTAAAAATGTCAGTACTCTATCTGCCAAGTTCTATGGGGGGATTGGATTTTCCAAATATTAAGAAGTATCAGTTAAGTTCTCATCTGAAATACATTGCAGAGTGGGTCAGGAATGATTTTTCCTCTACTTGGTTGGATATCGAATCTTCCTTTTCACAATTTCCTTTAAGGGCTCTTCTTTTTGTTTAGAGTTTTCAAAAAATAAAAGAGATATATGATAATCCAATTATAGTAAATACTCTGAAAGCGTGGAGATCAGCATGTAGGCTTGAAGGTAGATCAAAATTGACTTTTTCCCCAATACTAAACAATCCTGATTTCACCCCAGGAATTTTGGATGATGGTTTAAACGATGGTGTTGTTTGGGATTTAGTAAGCTTGGGGATATTTTTTCTGACAATAAATTAATGTCATTTGAGGAGTTAACTCAGAAGTATCATTTGTCCAAATTAGATTTTTTTTGTTTCCTCCAATTGAGACATTATATCACTAACAACACAACACTTGTTAGAAATTGTGAAATTTCTTCTATTGAAAGGTTATTATTTTAATCATCAGGGAAAATGTCTCTGGGTAGGATTTATGGATCAGTGTGCTCAATCTCTTCTGCTGATACACAGAATTAAAAATAAATGGGAAGAAGAGTTAGTTACTGACACAGATGATGAAACATGGGAAGCCATTTGGTCTAATGCTAAACAAATATCTATTTGTACACGAACAAGAGAAATACAATTAAAAATCATTCATAGACTCATAGGCATTTTTTCAACCTCTCTTTATCGCCTATGTGTTTGAAGTGCAAAATTGAAATAGGTACTTTATCACATTGTCTGTGGTCATGTAACAGACTGCAAAGGTATTGGTCTCTGGTGCTGGGGGAGATGGAAAGCATCTTTAATATTCAGATGGATTTTGACCCAGTCTCACTGGTGTTGGGTATACCTAATAGATGCATTACTTTGTCTGCTAATAAGAAATTGTATAATATTTTATCCTTTGCTGCCAGGAAAAATATTTTGCTTAATTGGATCAGTGATAAATCTCCATCCCTTAAAGGATGGCACAAGATCATTTTTGAATTGATTCCCCTGGAGCGCCTTACCTATGTATTACATGGGAAATCAGGCCAGTTTTACGAAGTCTGGTCCCCATATCTGGATGCTTTGGAACCTTGTCTTCGCCCTATTATATTACAAGGAACACTGTGTAACTTTCTGGACATTTAACCTTATTTTTGTCATCCTCTTCATCTTCTGGAAAATTTAGCTTTTTTTGTTTTTTCTTCTTCTTCTTCTTATGGGTGGGGTGGGGGGGGGGGGGGGGGGTTGATGTCTTGTTGTATTTGAATGTTAAGAAAAATTTAATAAACATAATTATAAAAAAAATAAAAAATAAATAAAAATAAAAAAATTCGCCTCTGCGTGAGCATTTTGTATGGGAGTCTGTGTAAAGTCCGGTTGAGAACTCACAAGTCCAATATTGACCATAATCCTTTTTTGGGTACGATGAAGTAAGGGCTGTAGAAAGTCTTCTTCATCAACGCTGGAGGGACAGGCTCTATCTTGAGTAGCAGAGTGGCAATCTCTGCTCGTAAGGTGCTAGCATTTTTGCCGTGCAATGGATTGGAGCGAATACTGCTGAAACGATGTAGCTGAGTTGGATGGTCCTGGCCAGCCAACGTGACGGGCTGGGAAGCGCAAGCCATGCGTCTAATCTCTATGCGAGGCGCACTAACGGGACGATCATTTTGGACATACCGGGTGGGGCCTCGTTGCGGGGGGGAGCAGGTAATAGTGCGTCGGGAGGCTTGGGTGCTGAGAAAAATCTCAAAGCACTTACCTTGCTCTGCGCACCTGTCAGGCAGACGTCAGGTGGTTAGAATGAGCAGCAACTTTTCACAGATATAGACAGTTTTTATATATTTCTTGTTGCTTAGTACTCTCAAAGACATTATTGGTGAAGCAAAAACGTGTGTGAAAAACACTTTGGAGTGACGTCACTTCATTGAATTCAATGTTCCCTTATCAAAAGCTGCACTTAAAGCTGTGCTTGATTCAGCGCTTTGGGAATGTAATTTAGGAGTGACCAGCACACAGCAACACGTCAATGAAATTGACTAGAAATTATAGCCTCTGTTGGTGACATAATCAAAATGCGCCAGTACCAGGGCTATAAATAGGTGCATCGTCAGGTGCATAGTCAGGTCTTTTGTCTTCAGACCACTCTTTGATGGCTTCTCAAGCCTCTCAAACTCTTTATTTTACTCTGATAGTAGGTTTTTGGAATTATGCAATTTAGCACAAAGATTTTCATGATGGAAATGAAATCGGAGATATAGTTTATAGAGTTTTAGTCTGTAGCCAAGGAATACAACGATGTAAGATAATGAGTGTGCGACTAATGGTTGAGTTATAGGCCGAAACGTAAACACAATCACTTTAGTGCCACCTTGAGGCAAATCGGGCCGAAACTTTGCAACGCTGTAATACTCTGGGGGACTACCTTCTCTCAAGGGTGTTGAGTTTCAGCTCTCTATGACATACGGTTTGGGGGCAGAATAATAATAATAATAAATATAGCTGCGAGCAGCAATTAATGGGGTTTAAGTGGTGTAAGGCCTTTAAGCACATGTGTAAAAAGTTATTATGTTTTATTTAGCAAGCATGTAATAGCGTTTTAGTAAAAATGGCCCACCCTATTAGAACATTTTGGCACCCTTTAGTGAACGTGAGTCAAATTTTCAACTTTTTTTGATAATTATTGATAATCAGAATCAAGAGTATATTTATGGACTGGTTTGGTTCCAATCGGGAGAAAAACCTAGGACTCGTTTGCAAAAGTAGGTTTTTAACATTATATTAAGTAGGTTTTTGACAGACACCAATGCTTCTTGAGGCAAAGTTGTTTAGAATGAGAAGAGCTATCTGGTAATATATATATATATATATATATATATTACTTGTGTTTTTTCACAACACTGCATTACACATACAACCATTTACATCTACAAAAATGGTGATAGCATCACCTAGTGGCTGATTTGTTTTTAATTTTGCACAAGGTCCACCAAGATTTGTTATGAATGGTCATTGTTAATCTTGTGTAATAGCTGCTGAAATTTGATTGGCTGTTGGCAGCCAAGTTTTTCAACAAACGTGACTGTCCATATAGACAATGATGGCAGCTGAGACAAAGAAAATTTATCAATATTATTAACGGTTTATAGTTACAGCCAATTTCATGTTTTTTGGTATTATAGCGCCACCATGTAGCAAAACTGCGCAAACTTTTCTAGGCAACCAAAGATTGACCTCTTACATAAGCATGCCAAAGCAGTTTGGTGAAGATATCTCATTTCCTTCAAGAGTTAAAGCCATTACCGTAAAATTGGCCACTCCTCCTTCTGATGTTTTTGCTAGCTAGCTCGAGTCGAAAGTTAAAACTTTTTTGATAACTTTTGATAAGGAGACTCCACACAATTGCACTGGTTTGGTCCCGATCTGAAAAACTTAGGACTAGCTCGCAAAAGTAGGTTTTATGAAAAATCTGCTGGAACATTTTTATAGGCAGAAATTAAATCGGAGATATATGTTTTGTTGGAGCCAAACAAGATATAAAACACTTGAGTGTATAACAAATGGTCTGGGAGTTGTGAGCAGTTTCACGTTTTTGATCACTGTAGTACACCCTATGGACTGATTTGGCCAAGTTCATGTTTCTGAGTAGCGAGCAATACTACTACCATCTGACCGATTTTCAAGTCTCTAGACCTTATGGTTTGCTCAACCTGATCAGTTTAATGCGGAATAATAAGAATAAAAATCTTAACAATTACAATAGAGTTTCAGCACTAAGGACTTGAACTCCTAAAAATTGTAACAATTACAATAGCGTTAAGCGCTTGAACCCCTAAATATACAGTGCATTCGGAAAGTATTCACAGCGCTTCCCTTTTTCCACATTTTGTTATGTTACAGCCTTATTCCAAAATTGATTAAATTCATTATTTTCCTTAAAATTCTGCAAACAATACCCCATAATGTCAATGTGGAATAACTTTGTTTGAAATCTTTGCAAATTTATATAAAAAAAAAAAAAATCACATATTCACAGCCTTTGCTCAATACTTTGTTGAAGCACCTTTGGCACCAATTACAACCTCAAGTCTTTTTGTGTATGATGCTACAAGCTTTGCACACCTATTTTGGGCAGTTTCTCCCATTCTTATTTGCAGGACCTCTCAAGTTCCATCGGGTTCAAGTCTGGGCTCTGGCTGGGCCACTCAGGGACATTCACAGAGTTGTCCTGTAGCCACTCCTTTGTTAAATTGGGCTGTGTGCTTAGGGTCGTTGTCCTGTTGGAAGATGAATCTTTGCCACAGTCTGAGGTCCAGAGCGCTCAGAAGCAGGTTTTCATCAATGATGTACATTGCTGCATTCATCTTTCCCTCGATCCTGACTAGTCTCCCAGTTCCTGCCACTGAAAAACATCCCACAGCATGATGCTGCCACCACCATGCTTAACTGTAGGGATGGCAGTGCCTGGTTTCCTCCAGACATGACTCTTTCCATTCAGGCATTCCATTTTGTTTCTCATGGTCTGAGAGTCCTTCAGGTGCATTTTTGCAAACTCCAACTCTATCACATTCCTTTTACTGATGAGTGGCTTACGTCTGGCCACTCTACCATACAGGCCGGATTGGTTGAGTGCTGCAGAGTTGGTTGATCTTCTGGAAGGTTCTCCTCTCTCCACAGAGAAATACTGGAGCTCTGTCAGAGTGACCATAGGGTTCTTGGTCACCTCCCTGACAAAGGCCCTTCTCCCCCGATCACTCACTTTGGCCAGGCAGCCAGCTCTAGGAAGAATCCTGGTGGTTCCAAACTTCTTCCATTTACAGATGATGGAGGCCACTGTGCTCATTGGGACCTTCAATGCTGCAGACATTTTTCTGTAACCTTCCCCAGATCTGTGCCTTGATACAATCTGACATGCACTGTTAACTGTGGGATCTTATATAGACAGGTGTGTTCCTTTCCAAATCATGTCCAATCAACTGAATTTACCACAGGTGACTAGTTGTAGAAACATCAAGGAAGATCAGTGGAAACAGGATGCACCAGCAAAGGCTGTGAATACTTATGTACATGTGTTTTTTTTTGTTTTTTATTTTTAATACATTTGCAAAGATTTCAAACAAACTTCTTTCATGTTGCCTTTATGGGCCATTTATGGGGCAGTGGTGGCTCAGTGGTTGAGGCTCAGGGTTACTGACCAGAAGGTCGAGGATTCAAGCCCCAGCACCACCAAGATGCCACTGTTGGGCCCTTGAGCAAGGCCCTTAACCCTATCTGCTCCAGGGGCGCTGTATCAAGGCTGACCCTGCCCTCACATGTCCTCAGCTTAGCTGGGATATGTGAAAAACCTAATAAATTTCACTGTATATATGCAAAAATCTGTGTGTATAATGTGTGACCAAAATAGGGGATTCTTATGGAGTATTGTTTGTAGAATTTTGAGGAAAATAATGAATTTAATCAATTTTGGAATAAGGCTGTAACATAACAAAATGTGGAAAAAGTGAAGCGATGTGAATACTTTCTGTAGCTGCAAGCAGCAATTGTCGAGGTTCAAGCCTTTTAAGAACTTGTATGCAAAATATATGTATTTTTATATGTATATGTACTTTGGAAGTTGCTGAATTTGCAAACTGGTGTTAACCCTTACCAGCTGGAGTGTTCAAATTTGGGAAGAATTAATCCCATGGATCCTGTCTCAATATCTTCGCCAATCACCGATTTTATTTCAGAAAACTGGCAGATACTCATGACAATATATGATTGCACATATGATTGGTTAAGGGTTTCCTGGGCATGAATAATAAATATATCATTATCATCATCCTCCTCCATTTGCCTGGGCGGAGCCAGAGAGGATATCCCGGGAGATTACCTCCAGTGTTGGACTTACTGCAAATTGAAAACTGAGGTGATCTTTCGTGGTAAGACAAGTTATTTAATGTGTTGTCAATATTGTCTATTGAAAGTCTAATAGTTTTTGTTACGAAGCATTTATTTGAAGGAATAATGCTAGTTATTTCTGGAAGAATCTGCGTTCATCGGACAGGCAGTTATCCTCTATTTTTAAGCAAATTTCTGTTAAACTTGCTAAATAAACATTAGCTAGCAATACTATGTAAATATTTAGCTAAATATCAATACATTTTTTGGCCAATTTTGTCGCTTGAGGAAGATAGTCAAACATTTTAATTACAAAGCATATATTTCTAGTAGCTCTAGCTAGTTTTTTTCTGGAAAAAAAAAAAACGTGACCGTCATTGGCGAGCCTCTTTTTTTGGCAGTTTCTGTGAAAATTGCTATATAAACATTAGCTAGCAATACTATGTAAATTTTTAACAAAATATCACCAACTTTTTTGCCTATTTTGTCGCTTCTGAAAAATCTGCCTGAAGTAATGTGAGGCAGAGAGGAGCTGCTGTTCAAAACTTTTTTTTTTGACACTGTTCAGACCTGCCAAGAAACTGGCCTGCTAGTTAGATAAGTTATCTAGCTTGTTGATTTTCCCATGTAAAAAATAAAGGTAGATATATCTCTAGAATTTAGCCTTACCCATCCATCACACAGATATGATTTTAGATTGTGTGTAGCTTCCTGTTCACAAGGAAAGTGTGAGAGGGCTGTCTGCAGTTAGTATTGCAGATATTCTGGTTAGTCTGCAAGCCATTGGTGACTATTCAGTGTACGGATTTATGAAGAACACACTACTGGCTACCAATTGTGTACTTTTTCTGTTGTAGAGATGGATAGAGACTATGGCTCCCTGCTCAGCACCCTCAAGAGGAGGCGGCAGCTGGCTGCTGATGAGCTTAGGTTCATAGCAGAGGAGGACGTGGCATGAGGGCATGAGCACACAGGAGGAAGATCTACAGGAGACCTGGACCATGAGGAGCTGGAGGATGAAATGAAACCTGATCCCCAGCCAAGACCAGCTGGGTGTATATGAATGTGCATGAATTGTTTGTTTCTATTTCTTATATGACTGATACTCACAGTAACAGAACACTCCTGCAGGTCCCACGTCAGCTAGAAAGCATAAATGCTTCCCTGACACTGTTTACTTTTTCATGCTGTTTTTTACTCAGGCTGTAGATGCAGCTTTACAAACCATCAGGGGTGCTCGTCTTAAACGGTCCATCATATTCCAGCTATCAAGCAGCTTGGATGGAGGTGGCCCTCAATTAAATTGACTAATTTCTTGGGTTGCTCATGTACATGGGGTTTTCAATTGTCCCTGATACCCATTGTCATTGGGGGACCAAGTAATTTCAGGGATCATGTGCGAGGGGATTTATGTCGCGTGACCGCTACAAGTTATTTTAGCAGCTCTACACGTTGTAGACCCTACCTCAGAGAATAATCAGTATCACCTCAGGAAGTTGCTTTATCTTATGGACCACCTCATACAAAAATGCTAGCAGCTCTTTGTGGGGTTTTAAATTAAAATGGCAACATCAGACTCAGTGTATACTCATGACTTTAATGTTTACACAGGTAGTCATGATGGGCCTATCACTGACTTGGCCACCAAAGTAGTTGAAACGTTACTGCAGCCATTGAAAGACCAGGGCCACGATGACAACTTTTTACAACTTTTACACATCCCCAGCTTTTATGGTTAAGTTGTAAGAAATGGGAACTAATGCCTGTGGGACATGCAGGGTGAATTGTAAACTGTTTCCTGCAGAATTTAAAGACATCAAAAGATGGGAACGCAAAACAGCCTATGAGGTGGTGTAGAATTTAGGGGAATATACTTCTAAATCAGTGGAAGGACACACGTGCAGTTACATGCCTCTCCAATTTCCACAAATTTCCACTGCTAGGTCAGACCAAATTATAAAATCTTACAACATCCTACAAAAAACTCAGAAGTGGTATAAGACTCTTTTTTTCCACTTTATAGACATTGCCGTCATAAATAGTTTTATATTGTTTAAGGAATGGCAGCACATTCATGGGGCACCAGGGGATGAGCGTAGACCAGTGAACTTAACCCTGAGAGATTTCAGAGAAAAACTGGCTCGTCAGCTGGGAGGTATCGATATTCACACAAGTTTCCCTTTGCATACACTAAAGCCTATAGTCCCTCCTTCTTCATCACTCCACACAGCCCATGTCCCTAAATTCGAAGAGTCCACTAAGAGATGTTGGCTATGCTATGGGAAATGCATGCCAGAATGTAATGGCAAAAGACTTTGCTTGGTTCGTAGTAGGAACTGTTCAGTCTTGGCTCTCAGCTGAGTGTGACAAGTTTTGCTAAGAGGCCTAGGTTGGGCTGTGTTTACTGGTGTTGTCATCCTCCCCCTCCCCTCTTTTCTCCCTCTCTTCTTTCTACTGGTATTGCAATTGTTGAAAATTTTTGAATTGATTAATATTCATATTCTGCTCCTGCACACTTTATTAAAAATCTAATTAGTGTGTAATTCTAATGTTTAAATTAAATAAATTTTGATTTAATTGATCACATAAAATGTATTTTTCAGTGTTTGTGTCCTTCAATTTGAGATTTAATATCGATTTATTATTACAGGTGCTCAAAAGAAGTATTTGTGGAGTGGTCATGTGAAATGTATCTATATGTTTTATTCAGTTTTCCCACGAATCACTTGAATGGTCATAACTTTTAAACAATATATTATCTTTCTAATCTGTCTACTATGCTACATTGCCCACAAAATGATGTATACATAATAAACTCTATGTTTCCATCTAGCTTGTAATTAAAATGGTTGAAAATGCTGTTGTCTGATGAAGGTATGGTGGCCGGAGAAGATTTTTGTAAAAATTGCTGTGTGAATTCTTATTGGTAAAGGATGATTAGCCTTAAATAATCATACATATATTTCTACAATTTGAAAGCAATTTGAAATGTTATATGAATATAATCGGGGGTGAAATGAGTACTGAAACATTACACTCAAGTAGAAGTACTGTTATATCCCAAAAAATTGTTTGCTATTCCATAGAACACTATCTCATAGTGTGTATGTTTACATTTGGCATTTTTAGAAACTGTTATCTTTTTGCACTAGTCGGCGCTGCACTGTCTCTTACTGTTTCTATTGTCCTGTTCATTGTTAGTAATTTATTGTACTGTCCCGTACTTCACGCACACGTTTGCATGTGCACTTTATATATTGTCATATATCTTATTTAGTCTGTGTAGCCTCATGTGGTTCTGGGTTTGTCCAATGTTGTTTTATGTGGCACCATGGTCCTGGATGAACATTGTCTCATTTCGCTATGTACTGTACTAACTGCATATGGTTGAAACGACAATAAAAACCACTTGACGACTTGAAAAGATAAAAAAGTTATTTTCAATACACTGGTCATTATTTTAATAGTAATGTTACATTAAACAATTACATTTAATCAGTTTATGTGTAGGGTCTAAATTTGCCTTAATGCCTCAGACATGGGCCTCAGGCATGGGCTTGAGATTTCGACTCAAGGACATAAGAGTGGCATGAACATCCAAGCTGTAGAATCTAATGAATGTGTGCGGAGAGGACCAGCCTGCCGCATCACAGACATGCTGCTGAGGGACCCCTCTGGCCAAGGCTTAGAGGAGGCAAGCCCTCTGGTAGAGTGAGCCCTGATACCTGCTGGCGAAGATTGACCACGTGCCTCGTAGACCAGGGCAATAGCGTCCCTCACCCAATGCGACATAATCTGCTTGATGGCGGGCGCCCTCCTTGTTGCCCTGATTTACGCCACTGGCTAGTGCGGTGGACATAAGTCTGAAGGGCACAGACTGGACAAAGTCTGAATTCTTTCCTGCTCCGGTGTTACAAATGGTGGGGAGCAGAAGGCTTCGAGAGTGACCGGATGTAAGGTTGAGAAAGGTACCTTAGGCAGGTAGTCAGGATGAGGGTGCAAATTTAATTTGGTCATTCCTGGGGCAAACTCTAAACAGGCTGGCAAGACAGACAGAGCCTGTAGGTCCCCTATTCTCTTTAGAGAGGTCATCTCCATAAGAAAAACCATCTCGAGAGTCTAAAGTCTGTCAGACGCTGACTCTAGCGGTTCAAAGGAGGTATCAACAAGACCCTCCAGGACTATTGCTAAGTCCCTGGTCCTGGCAGGAAGCCTAGGTTGCCTAGCTCCACGAATGAAGCGAGCGAGTAGAGGATGTCTCCCCAATGGCACCCCGTCCACCAAGGCGTGGCGGGCCAAAATGGAGGCCACATAGACCCTGAGAGTGGCGGGGCATGTGCCTGCTGACAGAAAATCCAGAACTGAAGTGAACTGGCAGTTAACTGGTTCTGCAATATTAACTTTAGTAGAGGGAAAAGCAAACAGGCGCATTCTGGGCCATGTATGCGCCACCACGTTCAGGGGGATAAAGTGACTCGGGGAGAAGTAGAGGAGACATTGCACTATTCATAGAGGCGAAGAGGTCCTCTTCTGCCTTATAAAATCTACCCAGAACTGTTCCAAGTAGAGGGAGCCCTAGCACATAAAATGTCCTTGATAACCTCAGGAGAAAGCCCTGTGTACCTCAGCTGGTACCCAACAGGGGCAAAGCATGAAAAGGTTCCACAATTCGGACCGGGGATGAAATACAGTCCGCTGTGCCTGAGAAAGAAGGTCCTTCCTGTTCGGAATCGCCCGAGGCGAGCCGTCGAGGGGAGAATTTAGCTCTGAGAACCATACCCTGTTCGGCCAACGTGTCGCTATCAGAAGGAGGCAAGACCCTTGCTGGCGAACCTTGACAAGACTCCCGGGAGCAGAGAAACCGGGGAAAGAAAACGCATACAGACGCATTCTGGGTCAT
Source organism: Moxostoma hubbsi (assembly GCA_032164185.1). NCBI lineage: Eukaryota > Metazoa > Chordata > Actinopteri > Cypriniformes > Catostomidae > Moxostoma > Moxostoma hubbsi. The sequence goes on from JAVLUX010000019.1 coordinate 42,905,886, forward strand.
GTATGTGCCATTACGTTCAGACCCCAAGGGGGGCTGGGTGACTCAGGGAGAAGTAGAGTAGACATTGCGCTGTCCATAGAGGCGAAGAGGTCCTCTTCTGCCCTGTGAAATCTCTCCCAGATTTGTTCACTACATCAGGGAGGCCTTACCACTCCCCCGCCAGTATTTCCTGTCAGGACAGTAAATCTGCTCTCACACACGGGCATCTAGGGACGAAACTGTCCTGAGTGACAGGAGGATCGAGGAGGACCCTGGGCCCCAAGGAGGATCCAACGTGCCAGAAATTCAGCTGACATGAACGTGGATCACCCTGATGGTTTATGTAAGAGGCTACTGCTGTATTGCCCACCCGGACCAAGACATGGCAGCCTCAGGAGAAAGTATTTCAGGGCCAGAAATACAGCCATCAGCTCGAGACGCTTTTCTTGGCATTGAGCCTCAACCACAGAGAAACTAGATGAGCTAAGACAGTATCCCTGTGCTGAACTGCCTGTCGCAGGAACTGCGCTATGATCAGCCAGTCGTCTATATAATTCAAAATTCAGATGCCTCGGAGTCACAAAGGAGCCGGCGCTGCATCCTGCATTTATAAATGTGCGGGTTAAGAGGGCTAGGCCAAATGGAAGAACCCGATACTGGAAAGCTTCGCCCCCAAAAGCGAACCTCAGGAACTTCCTGTGTTGTGGCAAAACTTCTAAACAAAGGAAGAAGTGTGTCATAAGATCGATGGTGACAGGCCAAACGTAATGTTGGGCTTGAAACACGATCGTCTTGATAGGCAGATTCTTTTCCTTTTTTCATTTTTTTTTCAGAGGAAATAGAAAGGAGAAAAGGTTCACTGCGCACTGCTTAACAAAATCTAACTCCTAACAGAGGAAAGAAAGTTTGACAGGCTCATGATATCACACAGCACAGATTGGCTCTGAAGACGAAAAATCTGATGATGCACCTATTTATCTATTTATAGCCACTGCGCCAGGTTCATCCAATGATTACATCGGCAGAGGCTATAAATTCCGGTCAATGTTCATTGACGTGTTGAATACATATTCACAGCTGGTCACAACTGAGACGTGTTCCCAAAGCGCTATTCAGTGCAGCATCATAGTGCAGCTTTTTGTAAAGGGAACTCTATGTTGGTACATTAAATGTCACGAGCAACTGGTTTGGAAACACTTTTTGTCGATAAAATTGGCATTAACGCAAAAAATGCATTGCCACATGACAGAGTTTGACCCAATCGTTAGCCTATGTTAATCATGACGATAGTATTGAAAGCCAATTTATTGTACGTGATTATCTTTATGGCATATAGAGCTGATCTGCAAAGGAGTGCCAACACAAATATCTTGTGCACATTGAACAAATGTTTGCTTAGTTGCTTATTTAGAACATTAGAATAGCAGAAACATTTTATAAAAATCAATAAAACAAAGATATACATTTTGAAATATTTTTTTTTTAGATTAGTCAACTCGGTTGCAGATTTATTGGTGAAAGAATAAATGTCCTTGTTATGGTGCCACCTTGTGGCCGATTTTCATAAAACTTTGTACACAGCCACATTCTGAGACTGTGTTCAAGTATCTCTTTTTTTGTAACGGTCAGCCATTCAAATTTTATGTTATTTGCTGCTGAAATTGATTGTCTGCTGGTGGCCATGTTTTTAATTTGTCCAACTGATATTGTAGGATTTGTTAGTGATATGGAATGATGCATACTAATTTTCAACTTCAATGATCATACAGTTGCGGAGTTATGAGCGTTTTTAGTAGCGCCCCCAATTGGCGGAATTTTTCGTAACATTTGGCCTTTTCGTTTGGTAGATATTGGTCAAAATGGATGACACCTGACCAATTCGTTGGATTATATCTTTGTAACGCTTTGACAAATGAAAATTCTCTTGATACTGATTTTGGATATGGGGCCTAGGAGGAGTTCGAAAAAGAAGGTTTTTTGATTTATGCAAATTAGCGGAAATTAAATCAGATATACGTTTTATTCGTCTTGAGCCAAGGAATCCAGTGATGTAAGACACTTTCCTTTCAATTACAATAGGGTTAGTCCTACAGATTTGAACCCCTAATAACAATCTTAACAATTACAATAGGGTTTCAGCTCTTCAGGCTTGAACCCTTAATTACAATAAGGTTTCAGCCCTTCGGGCTTGAATATGATGCATATACACAATATTTAATGGTGTTGCCTCAAGTGTAGAGTATAAACCAGAAGAAAGAAATGGCAAACATTTGCCACATTTGCCACCAAATCTCAAAAAATCATGTTAGGCATCTCTCTCTTGTTCATCATTGTTACAATGATGTCCAACTGAGATGCAAAAATCAATAAAATTAGACTTTGTTCTTCAGCATATTATAGTCAATGCTCTTAAAAAAATAAAAAAGAGTGTGTTTTGGGATTGCAGCAATGCCATAGAAGAAACTTTTTTTTAATTTCCTGTTCAGTGAAAGAACCATTTTTGAATAAATTTTTTTTAGTAAAGAACCTTTATTTTTAAGCATGAAGGATAGGGCTGGGTATCGTCCAAAAATGACAATATCGATACCTTGACTTCGATACCGTTTCCTAAACAATTATTTTTCGATACCAATTTATGAAATCTGTTTTAACAAGATTACAAACATTACACATTACCACAAAAAAAAACTTTATTTTATTTTTTTCATTTTGTTGACTTTTTTACAGACTCAAAGTCTGGGTCGTCTGGTGTCCTAATGCCAGGGTCAGCAGGGGCAGAGGCTATAACATTAATCAGAATCAGAATCAGCTTTATTGCCAAGTATGCTTACACACAAGGAACTTGTCTTGGTGACAGGAGCTTCAGTGTACAACAATACAAACAATACCAAAACAGCAGCAAGACATAGGTCATTAAAAAAAATAAATAAATAAATAAGTAGACATATACGTACATACACTCACCTTCATACATACCCACATACACACACGTAGTGCAAATCTATTACAATCTGTTATATAAAGAACAAAAATACAGTATATTATGTACAGAGCAATGTAAGTAATGGCAGAAGTGGATATGTTGGATAATATAAATAGACTTAAACTGTGTATTGCACATAATTATTGCTCAATGGGGCAATTTAATTGTTCATGAGATGGATAGCCTGAGGGAAAAATCTGTTCCTGTGTCTGACGGTTCTGGTGCTCAGAGATCTGAAGTGCCAGCCAGAAGGCAAAAGTTCAAAAAGGTAGTGGGCAGGGTGAGTGGGGTCCAGAGTGATTTTACCAGCCTTTTTCTTCACTCTGGAAGTGTATAGTTCTTGAAGGGGGGCAGGGGGCAACCAATAATCCGCTCAGCAGTCCGGGCTGTCCTCTGTAGTCTTTTGATGTCTGATTTCATAGCTGCACCAAACCAGAAAGTTATTGAAGTGCAGAGGGCAGACTCAGTGACTGCTGAGTAGAACTGTTTCAGCAGCACCTGTGGCAGGTTGAACTTCCTCAGCTGGCGAAGGAAGTACAACCTCTGCTGGGCCTTTTTCACAATGGAGTCGATGTGTATCTCCCACTTCAGGTCCTGTGAGATGGTAGTGCCCAGAAACCTGAATGACTCCACTGCTGCCACAGTGCTGTTTAGAATGGTTCCAACATACTGGGGATGCTGAGAGGATGACTGCTCGGTCTTCACCCCAACATTGTCCCCCCCTGGACAATGTTGGGGTGTTCCTCCTAAAGTCCACAATCATCTCCACCGTTTTTAGCGTGTTCAGCTCCGGGTTGTTTTGACTGCACCAGAGAGCCAGCCGTTCAACCTCCTTTCTATATGCAGACATGTGCATCATCTCAGATGAGGCAGTGGTGTCATCTGCAAACTTCAGGAGCTTCACTGAGGGATCCTTGGTGGTGCAGTCATTTAGCATGTTGAAGGAAGCTCTGTGGCTGGAGGATGCTGAGAGGATGACTGTACCTACCCGGTCTTCTTGCAGTCAAAGACGGAGCAACTTTCTGGTCTTAAGTTTATTCCGCGCACTGTCAAGTGATTCATCAGATCTGTCGTGTTGCCAGTCTTGGCAGCAATTATCTTGTCGCAAATATTTGCGTCTTCGACTGCAAGAAGACCGAGCAGTCATCCTCTCACCATCCCCAGTATGTTGGAACTGTTGACATTGAGCCTGGTGAAATGTAGCCACACTTTTGATCTTTTCCACATCTTTTACATCTATGGGGGTTGAGATGCATACACACTACAGCCTAAAGTGTGAGCCATGTCTCTTGGCATAACCGGCGTAAACTCGTGTTTTTCCTTGATGCCTAAACACATCCAATCACAGGCACTTTTAGATTTGGGCACATCTAGCATGCTACATGCTTATCACTGACGTTGACGAGATTAATCCCTTTGGTAACAAAATTTGGTACCAAACGACAAGACATTTTTCAATACTCGATTGTTTAGAGGCAATTCGGCCGGTGTCTAAAATGTATCGAACACAATACCCAGCCCTAGTGAAGGATGAATATCATCTTTATATGTCCACATCACTGATATTTATCTCCTCATGTGTTGCAGATCGATCTATATGCTCAGAGTGACCTAAAGAAAGGTCTGCAGCTCTTCGGAACTGAAGGCAACATCGGTCTCACCAATGCATGGAGTATCGTACAAACTGATGTATGTGAAGTAAACCACAATCAAGACTGCTTGTAAACTGCAGTTACAGCATTAGTAAAGCTGAAGGAAGGGCAGATGGTAGTTATGGGTTGGAAATGGGTTCACCTGTTGTTTTAATGGTGAACTGGTGTAAACATCATTTGACCTGGGTTGTTTACAGTGCAGATTTATTGTACATACACTTCATTGATGTGCCTGTAAGTATCACATATTAGGTTAACAATGTAAAACAGTTAATTTAACAATGATTAAATCACTGACACCAACATTGTAAGAAAATGTGCACACTTGATTTCTAGGACACGTTTACCATGAAGATTTCCAATTCAAGATAAATGTCTCTAAATTTCCAAGTGATCCACCTATACAACCAATTTTTTATAAAACATCATAGAGATGTTTCTTTAAAAAATTATTGAAATGGTTTTTTTTATGAAAGTTTTTGAGAGTCTGGCACTCTCTGTAAAGACTGAAAACCCCTGACATTGATGAACAGTGTGGATATACCTGTATATAGTTGTCTCTTCAGATTTGGGCTATTTTACCGTCATTACCAATCAATCTGCAATTTTGCCAAATTATGCAAAAAGTTTAAATATTATTTACTGTAATTGTGTGAATTTAGCATACATAAAATTTTTGCTTTGATATTAGCATTAGCAAGACAAAGGAGTCGGTAATTTTATTTGAAAAAGGTTAAGAATGTCTTTTCTATCAGCGTCATTTCCTTTTCATGGAAATTACACACTGATGGGAATTTTCATGAACAAATTACATAAATCTCCTGTTATGCATTAACACATAGTTGTGTGCATTGTAAGACAAATTAAAATATTTTTTATACTCTAACTAAATTGTAAAAACACTACTTTCTAGTAAAGCTCACAGTGCTAAAAGTGCCCAACTTTGAAGAAACAAATGTTGGCCAACACTGATGGGCAAAAGTTTGGAATAATGTGCAGATTTTGCTCTTATGGAAAGAAATTTCACCAAAGTGGCATTCAACTGATCACACTGTATAGTCAGGACATTAATAACGTGAAAAAATATTATTGCAATTTAAAAAATAACAGACCTTAAACTACTTCAAAGAGTCTCATCAAAAAATACTCCACGTGCAGCAATGACAGCTTTGCAGATCATTCTAGCTGTCAGTTTGTCTAGATACTCAAGTGACATTTCACCCCACACTTCCTGTAGCACTTGCCATAGATGTGTCTTGTCAGGCACTTCTTACCACCTTACAGTCTAGCTGATTCCTCAAAAACTCAATGGGGTTAAGATCTATAACACTCTTTTCCAATTATCTTTTGTCCAGTGCTTGTGTTTCTTTGCCCATTCTAACCTTTTCTTTTTGATTTTCTGTTTCAAAGGTGGCTTTTTCTTTGCAATTCTTCCCATAAGGCCTGCACCCCTGAATCTTTTCATTACTGTTGTACATGAAACTGGTGTTGAGCGGGTAGAATTCAATGAAGCTGTCAACTGAGGACATGTGATGCATCTATTTCTCAAACTACAGACTCTGATGTACTTATCCTCTTGTTTAGTTGTACATCTGGCCTTCCACATCTCTTTCTGTCCTTGTTAGAGCCAGTTGTCCTTTGTTTTTGAAGACTATAGTGTACACCTTTGTTTGAAATCTTCAGTTTTTTGGCAATTTCAAGCATCATATAGCCTTGAACATATAGCAAAACAATGAGTTTCTAGAGAAAGCTGTTTCTTTTTTTTGACATTTTTGACCTAATATTGTCCTAAAACAAGCCAGTATATTGCATACTGTGACAACTCAAAAGCAAACACAGACAATGTTAAGCTTCATTTAACAAACCAAATAGCTTTCAACTGTGTTCCCTGTCTGTCACTCACTTCGACGCTGTGTCGAAGAAGCGAAACTAGGGGTCTCTCTTGAGCGCCGAATATGCCTCTGATCTATGAAAAAAGGCCAATGAGAAGTTGGCAGACAGTATTTGCATACCCCGCCCCCGGACATATGGGTATAAAAGCGGGGAAATACGTCGAGTTCATTCAGAAATTATCTTCAGAGCCGATGGTTGTACTGCAGTGAGCTGCGAGTCATACACCCGTTCCTGTTCCTCTGACGCTCTCTGCTGTTGGATCTTCGGTGCACTACAGCGGCTTTCTCCTTCCTTGCATGGCAGTGCAGTTTGCCCCTGGGCACTTCAACAGTGCAAGAGCATATTAAAAGAGTGATATTTCTTTTAAAAGAGTGTTTTCCTCTATTAGAGCAATACACAGCAGATGCCCAGGCTGAGGCTGACGCTCAGATGACTGACATTCCCGGGCGGACGCCAGCATGGGCTTGGACTGGAACCCTCCGTCCTCCGAACCCTGCCGATCACAGCCTCGAACCCCCCCATCCCGTTTTTCCCGGAGGTGCATGATGAGCTGACGTCATCGTGGAGAGCACCCCTCTCCACTCGTCACAAAGCCACTTGCTCATCCGCTCTCGCTACACTTGACGGCGGAGCGGCCCACGGGTACACGGTGATTCCCCAGGTGGATAGGGCTGTTGCGCTCCACTTATATCCCGGAAACCCTACCACCTGTCGCCCTGTGCTCCCCTCCAAGGCCTGTAGGACAACATCCTCGCTGAACGTCAAGCACCCCGCAGGAAGCAAATGGACCCCATCGAGGACCCGGAAGGCTCCCAGGTGCTCCTGAGATGCTTGACCCAGAGTGTTAGCTCCGGAGCTGGTAAGACCATTCAGTATTCAGATCTCTACAGTCCCAGCAGGCTGGACGCGGACCCCCCACCTTCAGCCCCACGACTGTTCCCCGGCCGGCTGGTTCCAATGAGTCTAGAGGATGCCTACACTGGACCTCCTCCTCAGTCGCTAACCCACCCCCTGCCGGGTGTGCAGAGCAAGGTAAGTGCTTTGAGACTTTTCTCAGCACTAGAGCCTCGGGACGCGTCTTCACCTCCCGACGCCATACTACCTGCTCCACCCCGCTGCAAAGCCCCGCCGGGTACGTCAAAAATAACCGTCCCCTTGGTGCCCCTAGCACGGAGCTTAGATGCGTGGCTTTCACTTCACAAACCGTCATGCTGGCTGGCCCAGACCATTTGAATTAGTTATGCAATTCAGTTTGCCAGGCCCCCGCCCCCCTTCGCAAACGTCCACTTTACTGCAGTATACGGCGAACATGCCAAATTCCTGCGCACGGAAATCGCTACTCTTTTACTCAAAGACACGATAGAGCCTGTCCCTCTAACCAAAACGAAGATTGGCTTCTACAGCCCTTACTTCGTTGTACCCAAGAAAGACGGCGGCTTACGACCGATCTTTGACCTGCACGTTTTCAACCGGGCTTTGCACAAACTCCCATTCAAAATGCTCATGCAAAAACACATCGTAACTTGCGTCCGGCATCTAGATTGGTTCGCAGCAGTAGACCTGAAGGACGCGTACTTCCAGATCTCAATTCTGCCTCGACACTGACCCTTTCTACGGTTCACGTTCGACGGCCAGGCATATCAGTACAAAGTCCTCCCCTTCAGCATGTCTCTGTCCTATTGTGCTATTGTGCCGCTCCGAGAAGCAGGCATCCGCATACTCAATTACCTCGACGACTGGCTATGGGTAAGCACGACTAAGAGGCACCCTGAGGTTGAATCCCTCCCGGGCAAGCCTGTTCCCCTCTCATGGAACCTCCGAGTGGTCCTCTCGGGCCTTCAGAGACCTCCCTTCAAGCCGCTAGAATCAGCTGGACTCAGCTGGGCCCTCTCTCTCGCTCACCTCCATCAAGAGGTTCGGGGACCTGCAAGCATTCTCTGTTAGCGACACTTGCCTGGAGTTCGGTCTGGCAGACACATATGTTATCCTAAGGCTACGTGCACAAGGTTCCTACCATGCCCTTTAGAGACCAGTTACTGAACCTGCAAGCGCTGCCCCGGGAGGAGGCAGACCCAGTCCCTTCATTGCTGTGTCTGGTACGTGCTTTGCGTACCTACTTGGACCGCACGCAGAGCTTTAGATGTTCTGAGCATCTCTGTGTCTGCTTTGGCGGACAGTCGAAAGGGAACGCTGTCTCCAAACAGAGGCTTACCCACTGGGTAGTGGACGCCATTTTATGAGCAGCGGGTTGGGCAACACCTAATACCTTCGTGAGATTTTACAATCTCCGGATTGAGTCAGTATCATCCCGTGTTTTCTCAGGTCCGAGCCAGTAGAACTCGGTAATACACTGACGGTCTGGCCGAGTGGATCGCTTGTGCCTAGCGCCCTTTCCCTCGGTGGGGGTAAAACTGTGCACTTTCTCTCCCAGGAGATCCCACTCATTTGGATCCCTGGATGATTCCTCCCTAGCCCTTTGGGTCCGTAGTTCAGCGGAGTAACTCGCCGACCCAATCAACTGCGGGTACTTAGTCTACCCTTTACTGGAATTGGTGCTCCGCAGTGCAGGACTCCTACGCGGACTCCCCCTGTGTGTATTTTCTGTGGTACGGTCCTCTTACGAAGTGGACCCGCATCTCCCTTAGGCAGTTCCAGCTGCCCTCCGGTCGCCCCCCCCTCCTTGAGGCTGGATCTACCACTGCGCCACTTTCCACATGTAGCCTAAAAACCCATGTGATGTATTCGCCACCTTTACCTCCCCCTTTCGGGCAGGTGTGGCCTCTGCAGGGTCTTTTCCCCCTGAAAGAATAGGAAACTGGGTAAGACCCCTTCCCTCGATGCATGTCCCCTGCCTAGGGTAACCAGAAGGATCCTGGCAACTTTTTTAGGGCATTGGGGAAGGGTACGTGCAGTCTGACACAGCTGGTCGCCTTTGCATGTAGAATACCTGCCCGCTCCTGTGTCAGCAGAACACACGCGCATGGCGTGATTTAAATTGGACACAACGTCAAAGTGAGTGACAGACGGGGAACTTCTAGGTTATGGATGTAACATCCATACCCTGATGGAGGGAACGAGACTTTGTGTCCTCCGGCCATGTTGCTGAGCCGAGCCACTGTAGTGGCCAGACCATTTCCGGCTCCTCATAAAAATCCTGAATGAACTCGACATATTTACCCGCTTTTATATCCGTATGTCCGGGGGCGGGGTATGCAAATACTGTCTGCCAACTTCTCATTGAACTTCTCACAACGTCTCGTTCCCTCCATCAGGGAAAGGAGGTTACATCCATAACCTAGATGTTTGATATAATGGCATAGCAAATACTGTCTGCCAACTTCTCATTGAACTTCTCACAACGTCTTGTTCCCTCCATCAGGGAAAGGAGGTTACATCCGTAACCTAGACGTTTGATATAATGGCATACCAAATTAGCAATTTAGCATGATTACTCAAGGATAAGGTGTTGGAGTGATGGCTGCTGGAAATGGGGCCAGTCTAGATTTGATCAAAAATTACTTTTTTCAAATAGTGATGTCCCGACTATACTTTGTGATCAGTTGAATGCCACTTTGGTGAATTAAAGTACCAATTTCCTTCCTAAACAGAAATATCTGTACATTATTCCAAACTTTTTGCTGCCAGTGTATACACGCATGCCCATTCACAGACATGTTAATCTGTGTTCATCAGTTCATAATGTCTCTGTGTATATGTGTATTGCAGTTTCGCTGCTGTGGTGTGACCAATCACACTGACTGGTTTCATGTGTATAATGCAACGCGTGTGCCGGACTCGTGTTGTCTGGAATTCAGTGATAACTGCGGTCTGGAGAATCCTGGCACCTGGTGGACAGCTGTAAGAAACAGAACAATACAATCATTACATTTCTATTTGAATTTATGGATCCTTAAACAAGCCCTCAATCTCGAACTGATTGGTAAATTCACTTGCAAAATGGATTGCTGTGAACTGTATGCCAATGACTGACTTATGATCAATAATATGGTAGTAAACAATACATTGTATTCTAAAGACGCTTTTCGTATTGTCTTATCAATGATTAACTCTTCTGCCACAAGAATGTAATGCATTTTAATTATCTGAATATTTGTATTATATTATATAGTATTAGGGCTGTCAATCGATTGAAATTGTTTATCGAATTAATTACATGGTGTCCCGATTAATTAATTGTGATCAATCGCATATAGAAATATTTGCTGAGAAAGCCCCTCATATAAATACAATTAAATATATAATGATGAAATAATTATACATAGTTATCTTTAAATATTTAAAAATTATATATATATATAAAATAAAATACAAATATTCAGATAATTAAAATGCAGTTTGCCCCTGAGCGCTTCGCCAGCGCAAACTAAAAGAGAGTTTGTTAAAAGAGTGATTTTCTCTTAAAGAGTATTTTCCTCTAAAAGAGCAATATACAGCGGCGTTGAACGTCCTTTTCAGGACGCGTCTTTATAAAGATGCCTTTCTGCCCCTGTGTAGTTCCTGGATGCGGTAGAGTGCTCTCCGATTCAGACGGCCACAGGCGCTGTCTCGTGTGTCTGGGCTGCGATCACACAGAGGCAGCGTTTGTGGATGGTTCATGTTCTCATTGCGAGAACATGACCTTGGCAACATTGCAGTCGGGGCTTTCCTTCAACCACAGGATTGAGGACGATGCGGCTGGCGATGGAGGCGATTTGGGGATGGCAGTCCGGGCTCGAGGCAACAGCAGCTCGCCTCACAGCCAGCCTGCCTATCCTCTGGAGCCCCTCGAGCTGGATGATCTCGCCGCTGCATCAGAGAGCGGTCCAGCATCTGACGCGGATGACTAGTCTGGGCTGCCACCTTAGGGCCAGCACGCCCAGGCTGAGGCTGACGCCCAGATGTACCCATGGGTACACAGCGATTCCCCAGGTGGATAGGGGGGTTGCAATCCACTTATGCCCTGAGAACGCCGCCACCTGGCGGGGTCGCCCTGTACTCCCCTCCAAGGCCTGTAGGACGATTTCGGCACTGGCCGTTAAAACCTACAGCGCCACCAGACAGGCCGCTTCCACCCTGCATGCCATGGCTCTCCTGGAAGTCCACCAGGCCAAGACACTCAAAGATATGCATGAGGGTAGTCCTGATCCCGACGTTCTGCAGGAACTGCGCTCAGCAACCGACCTCGCCCTCAGGGCCACGATGGCCACAGCGCAGTCACTCGGGCAGGCGATGGCCACACTTGTAGTTCAGGAACATCATCTGTGGCTGAACTTGATCGAGATGCACGAGACGGACAAAACACGCTTCCTCGACTGTCTCCCAGTTTGGCCTCTTCGGCGACACAGTCGAGGACTTCGCCCAGCAGTTCTCCGTGGTGATAAAGCAGACAGAGGTCATCTCACATATCCTACTCCGCCGCAAACCTGCTGCCACGGGTCATGCCCCATCTGCTCACCGAGGGCGTCCCCCTGCAGCTAAGCAATGCGCAGCTCCGCCTCAACCCGGGCCCAGCTCTCAGCCCCGGCGTCGAGCACCCCGCAGGAAGCGCACGCCCCCCCCCGTCTCACGGACCCTCTCGAGGAACGGAAGGCTCCAAGGCGCTCATTTGACGATCGACCCAGAGGCAAAGACGTTTTCTACAGAGCTGGTATGCAGACCACTCCGTCCCCCAGTGGAGGGCCGGGAGGAGAATCCTTGTTTCAGTTTATTTCATTTGCCATACCCCCTTGGGGCTGCAGTACCCACATGCTCAATAAAAGAGCTACTTCCTTTGTCTCTGGGTCACCTGGCCTGCCAGTCGGTTCTGACGAGTCTAGAGGACGCCTCAACCGGACCTCCTCTTCAGTCACTAACCCACCCCCTGCCGGGTGTGCGGAGCAAGGTAAGTGCTTCGAGTCTTTTCTCAGTACCAGAGCATCGAGACACACTTTTGCCTACCGACGTTGTACTACCTGCTCCGCCCCGCTGCGAAGCCCCACCGGGTACGTAAAAAAAAATCGTCCCCTTGGTGCCACTAGCACAGAGCTTGGATGCGTAGCTTTCACTTCCCAACCTGTCACGCTGGCTGGCCAGGACCATCCAACTCGGTTACGCAATTCAGTTTGACAGGCCACCCCCTCTTCGGGGGCGTCCGCATTACCGTAGTACACGGCGAACATGCCGATTCCCTGCACGCGGAAATTGCAACCCTCTTACTCAAATACGCGATAGAGCCTGTCCCTCCAACCGAGATGAAGAAGGGTTTCTACAGCCCTTATTTCATCGTACCCAAGAAAGGCAGTGGCTTACGACCGATCTTGGACTTGCTGTTGACTTGAAAGACACGTACTTCCACGTCTCAATATTGCCTCGACATCGACCCTTTCTACGGTTTGCGTTCAACGGCCAGGCGTACCAGTACAAGGTCCTCCTCTTCGGCATGTCCCTGTCCCCTCGCGTCTTTACAAAGGTCGCAGAGGCAGCCCTTGCCACGCTCCGAGAAGCCGGCATCCGCATACTCCACTACATCGAAGACTGGCTCATCCTGGCCCACTCCCGAGAGTTACTATGCGCCCACATGGACCACGTGCTCAGGCACCTCAGCCATTTAGGGCTTCAGGTCAACTGGAAAAAGAGCAAGCTTGCCCCGGTTCAGAGCATCACTTTTCTCGGCATTGAAGGTGCTTCTCGACACAGGTGCCTCTAGCACGCAGTAGCCTGCTTGCACCTGTCTCGACAGTTCACTTAACACAGTCAGTGCGTGGAGTTTTTATATGGGACCCCTCGTGTCACTTCATTCGACACAACATTGAGTGAGTGACAGAAGGAGAATGTCATGGTTACTGTTGTAACCTCCGTTCCCTGAGGGAAGGAACGAGACGTTGTGTCCCTCCTGCCACAGCACTAGACCTAGCACTGTAAATGGCCGTACCTTATTTTCGGCTCCTCAGTTCAAAATCCTGATTGGCACTTGCTGCCACGCTTCCATTTTTACCCATATGTCCGGGGCGGGGCATGCAAATTCTGTCTGCCAACTTCACATTGGCCTTTTCTCAGGTTCAGAGGTATGTTTGGCATCCCAGGAAGACCCCTTGTGTCACTTCTCTTTCTCCTTCCCTTGGGGAACTAACCATGACGGTTTCTTCTGTTTTCAGATATATGCAAATATATTTGAAATTACGCTAAAGTGTAAGTGCAAACCCTAATGGAGATGACTTCTAAACTAAAAGCCACACAAAGCTAACCTTTTGATTTCCTGAGGTTTTTGAAAAAGTCAGGATTATATTTTATTGGAAAATATTTTGATCTACAATATCTGTTAAATGTTTCAATCCCATCAGCACTTCCAAATACTAATTTTGCCTCTGTAAAGTGTCATGAGTGTGCAGTGATTCCATAGAGGATTATAATGTCTCTTTTACTGAACAAACATGATGTGTGTGTGTGTGTCTGTGTGTGTGTGTGTGTGTGTGTGTGTGTGTGTGTGTGTGTGTGTGTGTGTGTGTGTGTGTGTGTGTGTTGATAGCCGTGTTATGAGCGTGTGAAGGGCTGGCTTCAGGAGAATCTCATCGCTCTGTGGATTTTTGCACTGTGCACAGCGCTAACACAGGTATTGAACACACACACACACACACACACACACACACACAGCAATTTAACAGATCAAATATTGATGAACACCTCCTGATGTGTTTGTGTTTCCAGATCCTGGGACTTGTGTTCTCTATGACGATGTTTTGTCACGCAGTGAAAGTGGACACGTTCTATGCATAGAGACCAGCAGCACCTAACAGGACTAAATCAACACACAACCATTTCTGCCTGCACACTCATCTGTATTTATCACTGTGGCCAAGTTCACAATGCTATTGCCAACATGATTTTATAGATCAATAAACTTATAAGAATAAAACTGTTCTTTAATGGCTCTTTATTTTGAATAATGGACCATTTTCTTTCTTGTCCATTTCAGAAAAAATAAATCACAGAGCAGCGCTAAACAGGGAGACCAATAACTAATGTCATTGTTTTATACTTGTATAATTTCATATTAACAAGTATGCTATGTAATAGACATTTATATTTCTTCAGAGTTCCCATCATATTTAAAAGGCAAGATATTAAGATCACACATTTGTATGTATGACTTTATGAAAATATGACCTCAAGTCTATGAAGCAAAAACAGTAACGAATTTATTGAAGGAACAATCAAGTATCGAGAGTAAAATGAGCACAATTTAAATGTATGCTAATTTACATACAAGTGTTTGGACACTTGTTTGGAATTGTGTCATTTTTTCGTCACTTGTGGCAACAAATGGAATTGTATTTTCTTTTTTAAAAACTGGTTTTCCAAACACTCCCCCATTTACCATTGGTTGGCAAACAGATTTGCCATTGGTTGAGCTTTAAGACAACATGTTCATGTTCTGTCTGCTCATACAAACAGAGCAATGTTTTGAAAGCACCACACACACTCTTAAAGAAATCAATAAACGAATTGCATACTTGTTAACTGAAAAATTAATTAGGATACAGGCAAATATTTTAACATTGAACAAAATTACTCGAAGCAGCTTTAAGTGACATTGAAATTTTGTCATCTTATAATATAATGACATTCAAGTCACTTCAAAGTGTCATCTGCAAACAAATCCTGCTCGATCGTTTCTCAAAACTAACTAATTTCTGTGTGATTTTTGCTCAATGACTTGGAATGAACTGGTGTTGTTCATTTTACACACTACCGCTATTCTTTTAAAAAATACTTTCTTTCAAATAAATGACACTTGCTTAAAAATGTTATGTAATGTAAGGCAGTAGCAGTTCTAGCTTGTTTGGCACCCTAGGCGAAACCCGCTTCAACGCGCCCACAAGATGCCACCATGGGTGACTGCCCAGGTCGCCCATGTCTAAATCTGCTCCTGATGTAAGGACATTTACATGTTTTTAAATGTCCAAATACTTTTTGTGGCCACTGCATATTGACTGATAACTTCATGTTCAGTCATGGAGAAACATTTCAGATCTATAAAAATGTGTGAAGAACAGCAAGATGAAAAATATTAAAGGAATATTCCAGGTTCATTACAAGCTCAATCGACAACATTTGTGGCATAATGTTGATTACAACAAATTCATTTTGTCCCTCCTATTCTTTACAAAAAGTTAAAATATGTGTTCCAGTGAGACACTTACAATTGAAGTGAATGGGGCCAATCTGTGAACATGTTTTAAAAGTATAGACACAAGACGTAAACACTATGTGTGTTAACATGATTTTAGTCTGATAAAATCACTTACTAGCCTTTTACTAACCTGTGTAAAGTTACTGTATATCAAATTTTACAATTTTGTTGCAATGACGACATAACACAGTAAACCCCGAAACCCTATAACAAAGTAAAAACAACGATTTAGATAAATTAGAACCTTGTGTGACCCTGCATCCACATGTGTGGACGTTGTATTTTAGATTAGCTATTTTAGATTTGCATAACTTAAACTGACTGAATACTGTTCACAAGACTCTATAGACTGTCTTTTAAGGATTAAACTTCTGCCACACCGAGGCACGTGACACAACAACATGACATTCATGTCCTTGAAGTTCTCCTATGGATGCAGTGGCAACAAAAGTGCCTCTAGTAAGAGATCTCTTTATGTTTTTTCTTTGAAACATGTTTGGTTGTAAAGAGGAGAGTCTTTAGTTTTGTTTGATATGACACTATTTTCAACACATTTGCATGCTGATAAACATAAGTGAGTTCATCTAAAAGCTAAAACATTTTGTTTTCAGAGGCTTTATATGGAGTTGGGATGAACACAAGGTGCATTTAAAGCTGTTCTGAGACCAGTGCAGACAGACAGCACATTTAAGTCATTCACTAAATAGGGCTAGAGGGCTCTCTATGCAGCAAAGTACATTCACTCTTAAAACCAAAGGTTCAGTTTCAGGCTGCAGATGATGTCTCAATAAACATGAATAACCAACACATAATAAAACATAATAAAATATAATGAAAAACATCTGACTTTCATAGCTTGGTATTATTTAAAATTGCACAACATAGTCATGCTGTCCACATATGAGGACAGGATTTATTTATTTTTAAATCAGTGGTTTAATGTCACGAATGTAGATGCAGACACACTACAAACTCCTGATACTAACGCAAAAATTTATATTCCTGGGCTCACAACCTTTCAATTAATTATAAAGTGTCTTAGAATTGCTATGACAAAAGTAGCCTATATTATATTATGTAGGCCTATATTATATTACATATATGTATAATATATGTATATTATATATAAATAAATTGCAGTTCTTAAAGTTCTACAGAAACATAACAGGAATGCAACAATTAGCTTGTCAACATCCTGTTTTTGAAGGGTCTGGCAAAGATGCACAGTACATTAAATCAGCCCTGTATAATATTAAGAATTAGCAAAAAATAAATTAACAATGACTCACATGCAGAGCAGTGTTAATTTCGTCAGACGAGACGAGACTAAATATGTTCGTCAACGACCTTTTTTTCCATGACTAAGACGAGACGATGACGAGACTGCACCAATGTCCAAAAACGCTGACTAAGACTAAATTAACATGCATTAGTGTTGACGAAAAAAGACGAGACTAAAATGTTTTGCATAAAATAAAAACTAAGATAAAATCTCTCTTCATTTTCGTATGCAATCGTCTCTACTTTTTCATCATGAGATAGAATATTCTGCTGTTACGCCTTCAAAATATTCCAAAAGAGTTCGCGCTGTTGCTCAAGTAACGGTTACAGGTCTCATACTCCTGTGGCTGCAACACGAAACTACATGGAGCAAGAACACAACAATCATAGACAGTGGCGAACACGCGACGAGCACCGACGACATGCTAGGTAGAAGGAAGAGGCTCGATATTTGGCCGCATTTTAGGTACAATGATATTGACAAAAAGTCAGAATGTGTCATTATAACTGACTGGAAGCACTGCGGACAAAAAATATCGGGGAAAAACACCACCAACCTTAAGCGACATCTAAAGGCTAACCACCCACACATTCAGGGATGTTAACTTTAATATACGTCTCATAAGCTAATGCTGATTTTAGGCATCTACGCTGTAAATTAACCAGTTAGCTATGGTGTTGTGGCACATACATTATGCAGGTTATGTATATTTTATGTAACTTATTTGCTTAATAAAATACTCTTCAGAACAAGTTTTCTCTTAAATCAGAAAACCAGACACGTTTAACAAAGTGAATTCAACAAATCATTCAACAAGTGTATTTTGTCAGGTAATTATGACATTTAACCAATATTTGAGATGTGTGAAACATTATTTGACTGAAATGGTTATCTCAGAATTAATCTCAGAAATAATTTATTTAAAAAAAGACTACAATGTTTTGAAACTTGACTAAGATATATTGAGTTTTCTTTTGACTAAAACTAGACTAAAATGACGAGACTTTTAGTTGACTAAAACTTGACTAAGATACCGTAAATTCTCTTTTGACTAAAACTAGACTAAAATGACGAGACTTTTAGTCGACTAAAACTTGACTAACAAAAAAAAAGATATGTGAATGACTAAATATGACTAAAACTAACAAGGACATTTGGCAGAATACTAAGACTAAGACTAAATTAAAAATAGGTGACAAAATTAACACTAATGCAGAGGGTCCCTTGAATAAGCCTGTCTCTCATGAAGAACAGGTGAGTTTGTTATGGTTCTTTGAAATGTAAAAAAAAAACAGCAAGAGCTTCACATCTCCCCATGGCTGATAAAAGTTGTTCGAGTGAGTTTGAAGAATGATTTTGATCCCTCGGCAGATGTTTCTTGGCACGCGAGAGCTTGTATTGCATGCAGGAGATTTCGTCCATGCTAGGGTTAAAAACAAGCGTACATGTTCTTCCCATTTCCTCATGCGGCAATAAACTACTGCGCGCGAGTGTCAATAAAGCGCGCTAGTGTTTAAAAAAAAAAAAAAGGGTTTGAAATGCGCGCGTTCTTCTTTTTTCCTCGCGTGACTTTAATATATCGCGAGTGTGAGTAACGCGCATTAGGCTACTAGCATTAATTTTCGGCAATAGTTCTCCATCTGGAACGCTCATATTGGTAGTTTTAACAGTGTTTATTATGGAGACTGGAACCAGAAAACAGTAAATTGACAATCAGAATCAACATTCGTGCAGTGGTTACTCAGGACAATTGTGGAAAAAGCTTGAACTAAATTCAAACATAACCTTCATAGCCTTAACTTAAACTTGATCAATGAGACATGCAAATATAGCTCTGTAAAATACATACATTTAAATTAACAGTGTAAATTAGAATTTAGAATTTGATGAATCTTATAAATTGAACTTTTAAATGTTTTCAAATTGTAATTTTAATGGGTTTGGGTGTGAAAATATTTTTCTTAATAGATAAATATGACACATTTTCGATAGTGACAAATTTTGGGGAGATGAAAAACATCCATCCATCCATCCATCTTCAACCGCTTATCCGAAGTCAGGTCGCGGGGGCAGCAGCTCCAGCAGGGGGCCCCAAACTTCCCTATCCCGAGCCACATTAACCAGCTCTGACTGGGGGACCCCGAGGCGTTCCCAGGCCAGTGTGGAGATGTAATCTCTCCACCTAGTCCTGGGTCTTCCCCGAGGCCTCCTCCCAGCTGGACGTGCCTGAAACACCTCCCTAGGGAGGCGCCCAGGGGGCATCCTTACCAGATGCCCAAACCACCTCAACTGACTCCTTTCCACGCAAAGGAGCAGCGGCTCTACTCCGAGCTCCTCGCGGATGACTGAGCTCCTCACCCTATCTCTAAGGGAGAAGCCCGCCACCCTTCTGAGGAAGCCCATTTCGGCCGCTTGTACTCGCGACCTAGTTCTTTCGGTCATGACCCAACCTTCATGACCATAGGTGAGGGTAGGAACAAAGATTGACCGGTAGATCGAGAGCTTTGCCTTCCGGCTCAGCTCTCTTTTCGTGACAACGGTGCGATAGAGCGAATGCAATACCGCCCCCGCTGCCCCAATTCTCCGGCCAACCTCCCGCTCCATTGTCCCCTCACTCGTGAACAAGACCCCGAGGTACTTGAACTCCTTCACTTGGGGCAATACCTCCTTCCCCACCCGGAGTACGCACTCCATCGGTTTCCTGCTGAGAAACCTCTCCGGGAACCAGCACCTTATCGTGGTGGAGAGGTTTGTGTGCCCTTATGATCCTGAGGGCTGTGTTGTCTGGAGCCAGGTGCTCCTGGTAGGGTCTCCCAAGGCAAAGTGGTCTCAGGTGAGGGGCCAGACTAAGAATGGTTCACAAAGATTCCATGAAAAAAACGGCAAGAGGAGGAGTTACCCTGCCCGGAGGAAGCCCGGGGCCCCCGTCTGGAGCCAGGCCCAGATGGAGGGCTCGTTGGCGAGCGCCTGGTGGCCGGGCTTGTCACGGAGCCCGGTCGGGCACAGCCCGAAGAAGCAACGTGACACCCCCCTCTACATCCCTTGGGCCCTCCACCCATTGGAGAAACCGCAGGAGTCAGGTGCGCTGCCATATGGGTGGCAGTGAAGGCCGTGGGTCTCGACGGACCAGACCCGGGCAGCAAAGGCTAGTTCTAGGGACATGGAACATTACCTCACTGGGGGGGAAGGAGCCGGAATTGGTGAGAGAGGTGGAGCGTTACCAGTTGGATCTGGTGGAGCTTACTTCGACACACAGTTGTGGCTCTGGATCCGTACTCCTGGATAGGGGATGGACTCTCTTCTTCTCTGGAGTTTCCCATGGTGTGAGGCGACGGGCGGGTGTGGGGATACTCACAAGTCCCCGGCTGAGTGCCGCTATGTTGGAGTTGACCCCGGTGGACAAGAGGGTCGCCTCCCTTCGCCTACGGGTTGTGGGGGGGAAAACTCTGACTGTTGTCTGTGCATATGCACCGAACAGCAGTACAGAGTATTCAGCCTTCTTGGAGACCCTGAATGGAGTCCTGAATAGGGCCCCAGTAGGGGACTCCATAGTGATGCTGGGTGACTTCAACGCGCACGTGGGAGATGACAGGGACACCTGGAAAGGCGTGATTGGGAGGAACGGCCTCCCCGATCTGAACACGAGTGGATGTTTGTTATTGGACTTCTGTGCTAGTCATGGATTATCTATAACAAACACCATGTTCGAACATAATGATGCTCATAAGTGTACGTGGTACCAGAGCACCCTAGGCCGAAGATCGATGATCGATTTTGTAATCGTGTCATCAGATCTGAGGCCATATGTTTTGGACACTCGGGTGAAGAGAGGGGCAGAGCTGTCAACTGATCACCATCTGGTGGTGAGTTGGATCAGGGGGTGGGGAAAGACTCTGGACAGACCTGGGAAGCCCAAGCGAGTAGTGCGGGTGAACTGGGAATGTTTAGAGGAGGTCCCTGTCCGCGAGATCTTCAACTCACACCTCCGGCGGAGTTTTTCAGGCATCCCTGCGGAGGTTGGGGACATTGAACTGGATTGGGCAATGTTCAAAGCTTCCGTTGCCGAAGCCGCGGTGGAGAGCTGCGGCCTCAAGGTTTTAGGTGCCTCAAGGGGTGGTAACCCTCGAACACCGTGGTGGACACTGGTGGTCAGGGAAGCTGTCCGACTGAAGAAAGAGGCCTTCCGGGATTTGTTGTCCCGGAGGTCTCCGGAGGCAGTTGCAAGGTACCGACAGCCCCGAAGGGCTGCGGCCTCAGCCGTGAGGGAGGCAAAGCAGTGGGTGTGGGAAAAGTTCGGAGAAGCCATGGAGAAGGACTTTCGGTCCGCACCAAAGTGCTGGGGTGAGCTGGGGATCTCATCTCTACTTTTTGCAGATGATGTGGTCTTCATGTCATCATCGGTCCGTGACCTTCAGCTCTCACTGGACCGCTTGGCAGTCGAGTGTGAAGCGGCTGGGATGAGGATTAGCACCTCTAAATCTGAGGCCATGGTTCTCAGCAGGATGAAAAACATAAAGTCTGAAAATATAATATGCAAACTGATGGTACTTTTACTAAATATGTGTACCTATGATATGGAACAATACATATATGGAAGCAGACAAACTGGTTAATCCGAACATTTGCTAGCTGCCTAGATGTGATCACACAGGTCACATAAACTACAACACATAGAAACTGTATAACCTAGATATCATATAGAGACTGTGTCTGTTCCCAGAACTAACAAACACAAAACTCTCACTAAATCATTTAGAAAAAAAATTATTAAGGTCAAATTTAAAAAAACAAAAAAACAAAACTGAAGATAAACATCACATCAAACATTAGATCTCTTGCTACCAAAACACTAATTGTAAATTAAATTATTACAGATCATAGTTTGGATGCACTCTGTTTGACTGAAACCTGTCTTAAACTGGATTAATCTACAGGTGCTGGTCATATAATTAGAATATCATCAAAAAGTTGATTTATTTCAGTAATTCCATTCAAAAAGTGAAACTTGTATAATGTATACATTCATTACACACAGACTGATATATTTCAAGTGTTCATTCCTTTTAATTTTGATGATTATAACTGACAACTAATGAAAACCCCAAAATCAGTATCTCAGAAAATTAGAATATTGTGAAAAGGTTCAATATTGAAGACACCTGGTGCCACACTCTAATCAGCTAATTAACTCAAACTCAAATTAACTCAAATTAACTCAAAACTAACACCTGCAAAGGCCTTTAAATGGTCTCTCAGTCTAGTTCTGTAGGCTACACAATCATGGGGAAGACTGCTGACTTGACAGCTGTCCAAAAGACGACCATTGACATCTTGCACAAGGAGGGCAAGACACAAAAGATCATTGCTAAAGAGGCTGGCTGTTTACAGAGCTCTGTGTCCAAGCACATTAATAGAGAGGCGAAGGGAAGAAAAAGATGTGGTAGAAAAAAGTGTACAAGCAATAGGGATAACCGCACCCTGGAGAGGATTGTGAAACAAAACCCATTCAAAAATGTGGGGGATATTCACAAAGAGTGGACTGCAGCTGGAGTCAGTGCTTCAAGAACCACCACGCACAGACGTATGCAAGACATGGGTTTCAGCTGTCTCATTCCTTGTGTCAAGCCACTCTTGAACAAGACACAGCGTCAGAAGCGTCTCGCCTGGGCTAAAGACAAAAAGGACAGGACTGCTGCTGAGTGGTCCAAAGTTATGTTCTCTGATGAAAGTAAATTTTGCATTTCCTTTGGAAATCAAGGTCCCAGAGTCTGGAGGAAGAGAGGAGAGGCACAGAATCCACGTTGCTTGAAGTCCAGTGTAAAGTTTCCACAGTCAGTGATGGTTTGGGGTGCCATGTCATCTGCTGGTGTTGGTCCACTGTGTTTTCTGAGGTCCAAGGTCAATGCAGCCGTCTACCAGGAAGTTTTAGAGCACTTCATGCTTCCTGCTGCTGACCAATTTTATGGAGATTCAGATTTCATTTTCCAACAGGACTTGGCACCTGCACACAGTGCCAAAGCTACCAGTACCTGGTTTAAGGACCATGGTATCCCTGTTCTTAATTGGCCAGCAAACTCGCCTGACCTTAACCCTATAGAAAATCTATGGGGTATTGTGAAGAGGAAGATGCGATACGCCAGACCCAACAATGCAGAAGAGCTGAAGGCCACTATCAGAGCAACCTGGGCTCTCATAACACCTGAGCAGTGCCACAGACTGATCGACTCCATGCCACGCCGCATTGCTGCAGTAATTCAGGCAAAAGGTGCCCCAACTAAGTATTGAGTGCTGTACATGCTCATACTTTTCATGTTCATACTTTTCAGTTGGCCAAAAAAAATGAGAAAAATCCTTTTTTTGTATTGGTCTTAAGTAATATTCTAATTTTTGGAGATACTGAATTTGGGATTTTCATTAGTTGTCAGTTTTAATCATCACAATTAAATGAAATAAACATTTGAAATATATCAGTCTGTGTGTAATGAATGAATAATATCCAAGTTTCACTTTTTGAATGGAATTACTGAAAAAAATCAACTTTTTGATGATATTCTAATTATATGACCAGCACCTGTATTTGTTTAAATGAATCTACTCCCCCAGGTTATTGTTATAAACATGAGCCTTGTCTGAAGAGTCGAGGAGGAGGTGTTGCTACAATTTACAGTGAAGTTTTTGGTGTTACTCAGAGGACAGGATGTTTAAGTCTTTTGAACTAATAATGTTTAATGTGACACCTTCAGATATAAACAAATGTGGAAGAATTCAAAATTAGAAGTATTTCGCAGTGCATGGATGGATATTTTCTGTAGCTACAGACGGGCACTAAAAGTTGCCTGGTCAGCATATTTTAGCCAACTCATAGAAAATAACCAGAACAATCCTAGGTGTTTATTCAGTACTGTGTCTAAATTGGTTAGGAATAAAGCATCGACTGAACCATATATTCAGTCGCAGCACAATAGTAATAATTAATAATTCCTTACATTTATATAGCACTTTTCTAGGCACTCTCTGCTTTACATAGCATAGGGGAAATCTCCTCAACCACCAACAGTGTGCAGCATCCACCTAGATAATGCAAAAAGCAGCCACAGTGCACCATTACACACCAGCTATTGATAGAGAGAAGAGTAGAGTGATGTAGCCAATTCAGGGATGGGGATTATTAGGAGGCCATGATAGATAAAGGCCAATTGACCAGGACACAAGGGTACACCCCAACTCTGTATGAGAATTGCCCTGGGATTTTAACTTTGGTTTAATGTCTCATCCGAAGGACAGTGCTTTTTTAAAGTATAGTGTCCCCATCACTGTACTGGGGGATTAGGACCCACACAGAACAGTGTGAGCACTAATACCTCTTCTAGCAGCAATATTAGTTTTCCCATATGGGTACTGGCAAGGCTCAACCCTGCTTAGCTTTAGAGGGCAACCAGGCAAGAGATGCAGGGAAGATATAGCTGCTGGACTTAATAATATAATAGTAATGACTTAATGAATTTCTTTACTGATAAAATTTAAATAACCAAAAATAAAATTTGAACTATGCAATGAATTGTCACAGCATCTCAGAAAACAGTGTCTCATAATTCCTGTCTTCATAATCCTTCGCGCTCAGGTCACGATGAGCTAACAAAACTTGTATGTTAGATCCATTACCAACTAAGTTCTTAAAAGAGGTATTCCCTGTAATCTCAGAACCTCTTCTTAATATTATTAACTCATCACTATCCTTATGAAATATCCCAAGAAACTTTAAATTGGCAGTTATCAAACCGCTTATTAAGAAGTTACAATTTGATCCTGGAGAATTGATTAGTTACAGACTGATTTCAAATCTACCATTTATGTCAAAAAAACTAGAAAATGTATCGTCCTCCCAACTATGTTAATTTATACAGAGAAATGGTATATATGAACAATTTCAGTCAGGATTTAGGCCCCATCACAATACAGAGACTGCACTTATCAGAGTTACAAATTACTTGCTCTTATCATCTGATAATGTCTGCATTTCTCTTCAGTGCTTTTAGACCTTAGTGCTGCCTTCAACACGATAGATCATGGCATTCTCTTGAATAGGCTTGGGAATTATGTTGGCATTAGTTGGACTTGCATGGTTTAGGTCCTATTTATCAGACCATTACCACTTTGTATATGTAAACAAGGAATTGTCAATTCAAACAAAAGTATGGAGTGCCACAGGGATCAGATTTAGGGCCTCTCCTTTTCTCCTTATACGTGCTTTCCCTGTGAGATATTATCAGGAATCATGGAATAAGTTTCCACTGTTAGGCAGACAATACCCAACTTTATATTTCTTCTAAACCCAATGAAAATTCAAAATTCTCCAAATTAGCAGTTTATCAATTAAATCATAATTTTGTCGTAATTAACAAAATTAATTAAATTAATTTGTCGTAAGTAATTTCTGGCCATAATCCAATCAATTATTGCACCAAAAAACTCTCAAATTATATATTAATGGCTTATTTTTTACTCTTGATGAATGTACTGATACATCGTCTTCTACAGCGAAGAACTTAGGTGTTGCATTTGATACCAATCTCTCTTTTAAATAATTAAATTACCAATGTTTATAGAACAGCTTTCTTCCACCTCAGAAATATTGCTGTTACACACATGCTCTCTGAGGCTGATGCCGAAAAACTCAATTATGCGTTCATGACCTCAAGACTATATTATTGTTGTTACGAAGTGGTCAGACGAGGGAGTAAGGATCCAGGTACAGCTTTATTGAAATTGCACAAAGTAAGGGAAGTATAAACACAGGAACAAATGAAACATCCACGAGGGGAAAATAAAGACATAAACACAAGATATTAACACGGGGAGTCTTCCAAGGAGGGCACAGGCATGAACACGGACTAAGGCAGGATACAGATACAACATAGACCGAACATCAAACAACGACCAACAAAGGACAAGGTGAACATGAGGGCCTAAATACAAAACCAAAGGGGAAACAAAAGCCAATGGGAGAACAGAACTCAAAACAAGATAATAAGGCAATAAACTAAAACCAATGACAAAACTAGAACTGATAATAAAGTAATCAAACAATAAACCAATGAAAACCAGACACATAGACAAGGAGGGAAAACAGGACATGACAAGACTTTCAAAATAAGAGTGCATAACCAAAGAACAATATGGAACATAAAAGGTGCCAAAAACTTAAATAAAAAGGTACACAAACAAAAGACAGTGTGGATCGTTACAGAGCCCCCCCTTTAAGGAGCGGATCCCAGACGCTCCTAAAAAAGGAAGGGCAAAACGACAACGGAGAACAGGGGCAAACAGGCAGATCAAGGGGACACGAGGGGAACAAAGGAACAAGACTAGGACAGGGAGACCATGACAGAACAGGAGGGTGGCCAGGCGACCAAGGGGGCCAGGCAGATGCCCGGGGGACCAAGGGGACGACTTGAAGGCGGGGACCGGGTCGGGAAGTCTGGGAGGCAGCTGCGGGGTTGAGACTGGGTCAGGGGGCCTGAGAAATGGCCGTAGGACTGGGTCTGGGGGCCAGGGAGGCGGCCGCAGGGCAGGGAACTGGGACAGGGTCAGGAGGCCAAGGAGAAGGCCACAGGACTGGGACAGGGTCAGAAGGCCAGGAGGGCAGCTGCAGGATCGGGACTGGGTCGGGGGGCCTGGTTGGTAACTGTAGGGCAGGGACTGGGTCAGAGGGCCAGGGAGGTGGCCGTAGGGCAGGGACCGGGTCAGGAGGCCAGGGAGGTGGCCATAGGGCAGGGCCCGGGTCAGGAGGCCAGGGAGGAGGCCATAGGACAGGGTCAGGAGGTCTAGGGGATGGCCACAGGGCTGGGACAGGGTCAGGAGGCTTAGGAGATGGCCTCAGGACTGGGACAGGGTCAGGAGGCCAAGGAGAGGGCCATAGAACTGGGACAGGGTCAGGAGGCCAAGGAGAAGGCCACAGGACTGGGACAGGGTCAGGAGGCCTAGAGGAAGGCCACGGGACAGGGTCAGAAGGCCTGAGAGGAGGCCACGGGACAGGGTCAGAAGGCCTGGGAGGAGGCTGCAAGACAGGGTCAGAAGGCCAGGGAGGAGGCCACAGGACAGGGTCAGAAGGCCAGGGAGGAGGCCACAGGACAGGGTCAGAAGGCCAGGGAGGAGGCCACAGGACGGGGTCAGAAGGCCTGGGAGGAGGCCACAAGACGGGGTCAGAAGGCCTGGGAGGAGTCTCAGGGGAAGCGGGCGGAGCCACGGAAGGCTCTGTAGGAGGAGCCGAGGAGGACTCCAGGGGCGGTGCCATGGTAGGCGGCGACCAGGTTGGTTCTGGAGGCGGAGGCTTGGAAGGCTCTGGAGGCTTGGAAGGCTCTGGAGGCTTGGAAGGCTCTGGAGGCTTGGAAGGCTTGGAGGGCAGAGCAGGCGCAGGCAGAGCCGTGGAAGGCGGAACCATGTAGGCCCTCTGGGGCAGAGCCGTAGGAGGCGGAGCAGGCAGAGCCGTGGAAGGCGGAACCATGTAGGCCCTCTGGGGCAGAGCCATAGCCGGCAGACAGCAGGCAGA
This sequence comes from Moxostoma hubbsi, assembly GCA_032164185.1. Classification (NCBI taxonomy): domain Eukaryota; kingdom Metazoa; phylum Chordata; class Actinopteri; order Cypriniformes; family Catostomidae; genus Moxostoma; species Moxostoma hubbsi. Next base: position 42,933,393 of record JAVLUX010000019.1, read on the forward strand.
GCCGTGGAAGGCAGAACTGTGGAAGGGTCTGGAGGCGGAGCCGTGGAAGGGTCTGGTGGCGGAGCAGGCGCAGGCAGATCCGAGGCAGTCTTCAGAGGCGGAGACCTGGGAGGCTCTGGTGACAGAGGCGTGGAAGGCTCTGGTGACAGAGGCGTGGAAGGCTTTGGTGACTGTGGTCTCGAAGGCTCGAGAGGCGGAGCGCTGGGTGGCTTGAGAGGCGGAGCGCTGGGAAGCTCTGGAGGCGGAGCGCTGGGAAGCTCTGGAGGCGGAGCGCTGGGAAGCTCGGGAGGCGGAGCTCTGGGAAGCGGAGCTCTGGGAAGCTCGGGAGGCGGAGCTCTGGGAAGCTCGGGAGGCGGAGCTCTGGGAAGCTCAAGGGGTGGAGCCGTGGGAGACTCAAGGGGGGCTGGCTCTTGGACGGTCAAGGCTACTGGCGCTGGCTCTTGGACGGTCGAGGCTACAGGCGCTGGCTCTGGCTCTGGCTCTTGGACGGTCGAGGCTACAGGCGCTGGCTCTGGCTCTTGGACGGTCGAGGCTACAGGCGCTGGCTCTGGCTCTGGGACGGTCGAGGCTACAGGCGCTGGCTCTGGCTCTGGGACGGTCGTGGAAGGCGGAGACTGGTGAGCGGAAGCCCTTCCTCTTCTCCTCCTCCTCCTGGCGGACGAGGCTGTCAACGCTAGCGCGGGGACGGACGAGGCTGTCAACGCTGGCGCTGGGACGGACGAGGCTGGCAACGCATTGGCCGTGGCAGGCGTGGGCGTTGGCTCGTTGGCCGTGGCAGGCGTGGGCGTTGGCTCGTTGGCCGTGGCAGGCGTGGGAGACCCAGGAGCCCTGCCCGGAATCGAGAGAGGTGGCTCCCCTGCAGCGTAAGTCTCCAGTATTAGGTCCACATACTCCTGCCAGGTGCAATCCCCGGTCTCCGGCAAGATCCTCCATGGGCGGATGGGTACAGTGTGTCTATACACATCCTTCAGCACCTGGTCATTCCAACTGGAGTAGCTGGCCACACAGGAAAAGTAGTAGGAGAACTCACGGATGGTTAGGTTCGCCTTAGCAAGTTCCACGAGGAAAGCCGTTGGATCCATAGTGGTTGGTCGTTCTGTTACGAAGTGGGCAGACGAGGGAGTAAGGATCCAGGTACAGCTTTATTGAAATTGCACAAAGTAAGGGAAGTATAAACACAGGAACAAATGAAACATCCACGAGGGGAAAATAAAGACATAAACACGAGATATTAACATGGGGAGTCTTCCAAGGAGGGCACAGGCAGGAACATGGACTAAGGATACAACATAGACCGAACAACGACCAACAAAGGACAAGGTGAACATGAGGGCCTAAATACAAAACCAAAGGGAAACAAAAGCCAATGGGAGAACAGAACTCAAAACAAGATAATAAGGCAATAAACTAAAACCAATGACAAAACTAGAACTGATAATAAAGTAATCAAACAATAAACCAATGAAAACCAGACACATAGACAAGGAGGGAAAACAGGACATGACAAGACTTTCAAAATAAGAGTGCATAAACAAAGAACAATATGGAACATAAAAGGTGCCAAAAACTTAAATAAAAAGGTACACAAACAAAAGACAGTGTGGATCGTTACAATTGTAATGCTTTACTTGGAGGATGTCCAGAAAGTTTAATAAATAAACTTCAATTGGTTCAAAATGCAGCTGATAGAGTGCAGAATATAACCAAGAAATATTATAATATTAGCCCCATTTTATCATCGTTACATTGGCTACCTGTTAAATTTCGTATTATTTAAAAAATTCTGTTAACTACATACAAAGCTTTGAATTGTATAGCTCCATTGTACTTAAATGACCTTCTGACACGCTATATTCCATCAAGTTGATTACGATCACAAAATTCTGGTTTGTTAATAATTCCAAGAATATCAAAGTCCACAAAAGGAGGAAGATCCTTTTCATATTTGGCCCCTAAACTATGGAATAGTCTCCCTAACACCGTTCGAGATGCAGACACACTCACTCTGTTTAAGTTTAGACTAAAGACTCATCTATTTATACAGGCATACTTATGTTTATCCAATGGAATGGAAATGGAATACGTAAACAATCATTTAATTGCCAACAAAAGCCTTCTTCGGCCAACTAACAAAGAGAACTTCTGCAGTTAATTCAGGATGGACTTCATTAGTCATTAATCTTAAAGTTCATAAAAAAAAAATTTAAACACTGGACCTTAACACTTACTTAATTTCAAATTTTAAACCATGACTTGCACAGCACACAAATAACTAATATTGACATTATATTCATATTGTTAGCCAGAGGGGAACTGGCCCCCACAGTGAGCCTGAAGCCTTTTTCTCCGTTAAACATTTTATGTAGTTTTGCATTCCTTGCCACAGTCACCTTCGGCTTGATCACAGGGGTCCTATATAAAATTATAAAATTTTTACACAATTTACAATCAAATTTAATCAAACTACACAATGATCACTATAAGACTTTATAGATATTAGTTTCATTTTTTGTTAATGCATGATTTCCTTTAAAGCTGCTTTGAAATTATTTGTGTTGTGAAAAGCACTGTACAAATAATTATGACTTGAATAAAGATGCAATTAAATGTAAATACTTTAAATGTAAGTACAATGCAACTAGATGTACATAATAAGCACATTGTTTAAAAAGCTTAAGTACACAGTAGTTAAAGTCACCTAATATAAAGTTATTCTGTTTTTCCTGTATGTGGTTACATGAGGAACAGACCTGCACTGTCTTCAATGTATGTAGTGCTGCCTAATTATTTCAGGTTCTGTCTCAGACCACACTTTTAAAATTGAGGAGCATAATCAGTTAATTACACACTAGAAATTGTGGTAATGTAATACAAAATTGAATCATGGCATCCAAGTAGCTAATCTGATTACACACAATTTATAGTGTACTTAATTTTTATAATCTGATTACATGTAATCCCTTGCTAACGTTGATTACCTGTAGTTGCAACACTTATCTCCTAAATGTAAAAACTTGATGAAAACTCAGTTGAAGATATCCCAACAATGATGATAGCAGTTCTTTTCAAACCATTCAGTACCACCTAATCATCACCAGTGCTGGGAATACATAATGGATTACATTATTATAAAATTACAAAAATTATATTCTTTTTTAAATAAATTTAAAATACTCATTGTAATCGCTAAAAGTAACAAATCTGATTACATGTTCATTAGGCAAAGTATAATTGTTCATAATTTATTAATCCATATAATTCTTCTTTTTAATTACTTTTCTTTATAAATACTTTTAAAAATACCTGATACTAGCCATCAGCCATAATTACACTGAGGATGGAGCAGTTATTCACACATTACTGCACTAATCCATTTAGTTTTGCAAATTCCTTTTGAACTCAGCTTCAGAAATCTACATGAATGCACTCTTACGTGTGACTTTGATATACAGAGTCTGTTCTGTTACCTGGAAGGATGTTGTATTTGTATTGCTAAAATTTCCAGAGTAAACATTTTTAGTGCCTTTTTTATTTCACAAACAAATAGTAAAACACACACAAAAAACATAAATTCTCATATTAAGTTTTTAATGCATTTAAGCAACATTATCAAAATGGTGCAAGTTTTCCTACTCAAACGCATGTGACATCAAACAAATAAAAACAAGGACAGAAGTAATCCAAAAGAAATCAGATTAGATTACTTAAAAAATGAATCCATTTGATTACATTTCTGACTACAATTTTAGCTATATAATTTGTAATCAGTATTAGATCACAATTCAGATGTAGCCAGCATGTTCCCTCTAGTCTTTTCAGCATTGGGCAAATGGTCATCACTTTGTGCAGTCTTACAGAATGTGTGTCGTCGTAATGCTTTGTTTTGATTGATGTCAATAATACCATGATAAATCGTGATAAATATCTAAAAACATACATTTAGAAAGTACATAATTGGACAGTCCAACTAAATAAAAATATATTCATCATTAGACTAGATTTCACATTTCAGTTTGAGTGGGCTAGCGATGATTGGTAATCCTTTGGATATTGTTACAATAAAGCTTGCATTCATGGAAGCAGCCTCTAGACATATGCAGGAATGCAATCGGCCAATTGCATTGTGATCGTTTTTTTTTTCTGGATTCAATAAAATAAATGGGAAGGTACAATTACAGTTTGTAATGTCAAATAGAGGAGTTGTTCAACTGGAACTTGTTTGGTTGAAAAGCACTTTGAGAATGCCCAGGACATGGTGGTGTCCTGCAGGTAGGTAGGTGGTGGTCTGCAAATAGATCCCCTCCCGTTTTGTATTTTATTGAGTGGATTTACATGATTCACATTTTTAGATCAATCTCTACAAATCCAGATTAATCTGGGGGGAAAAAAACACATTCCTGCATATAGGCCTAATATTTCTTATTTAATATTATGGTAAGCAATGATTGAATTCAGCCAGTAATCCACTGAACTCAGTGAAACTCAAAGCTCATAAAACGCAACAGGTTGAAAGTACTGAAGAAAACTTTATTAAAAGACACACACAAAAAAAACATCACAATGACAAAGGCTTTACTAAAACTATTAAGATTCAGTATTGAACAATATATAACCTCCATCCAGCAGACAGGGATATTTATCTCTAAAATCATAATTATACTCATCATATGACAGACACATTGAATGTGTGTGAGAGCTGTGACAGAACACAATTAATTGTACAGGAGTGAAGTGCGTACACTCAGATTTATTTATATTCATGTACAGATGTGCGAAAGGTTAGTGGATTCGTGTGAGCTCTTCCACGATCTTAATAACCTCGTCCAGCGTAGCTTCCCGTTTCATTCCACTGCCATCATCAATCTGAAACAGACAAACATTAAAAAACACGTTTACATGACCAATGCACTGCATATGATCAAACATAACTAACAGCACTGTGAGTCCCCGAAAATATCTGTGGCATACAAAACCTGAATTTACATTACTGCCAGGTTATAAGACAAGTGAATTTATGAATTCACTTCATTCATGAGACAAGCTTCAGGTGGGTCATTGTCACTATGAATTTAGACTAGGACTCAATGATAATATTGTTTAGGAGCAAGTGAAAAAGGGTTCAGGGACACAGTCAGAGTTTTTCTTTTTACAGACTGTTATACAGTGCATCCGGAAAGTATTCCAACGCTTCACTTTTTCCACATTTTGTTATGTTACAGCCTTATTCCAAAATTGATTAAATTAATTATTTTCCTCAAAATTCTACAAACAATACCCCACAATGACAACGTGAAAGCAGTTTGTTTAAAATCTTTGCAAATTTATTAAAAAAAATAAAAATAAATCACTTGTACATAAGTTTTCACAGCCTTTGCCATGACACTCAAATTTGAGCTCAAGTGCATCCTGTTTCCACTAATCATCCTTGAGATGTTTCTACAACTTGATTGGAGTCCACCTGTGGTAAATTCAGTTGATTGGACATGATTTGGAAAGGCGCACACCTGTCTATTTAAGGTCCCACAGTTAACAGTGCATGTCAGAGCACAAACCAAGCCATGAAGTCCAAGGAATTGTTTGTAAACTTCCGAGACAGGATTGTACGAGGCACAGATCTGGGGAAGGGTACAGAAAAATGTCTGCAGCATTGAAGGTCCCAATGAGCACAGTGGCCTCCATCATCTGTAAATGGAAGTTTGGAACCACCAGGACTCTTCCTAGAGCTGGCATCCCAGCCAAACTGAGCGATTGGGGGCGAAGGGCCTTAGTCAGTGAGGTGACCAAGAACCCAATGGTCACTCTGACAGAGCTCCAGCATTTCTCTGTGGAGAGAGGAGAAACTTCCAGAAGAACAACCATCTCTGCAGCACTCCACCAATCAGGCCTGTATGGTAGAGTGGCCAGACGGAAGCAACTCCTCAGTAAAAGGCACATGACAGCCTGCCTGGAGCTTGCCAAAAGGCACCTGAAGGACTCTGACTATGAGAAACAAAATTCTTTGGTCTGATGAAACAAAGACTGAACTCTTTGGCCTGAATGGCAAGCATCATGTCTGGAGGAAACCAGGCACCACTCATCACCTGGCCAATACCATCCCTAAAGTGAAGCATGGTGGTGGCAGCATCATGCTGTGGGGATGTTTCTCAATGGCAGGAACTGGGAGACTAGTCAGGATCAAGGGAAAGATGAATGCAGCAATGTACATCTTTGATGAAAACCTGCTCCAGAGCGCTCTGGACCTCATACTGGGGCAAAGATTCATCTTCCAACAGGACAACAACACCAAGTACACAGCCAAGTTAACAAAGGAGTGGCTATGGGACAACCCTGTGAATGTTCTTGAGTGGCCCAGCCAGAGCCCAGACTTGAACCTGATTGAACATCTCTGGAGAGATCTGAAAATGGCTGTGCTCCCCTTCCTACCTGATGGAACTTGAGAGGTCCTGCAAAGAAGGGGATAATATGCCCAAAAATAGGTGTGCCATGCTTTTATCATCACATTCAAAAAGACTTGAGGCTGTAATTGGTGCTAAAGGTGGTTCAACAAAGTATTGAGCAATGGCTATGAATACTTATGTACATGTGATTTTCTTCGTTTTTTATTTTTAATAAATTTGCAAAGATTTCAAGCAAACTTCTTTCACGTTGTCATTGTGGGGTATTGTTTGTAGAATTTTGAGGAAAATAATGAATTTAATCAATTTTGGAATAAGGCATACAAAATGTGGATAAAGTGAAGCACTGTGATACTTTCCGGATGCACTGTATGCAACTGTTATTGTCACAATACAACATACATATGCATTGCACAAGCAGAGAATTACTACAGAATATTTGATACATTAAAGCTGAAATATGTAACTTTTTTTTTAGAGTTAAAATACTTTCTTCAATCCCTGCTTCATATGCAGATACAACTATCAGTAAGCCTTTCATAGATTCATTTCATTGAAAAATGTAAGCATTGTCTTTGTGGCACTGTGTTAATTTTTAGTGACCTGCTTAGATGCACCCCATCAACATTACTCAACCAATGGCATGAGTTTAAGGGAGGGACTTTCTAACAGTTTGATCTACTGCAGGCGAAGGGCGTACGCAGAAAGCTGTTTTGAATATCAAATTGCCTAATATTCAATGGTACTACTGGGCAGCTCAGCTTTGTACCGCAATGTACTATTTTTCCTTACACTATCCCTTCGTGGATGGAAATTGAGATGGCCTCAGTAATTCCCAAGTTACCCCTTAATATGTATTTCTATTCAGCAGATATCAAGAAACTTAGAAAACAAACAAAGAACCCTTTTCTTTAAAATACAATAAACGTATGGTATGAGGTGCAGAAATTTTTGGGTGAAACAAACACTCTGTCAGCCTTCAGCCCTATATGGGGAAACCAGAAGTTTGTCCCTGGGAGAGCTGATCCGGGCTTCCGTCTATGGGCAAACAGTGATTTGAGGAATATATATAAGGATAAAAGTATTATGTCATTTGAAGAACTCACGGTAAAACACAATGTTCCTAAAATAACACTTTTTAAAATATTTCCAAATAAGGAGCTATATAATGGCTTCCCAGAATAAAAAAATTACAGAACCCCCTATGTCAAAGTTAGAGAATATCTTGTCAACCAATTGCACTAGCAAGGGTAGAATCTCAGTCATATATGCTATGCTAATCTAACGCAAACAAATCCTCTGCGCACAAATTAAGATATTATTAGATATTCCTTAATATCTGTAAGGAAGATATTCAAGACGATATAACACTGCAGGAGTGGAGCAGTGTTTGTATTAAGGCTCAGATACAGACTGTGAACACCAGGTTTAAGCTACTACACTTATAACTGGCTAATGCAAACATATGTTACCCCAGCAAAGTTACATAAGTTTAATAGGGTAAACCTAGAGCTATGCTACAAGTGCAATGACTCAAAAGGGACTCCCGTTTCATTGTTTGTGGGAATGTAATAAAATTAAAGACTTCTGGAAAGAGGTAGCACAAATGATATTTCAAATAGTGTCGGTTAACCTGCCTCTCCATCCCAAAGTATTCATCCTGGGGCTATACCCTTCTGATCCTAACTTAAAAAAAGAGATAAAAGTACTTCTGGATATGTGCCTACTACAAGCCAAATGGTTGATTTCTCTCACTTGGAAAGATGTGAATAGACCTAGTATTGGTCGGTGGCTTAGAGAAATGTCTTCTGGTTTAACAATGGAAAGAATAACATATATGGTTAAAGATTGACAAGTCACTTTCAAACAGGTTTGGGGACCATTCTTGGACTTTATTGAAAAAAAATGATGTGGACGATATACTGGCATATGAAGGGAAAATAATTTAGTAATTTTCATGTGGGACAGGGATTTTAATAGGGAACAATGACATTGTTTGACTGGATACAGGCTCCAGATGAATTCTATAAAAGGGGATCAGACCAAGACGAAAGGTAATCCTGTTTGTATTTACTCTATATACATTTTTTTATATACATTTGTATATTGTATACTTAATTTTATTTAAATGTTAAATTTAGTTTTATTTCTAGTTTGCTCATGTGTTTCATCTATTATTTATCAGGGTTTGTCTACATTTATGTATGTTTTGGTTAAAAGAAACTCAAACACATTACTCAAAAAAAAAAAAAGGTAGTATAACACATTACAATTTAAATTCTTGTAATCAGATTAAATTAATTACTTTTAAGTATATTACATAGGTTACACATATTTCTAAAATAATATTATGTAGAATATATTTAAAACATACTTTTCTCCAAATACAAAGTCTGGAGCAAAGTAAAATTTTAGTTCCCAAAACGTTACACAAATAACTAAGAAACGTCAACCAAAAATCTTGGATCTTAACCCCCCCCCCCCCCCCCCCCCCAAAAGACATGGGTTGTGTCTCCAACTTTTGATTGGCATCGCCAGCAGGTGGGTGTGTCTTTAAGACCAAGCCTATATAATCTAGAGAGGTCCAATAAAATCAATATAAAATCTTAAATAGCATAAGGTGAACCCTTGCATCTCTAGATGCATATTCCTAGACCACAATCCATCCAATACCAAGTTTAAATCTGTCACCCATAATCTCTTAATAGAAATTAAAGCTCCATCCCCCAAACCCTGAATTAGCAGGGAGTAATACACAGACGCCTAATGACCTTTTCCAAAAGCAGTAATCATCTCTCCCAGAGTATCCCAGAGTATTTGCCACTTTAGGGGTGTATGTGTTACTCCCAAAAACAATATAGGTGGTGCAGCTGTAAATACCTATAAATCTGAGATCTGGGAATCACAAAATGATGACCCAAATTCTCAAAAGATCTCAACACACCACTCTCATACACGTGTAGGAGAGTGTAGTAGATTTTTTGGTGAATGATGCATACTGTATGATCCGGACCATAAGAACCGCCTTAAGGACAGAGGATATTGAGGACTAGTTAACCCTCTGGGGTCTGAGGGTATTTTGGGCCCTGGAGAAGTTTTGACATGCCTTGACATTTGTGCTTTTTTCAGTTGCTTAAAAGCATATTAATGGCTAGTCCGATAACACTGTATTCAGCACAAACAGGGCTACAATAATATAAGCAACATGTGTGTACATGTTTGTATTTTTGAGAAAATAACATTTATGCATATTTTTTGAAAAAACTAAAATTTGAAATCACTGAAATAAGGCCATATAACTCATACTAAATATTTGTCCACAAGACCTTTGAGAACTGGGTCTTGTAGCCTAGAGTTTTTGCTACAAAATGATGTGAAAACCATCTTGATCACTCATTCATACAAAACAATATAGTAATTTAACTTTAAGACAATTTTAGTGTTGAAAGGTAATATGCGAGGAGGCGTGAATAATCATGAATATTAAGGTGATTCACACCTGAGAGACAATGACCCCTCCCCTGAGTCTATCAATGAGGAATGTGACAGAAAGAGAATGAATGTGAGGAGACTTAATGATCAAAATCAAGTTTTAAGTTAAAAGAAGATATCTGACTATATATTTTCTTTACATAAAGACTTTACTTAATTTTAGACCTACACTACCGTTAAAAGAAGTCTCTTCTGCTCACCAAGACTGGATTTATTTGATCCAAAATACAGAAACAACATTGATATTCTGAACTCTTTTTACAATTTAAAAGAACAGTTTTCTATTTGAATATATTGTAAAATGCATTTGTAATCAAAGCTGAATTATCAGCATCATTACTGCAGTCTTCAGTGTCACATGATCCTTCAGAAATCATTACAATATGGTGATTTTCTAATATGGGCATATTTAAAGTGCATTTTACTCATTTAACCTGAACACATATTTGCAAGCACAAGCTTCGTTGATGATAATGAGGCAGCATAAACACTAGTTAAAATATAATCTAAACATTCATATTATTTTAATATCATATTACATATCATATTTATATCATAGAGCATTCAATTTAAATACCTGCTTTAGCCAAAACAGCATTTAAATGTAACTAAAACTGTCCGATCGGAAATTTTTATAAAGCAGGTACATACACAATCATAAGAGCTACATGGATCTACTTTAGTGTGTCCATGTGTAAACAGCAATGTGACTCACCTGACATCATGTGATTGGATAACCCAAGACACATCTTAATACCAGGTGGAAACAGGGCCATTATATGTGCTTTTTAATCAACAATATTCTGAACATTTCTCAGAATTAATAGATGGGAATTATTTCGAGAAAAAGAAATAATGAAGCTGGTTATCCTCCATCGGTTAATTCTGTATAATAACCATTTAGATAATCTGCCAATTATCTACAAAGATTTTATTGTTACTCCACATCTTGCAAAGTAAATTACTATAAAACACATAAAATATTAGAACCATGTGTAAAAGAAAATGTTTAAACAAGAAGTCCAGATATGAAAAGCGAAAAAGTTTCAATGACAAGATTTAGGAAAAAAAATTCAGTTGAAAGTGTTGATTGTTGCACACATTAATGTGTAATGTGATTTAATTTATTCATTTGGCAGACGCTTTATCCAAAACGACTTACAAAAGAGGAAAACATAAGCAACATTTAAGTTCTGTGCTTATATTGTTATTTGCAATACATGCAGTGCAGCATTCGTTAACGAATTTTAGCATTTAATAACACATACAGTGCATCCGGAAAGTATTCACAGCGCTTCACATTTTCCACATTTTGTTATGTTACAGCCTTGTTCCAAAATGGATTAAATTAATTATTTTCCTCAAAATTCTGCAAACAATACCCCATAATGACAACGTGAAATTTTTGTTTGAATTCTTTGCAAATTTATTAAAAATAAAAAACAAAATTAAAAATCAAAATGTAAAAAAAAAAACATTTAGGATTCGGATGGCAATAAAATCACCAACTACCCCCTGTAAATGCAGGCATTACCTCACATCCCCATGTAAAATAATGCCATCCGAATAAGGCTTGTCACTTGCTGCAGCAATCTATGCTTTTTTCAACTGTGATTTTTAGTAAAACAACATCACTGCAGTGTTAATTGTAAGTTTATTTTAATCAAGTCTTTTAACAAAGATGTACTTTAAATTGAGTCAATATTTCATCATGTTATTTTCATTAACTTCAGCCAATCTGACTCTAAAAATAGCATATCATTTTGGCAATATAATTATAATTAACATTAGAAAACTGTTGTGAAAATGTTAGCTCTCAGAAACAATAGTGTATAATGTGTATCAGCTACTTTTAGAGGTTACTAAAGTAAAGTTCATTTAACAGGTGTTTAAGTGGGAAATACATAACATATTATGACTTGATTATTTCACTCAATTCTTCGTAGATATTTCTTTCTTGAAAAAAATTACTAAAAATGTATTAATATAAAAAAAAGTGCATTTTAATATCTTGCAATATTTTCAAATATATTGTCATGATGCACATTTTTTGTCTCTTCTTCGTTAACAAAATCAATAAAATGTTTGACAACAAATTAGGTTAACACTGTACACAGCACTTTTACCCAACAAATCAATCACAATTGTCTGCAAATTGTTGCTGTTGCAGCCACAGTCATTACCCATCTTTCTGGCAGACGAACAGGTTGAAAGCATTCTCTGCTCCCAGAAAGTTATCATCATCCAGGATTTCTACAGCACTCATCCAGTTAGGATTGAAATCACAAGCGATCTGATGAAATTACAAAAGCATAATAACAAAATGAAATGATGAATGAAATGTTGTAAAAATGGCAGGGCTGTTCACTTCAAAGCTGCCCTCCATGGGTTTGTACGCCAGCAGCAGCACCGAGAGCATCAGATCTCCTACCAATATAAAATCACCTTTAGTCTTCAGATACAGGGCCATGATATTGTTATAGTGATTACACTCAGTGCGCAGCTCCTTCTCTGCTGTCCACTCGTACAGACGCACCTGCACACACACACAGGCCGCTGCTAGTGTACAGAACATGCGTTTGATTAAACCATTACATAAGCGTCAATGGACTCACTGTGCTGTTGATGCTGGCCAGCAGTTTGCCATTAAACTCCACCATCGAATAAACAGCTCCTTTCACTTCCTTCTCTGCAACTGTCTGCAGTTTACCTGAAAATACAGAAAACAACATGAAACATCCAACTGAATATGAAATCAACACGCTTGCACTCACAATGCAAATAAAAATACAATAATTAAAATAGTAATGAATTAAAAACAAAAATCACAGGGTACAGTATATATAACAAGTCTATGACATGTTGCTCATTTATTGTATATATTTTTTTTAAAAATTCATTTGAATTCACCCCTTCTATGGTAAACCTGTATTCAATTTCTCTGTATTATAAATAATTTATATTTCTTTGGTCAAACTTCAATTAAAAAGTTGAGGTGGTGCAACTGCTAAATAATAAATTATAATAATCATAAAGAAAACAACAAACAAAATTATTGATTTTTTGAATCCCCTTTTCTCCCAATTTGGAATGTCCAATTCCCACTACTTAGTGGGTCCTCATGGTAGCACGGTTACTCACCTCAATCCGGCTGGTGGACAAGCTTCAGTTGCCTCTGCTTCTGAGACCGTCAATCCGTGCATCTTATCACGTGGCTCGTTGTGCATGACACAGCAGATAGAGGCTCAAGATATTCTCTGTGATCCATGCACAACTTACCACATGCCACATTGAGAGCGAGAACCACTAATCGTGACTACGAGGAGGTTACCCCATGTGACTCTACCCTCCCTAGCAACCAGGCCAATTTGGTTTCCTAGTAGACCTAGCTGGAATCACTCAGTACGCCCTGGATTCGAACTCACCACTCCAGGGGTGGTAGTCAGCGTCAATACTCACTGAGCTACCCAGGCCCCGCAGGTTGGCATTCTTAAATTAAGATTGTAAGTTTTGTTTTGAGTTTAGTTTTAAAATATTAATTTGAGACATTTTATTGTCATGTGCCAAGAAAATGTCTTTGTTACGTACGTAACCTTTGTTCCCTTAAACGAAAGGAACAAGAAATTTACTAACACATATGGGGAGTGCCTTCATACACAACATATTTGAAACCTCTCTACAATAACGGCAATATTCTAATATTGGCTATGGTGTTTGAGCCCCACCTGTTTTAGCGTGAAACTGACCGCATGTGGAAAAATACAAAATTAGAAGTATTTCGTGGTGCATGGAAGGAAAGTGTCTGTAGCTACAGACAGGCACTAAAAGCTCCCAGGTCAGCATATTATAGTAAACTCATAGAAAATATCTACAACAATCCTAGATGTTTATTCAGTACTGTGGCTAAATTGGTTAGGAATAAAGCCTCAACAGAACCAGATATTACGTCACAGCACAAGAGTAATGACTTCATGAATTTCTTTACAGATAAAATTGAAATAATCAGAAATAAAATTGGAATTATGCAATCATCTGTCATAGCACCTCAGAAAACAGTGTCTAATAATTTTCCTCACGTGCAACTTCAATCCTTCTCTGTCATAGGTCATGAAGAGCTAACAAAACTTGAAACATCAAAAGCCACAACATGTTTGTTAGATCCTATACCAACTAAGCTCTTAAAAGAGGTATCTCCTGTAATTTCAGAACCTCTTCTTAATATTATTAACTCCTCGCTATGCTTAGGACATGTCCCAAGAAACTTTAAAATGGCAGTTATCGAACCGCTTATTAAGAAGCCACAACTTGATTCTGATACTAGAAAAGGTAGTATCCTCCCAAATATGTTAATTTCTACAGAGAAATAGTATATAAAAAGAATTTCAGTCAGGGTATAGGCCTCATCACAGTATAGAGACTGCACTTATCAGAGTTACAAATGACTTGCTCTTATCATCTGATCGCGGCTGCATTTCTCTTCTAGTGCTTTTAAATCTTAGTGCTGTATTTGACACGATTGATCACAACATTCTCTTGAATAGGCTAGAGAATTATGTTGGCATTTGTGGAGTTGCATTAGCATGGTTTAGGTCATATTTAGCAGACCGCTACCACTTTGTCTATGTAAATTTGGAATTGTGAAACCAAACAAAAGTAAAATATGGAGTGCCACAGGGATCAGTTTTTGGGCCTCTGCTTTTCTCCTTGTATATGCTTTCCCAGGGAGATATTATCAGGAATCGTGGAATAAGTTTCCACTGCTATGCCGACAATACACAACTTTATATTACTTCAAAACTAATTTACTAATTACTTCAAAAATAATTTGGAGATTTCACAATTCTCCAAATTATCAGAGCGCATCAATGAAATAAAAGATTGGATGGCCAGAAATTTCCTTCTACTAAATTCTGACAAAACAGAGGTACTAATTATTGGTACTAAAAATAAGCCACTACAATATAATTTGACTCTCAATGGATGTACTGTTACATCATCTTCAACAGCGAAGAACTTAGGTGTTATATTTGATACCAATCTGTCCTTTGAAAATCAACTTACCAATGTTTGTAGAAAAGCATTCTTCCATCTAAGAAATATTGCTAAATTAAGGCACATGCTCTGTTGTTGATGCCTAGCTAACAAGATCCAAGAAATATGATCATATTAGCCCTATTTTATCTTCGTTACATTGGCTACCTTTTAAATTCTGTATTCATTTTAAAATTCTAATAACTGTGTACAAAGCTTTGAATGGTCTAGATCCGCAGTACTTAAGTGACCTTCTACCACGCTATATTCCATCACGTTCATTACGATTGCAAAATTCTGGCCTGTTAATAGTTCCTAGAATATCAAAATCCACAAAAGGAGGTAGATCCTTTTCATATTTGGCTCCTACGGAATAGTCTCCCTAACACAGTTCGGGATGCAGACACACTCCCTCAGTTTAAGTCTAGACTAAAGACTCATCTATTTAGCCAGGCATACACCTAATTTATCCTTCAACCCACAATTAGGTTGCTTTAGTTAGGTCTGCTGGAAACAGAAACATTGATAATGATCTATAACTCTGCAATAAATTGAATGGCATCTATGCTAATATTATTTTATTTGTTTCCCTGTCTCAACCTCGGGACTCCTATACTGAGGTCACCAGAATCGTCTGGATCAGTTCCATTCCTGCTTCGTGTTGGACTCCACTGCTACGTGTCACAGTGTGATGACTAAATACAGCCGATGCCAGCAAAACATCAATTCAGTCTATTATGATGGACTTCAGAGGATGAACTGATGCCTACTCCAACCATAAGAGATGGGATAATTCATATGACATTGTCTGAACCTTGGACTTAAGATAGACCACACCGAACCTCACCGAAATTACCAGCCAGGTAGAACTGCGATGCACCTCACTGATCTCTGCCTGCATCACCTCAGTTTATTGATGGACTACACTCTTGAAATGGAATACATGGACTATCAATTGTCAACAAAAGCCTTCATCAGCCAATTAACAAGGAAAATTGAATCTATGTGAACTACTGTAGTTAATACAGGATGGACTTCAAAGACATTAGCCATTAATCTTACAGTTCATACAAAATCCGTTTAAACACTGTCCTTTAACACTTACTTAGTTTATTAATTTTAAGCCATGACTTGCACTATACATAAGTAATTTTGGCAATATATTCATGATATTAGCCAGAGGGGAACTGGCCCCCACAGTGAGTCTGGTTTCTCCCAAGGTTATTTTTCTCCCATTAACCAACATCTTATAGAGTTTTGTGTTCTTTGTCACCTTCGGCTTGCTCACTGGAGTTATAACTACAATTATTATTTAATTACTTATTTTTAAACACAATTCTTGTGTTTCTTATTAAGATTGTGTAATCATATTTGATCTAATTACACAACGATGACTCAAAGACATTATAGATATTAGTTTTATTTTTGGTTAATGCCTGATCTTCTGTAAAGCTGCTTTGAAACGATATGTGTTGTGAAAGGCGATATACAAATAAAAATGACTTGATTTGACAGTATTCATTGACATGCTAAATTTGATCATCAAAAACAACTCTAACATTTCCTTTACCAAAACATTGTGTATCGCTAGATAACTGAGGTTTATTTCACACTAAGCAGTTCTCTAATAAAGGTAATAACTGTGTTTAGAAATAACATGAAGCACAGACAGTCTTCAAAGATTATTGATACGAGGGACAATAATAATCTGTCCTTAACTGTAGAAGTCTGTTCACTTGAATCCTAACATTTGTTCGTAGGCAAAGCAATTACATTATAGTAGTAATAAATAACTTTAGAAATGACCTCAAACTCCAACATTTTCCAGATGCAAATAATATTCCAAAGCTGGCGGGGGCAGCAGAGATGATCATGCTTATCCACGTCAACAGACAGCAGTACAGCATCTAACACCACAGTTAAATTGGTACTTAAAGTACACGAAGAATAGCAACGCTAACGCTAGCAAAAAAAATACCGAATGGCCCTTTAAAACACACATTGATGAACAGACAGGAGCTATAACAAGTATGTGTTATAAAGTGTGAACACACCCTCAAATGTGTGCTGATCCACCACAAGCAGACTGTGCACCTCCACCTCCTCTCCAAATGACGTTTCATGAGGTGAAGTGTTGCTGGGGAACAGTTTACAGGAGCTCACGCTGCTGGACAACGCCTGAATACACACACACATGATCAAAACATCTCACACATGAGTCTGAAGATGCTATCGAATCACTTGTACAAAGTACATTAGGTTTAATTTAAAAAGTAGTTATTTTATTGGGTCCACACCAGGGATGTGCAAAACTAGTTATTATCATAATCGACTAGTCTGTGGGTTGCCTGAATATCTTGTTGACTACTAAGTCTTAAAGAAGCCATTTTATTAGGCAAGTTTAAGGCCCTTTCACACTGAATGCAAAGTGAAAAAGCGAATTTCCCTTCACACCCAATCACATCCAATGAGAGCACTAGTGGAAGATTCTTGCCTTTGACCAAGAATCTAATTATAAATTTGATGTATGCATGATGTGTCTTTAGCTATAAAAACCTAAAAAATCGAAAAAACCTTTTTATGAAATCGATTGTGACGTTTGTGGGCAGTTTGTTTTGAAGAGTGCTTCAGCTGACATCTGCAAACTGTTTCGTCACCGTGTTTACGCATTGGATTACAAGCGGTTTTCTATGAGCTTTGCTGCTTGCGATCGGGAAGAGCCATGTAAGGTTGTATACCTTTGTAAACACATGCACTCTGAAGACCTGGTTGCCTAGATTTAATGAGTGCAGGATCATCGTTTGTTTCTCGCTGGACATGAAACTTACGTGAGTGTCGTTAACAAGAGCTGGATTTAAACTCATTGATTGCATTTAGGTGAGTATAGAAGTCATTATGCATACATCTAGATGCTCTACATGCCCTAATGGACATCATGGATGGACATAATCAGTGCCCTGCTTGTCTTGGAGTGGACTATCTTAGAGGCCATGTCTGACCCATGCTCAGAGTGCTCCATAAAGCCTCTTATCGAGTGCGACTGGCAGGTCTGGAATCCTCAGCAGAGGATTTTCTGCCTTCTTCGAGCATCCCTATGTCTAAATTACTAATAGCCTACAGATCAAGAACTAAAGACAAATCATAATAAATAAGCCTAATAAAGGCTTGTGTTCCCAAAATAATGCTGCCAAATGTGTTCTTATCGAATTTGTGTTTGTTTTGGTAAAATGAAATAGAACTAAGTTTTAGGTTCAATTTGAAGATGCCGTATTATTTTATGATTTAATCACTTTCGTCTTAGTTTCTTTAATACAAATATATATTACTGAACCTGTAGAGTTGCGTTCACAATGCATGCCAACCGGGAGGAAATAAAGCAAACTAAAACCACAGATAATTTGTAGCATTTTCATAGAAGACATTATACTTGCAAACAGTTTTCAGATGAATAAAGCAAGAGAAAAATTGTGAAAACGCTTGGTCCACAAGACAGACATAATCATTGACGGCTTTTCTTCTGTCTGTTCTTATAAATATAATAGTGTTGCTTCAAGTGCATGTCTTTGTGGGAGGCATGGGTAGCTCAGCGAATATCGACTCTGACTACCACCTCTGGAGTCATGAGTTTGAATCCAAGGCATGCCGAGTGACTCCAGCCAGCTCTCCTAAGCAACCAAATTGGCCCGGTTGCTAGGGAGGGTAGAGTCACATGGGGTAACCTCCTTGTGGTCGTCATTAGGGGTTCTCACTCTCAGTGGGGAACGTGGTAAGTTGTGGGTGGATCGCCGAAAGTAGCACGAGCCTCCCTTGTCATGCGTCACTCTGAGATGTCTTAAACATCGCCCGCCTGTTGTGGGTAGATAAGCAAAATTACTCGCGCATGAAATACATTTCGATGAGAAGCTTGCGAACTGGATTCAGCAGTCAAATTTGGTGGGTGCTATTTTCACACCCAGATCCATGGTTTTGCCATTTCCCGATATTGTCGATCATCATCTGTCAATGAGTGTCGCAATTGGCATCTCTGTAAGACATTGTCGATATCTCATAACGTCATCCTATCTCCCAGCCCTAACGCAATGTCAGTGGCCGCCTCTGACTCACTTTTTGCCGCAAATCCGGTTGCAACCTCTGTGATTGGTATAAGTCTGCCTGCGGCCCAGTCACACCACTCTGACAGTGATAATGAGTCTGAAAAATCGGGTGAGTCATCATCAGTGGTAACGTCCTGGAAGGGAACATTGAAAGCGATGCATGCCCATATTAATCTGGACCCCACCCACAACCAGCAGTGGGCTCTGAGAATGTTTTTCTGCATCATGCACAAAGAGCCTCCTTTATGATGCCTCAGTGCTGTGATTTTTCATCTGTATTGGTGTCTGCATTACTGAGTTCAAAGGGCACACGTCATGATCAACTGGCTCACACACTGGCTGTGATACAGGACCTGGAGGCAGTGGGTCTTGGCAGCACTGCGCCTGTAGAACCCAGTGTTGCTGGGTCTCCTGATGAGGCACTCCATGAGAACATGCACTGCCTCAACGTGCACTGTCGAGTGCAGATGCACAGATGAACTGCTTTCCCAGGCATACAGCTCTAAAGCATGTCTTCGTCATGTTTCTAACTGAACTCCATGAGAACGTGCACTGCCTCAACGTGCAATGTCGAGTGCAGATGCACAGATGAACTGCTTTCCCAGGCATACAGCTCTAAAGCATGTCTTCGTCATGTTTCTAATTGTTTGGCGCACATGCTTGTTGCATTGCAAATATAATGATGGATCTAACTGAACTTGCATTGCAGGTGATGGGTGTCATTGCCAACCACTGCAGCACAGCTTAGGGCACTCTAGTGAAAGCAAGGCACCAGGTTTGGTTGGCCCAATACCCTTTACCAGAGGTCTGTAGGAAATGGTAGAGACAGTTGCCCCTAGTACCTGGTCGAATCTTCAGATCGGCAGCACAGGAAGCTCTGGATTGGCGTGTTTCATTTTAAGAGACTTGTTCCCATCATGTAGGGGGACAGCTTCAGACACCAGTGCACCAGAGCCCTGTTGTTTGCTATTAGAATGTTGATGCAAAACCTAAATTTAAGCCTCCTCATCAGTTTCACTGTCGGAGCACCCAACCTCCATCTCCTCCAGCCAGACGTGGTCGCACCTTACTACAGGGCAGTCTCACATGCGCCACCAAGGCCCCCATCATCACCCCCCCATCTCTGCAGACAGGAGTGCTGATGTGGTAAGGTCGAAAGTGGGCTGTTTCATGGAGAGTCAGCTGGCTCATTGGAGATCAATAACAACAAAACAGTGGCAACTGACTATCCTCTCAAGAGGCTATTGTATACAGTTTCACCATCAACCTCCTGTACACACTGGTGTGAGACCCACAGTACTTCACTATCCATGCCAGATAGACACCCTTGCGCATGAAGTTCAGGTATTTCTGCGCAAAGGAGCCATAGACCTTTTCAACCCCCAAGTTCAACACAAGGGATTCTTTTCCAATTACTTTCTGGTCACAAGGAAAGTTTGCTTTAGTGATGCACGCAAAGGGATTGACTCTCGAAGCAGAGATTAGCACACTGGGTGACGCAGGTAATTTCTCATGAATCAACACTTCAGGGCATTCTGTCCCCTCATCTATTCACTGTCACTCTACGCATGCTCTCGCAACATCAGAGGTGTATCATCTGATATTTGGGTAGCAACACCATGGGCTTCAGCCTGCACTTTTTTCTCGTATCTACAGACTGAATGTGACTCCCCTGCAAGCAGTGTGTGCTGCGAAGCTCTCTAGCTGCACTGATGCAGCGCAAGGTGATTCCTTGTGACTGCGTAGGTATTCATCTTCCACTAGTATTTTCAGTACTGCCTTCGGCGGTATGAAACGAAAGGAAATAGAACACTGGTTACGTGTAACTGTGGTTCTGTGACTGAGTGGAATACTGCCAGAGTCTCTGGTCACTTGGAATTCACGAGAATTATATATCTACAGATCAAGCTGACCTGTTTAGGGTTTTATATAGCTAAAGACACGTTATGCGTCACGGGGTGACAACTTTCTAATTCGATTCTCAGTCAAAGCACAAGAGTTTTCCACTAGTGCTTTCATTACTGCCTCTAGCGGACTTCCAGTCAGTTACATATGTAACCAGCATTTTCTATACAAGCTGCAGCAACAAAGACAAGTTTGCTGATTTGCTCAAAAATCCCCTCTGAAAGTGGATGAGTTTAAAAACTCAACTACTCTCAGAGGGGTTTTACCATGCTAACTGTCTAAAAATATCAAAGCCAAAAAACAATTCTAGTTGACTTCATTAATGAACAGGTAAGTATATAGAGCAGTGCATCCCAAACTTTTTTGCCATAAGTATACCCACAGCACCATCAGTAAGTCTAGAGTACCCCCTACATTGACACAAAATTATAGATGTGTACCAAAGGATAATTAACACACATATACTGTATATGTATATATATATTTATTTATAAATATAAAAATATAATTTATAAATAAATATAATTTATGACATTTATCAACAACAACAAAATCAAAACCAGACCAAATGAGCTGTGAAATGTGCAGTTAGAGCAGACTTCTGCTGTTAATTACACAGGATCTTCTAACTGTACATTGGGAAATATATATTTTACCTTTTATGTTTTTATCAATAACTGACTGTAAAAGAACAGAAAGGATATTAAAAGAGACATTTATCCATGACAAATGGATTGCGTCTTTGAAGACATTACATTGTTTATTAAAAGCTTGATCTTGGGATTTAAAGATAGTTCAAATAAAGATTACAACTAATTATAAAAAACATCCAATCCAATTGTTTTCAACCTGCTCACTTACCCCCTGGGGAACACGTACACCTGGTTGGGAATCAGTGAACTAGAGCTTTCTGAGCCATCTACACACACACAAACACACGGACACACACACACACACCTGTGTACTGGCACTGGGGCGCACCGCATCTGTACTTCCACTGGCATCCTGCATTTCCACTCTACTGGACAACACTCCAAAACACTGAGACACCTCCTGATAACAAATACGTCTGACAAACACACAATACAATAACAAATGAGAGTGACACACAACGAAATATTAATTTATAAACAGGTGTCAGTAGTCAATGAACTTTTAAAAAGAAAATTTTTATGGTGTCATAATTCTTACCAGAGCTTGAATTTTAAAAAAAACTCAAAATTCATGAATCTTGATGATCTTGAAAAAAGACAGATTTTTATTTTTTATTTGATTTTGATAATGAAAATTCTTGCAGTGTGAAATGCAGTGTACATATGACCTTTCTAACACTAAAAATGTCTTACAAAAGTTCAATTACTATATTGTTTTGTATGAATGAGTGATCAGGATGGTTTTCACATCATTTTATAGCAAAAACTCTAGGCTACAAGATCCAGTTCTCAAAAGGCTTGTGGACAAATGTTTAGTATGTGGTATATGGCCATATTTCAATGACTTAAAAATTTAGTTTTTTCAAAAACCATGCATAAACGTTATTTTCTCAAAAATACAAACATGTACACACATGTTGCTCATATATAATTGTAGCCCAGTTTGTGTTGAATACAGTGTTATCAGACTTTAGCCATTAATGTGTTTTTAAGCAACTGAAAAAAGCACAAATGTCAAGGCATGTCAAAACTTATCCAGAGCCCAAAAGACCCTCAGACCCCAGAGGGTTAAGCAGCTTTGAAAATTCCAGAAAATTCTGTCAAGTTTTTAGACAATTAGCTTCTGATTGGAGGTGTACTGAATTGGAGGTGTACCCGTGGATGTATTTTTCATTGATGCATTGGAAATTCAAAAGAAATCAGCCAAGACCTCAGAAAAAAAAAAATAGTGGACCTCCACAAGTCTGGTTCATCCATGGGAGCAATTTCCAAACGCCTGACGATATCACTTTCATCTGTCCAAACAACAGTACGCAAGTATAAACACCATGGGACCATGCAGTCATCATGCTGCTCAGGAAGGAGACACATTCGGTCTCCTAGAGATGAACATAGCTTGGTGGGAAAAGTGCAAATCCACCCCAGAACAACAGCAAAGGACCTTGTGAAAATACTGGAGGAAACAGGTAGATACATATCTATATCCACAGTAAAACAAGTCCTCTATCGACATAACCTGAAAGGTTGCTCAGCAAGGAAGAAGCCACTACTCCAAAACGACCATAAAAAGGCCAGACTATGTTTGTAAGTACACAAACCTCTGGTCCTCTGGTCTGATGAAACAAAAATCTAACTGTTAATATGGCCATAATGACCATTGTTATGTTTGGAGGAAAAATGGTGAGGCTTGGTTACTGGAGAGGCCATCACAAATCCCTGAACTCGTTCCGATAGAACATTTGTGGGCAGAACTGAAAAAGCAGTTCTGTCTGGAGGAATGGGCCAAAATTCCAGCATCTTATTGTGAGAAGCTTGTGGTAGGCTATCCAAAATGTTTTGACCCAAGTACAAACAATTTAAAGGCAATGATACCAAATATTAACAATGTGTATGTTAACTTCTGGCCCACAGGGAATGTGATGAAAGAAATAAAAGCTGAAATAAATAATTCTCTCTACAATTTTTGACATTTCACATTATTTTCTCCCCTTTTCTCCCCAATTTGGAATGGCCAATCCCCAATTGCACTCTAAAGCCTCTGCATCTGAGAGAGTCAATCCACGCAATCACGTGGTTGTTGAGGGCGTTACCGTGGAGACATAGCAGGCTTCGCGCCATTCTCCATGGCATCCACACACAACTCACCACTGTTGGGTGCACAGGTTGTTTAGATCAGTTTTACTATCAGATATAATTAATAATTAATGTTTATTAATTATGAATTAATAATTTATTTAAATAATAGAATTTAATTCGTTAAATTCTATCCTCGGGGCACCACTCTTTTACAAGAGAAAAATTATAGTAGGGGACTGATCAAGTCTCATAAAATTCTACCCTGAAGATTGAGGATCTTGATTGATAATCAAAATAATCAAAAAAGGGAAGAAGCTAGTTGAATTATTGCCATACGAATCCAACAGTAATCTGGTTACAGTTGGCTTCTAACAACAACAATTCAACAATCCTGAAGTAATACGGGAATTATTTTCGTGGCAGAGGCTTGCTTCAACACAATATATATAAAAAAACAACTAGGAGTACTTATTATAGTATAACAAGATTTATTATAATCAAACAGCAATGAACACTGCCAATACTAGATGAATATAATGCAAAAACATAAAATGGAAATCCTAACTAAATTGTGGAGCTATATGCTAGTGTATGTATGTGAATGTGTGTGTGTCTAGGTTTGGTAACAAAGACACAAAATGGCAGACTAAACTCCACGTGTAGAACCAGTTTCAAAATGGAGGATCAGTTCCAACATTGAGAACTAGGTTCAAAATGGCAAACTGAATTCAAAATGGAAACTAGTTTCCAAATGGAGGATCAGATCAAAAAGGGCAGAGCCAATGATTATTTGAAGGTGTAGGGAAAGAAAGATGGCTGTATCAGATCCAGAACAATAGAGCTTATACCACGTGTAGGTGGTAATGAGCAGACACACAAAGAAACTGAACGAAACACCAGCCTGATTCGAACATAAACCGTGGTGCTGCTCGCTCTGTGAATTTCAGTGAGTGTGAGAGAGAGCGTGAACAAACAGGGGCTCATGCAATTTATCAGAGGATACACGCTGGTAACAGCGCGATTGAATCGTTAGTTGAGATCACACAATCAAATAACATTCCACCCAAAAATGACAATCTCATAAATCAAAAACAGCAATCAGCGATCGTAGTTTAACATACAAATGTAAACAAAAACATCAAACATTCAGCAATCAAATATATAGGATTTAGTTTTATAAGTCACAGTTTCTAAACTAAATCTGCCCAGATATCAAGCCTTACTTGGGAAATCCTATGTGATTTCAGCAGGGTTGTCCGTTTGAATTCCTGTTGCACTGAGCAGTCAGGAGAAAACTATCTGGATTCGGTCCTTTGTCTTACGCTCGTCAGCGAAAAGACGCGTCTCTGCGTTATTTCTCGGGCCCAGTGATGGAGAGAAAATGTAGGGAGGTAGTCAACGTTGATAGAAAACGATTGAGAAGGGAAGCTGTTCGCTTTTCTGTTTTCTAAACAAATTCACTGTTGTCTCACGGTGAAAATGAAATGAACCGGTTGTAATACTACACGACTGGAACAAAGCTAAGTTAATCTTACTCTACTGTGGCCAAATGGTGAGGTTAGAAAAACGTGGTCTCTCTTTGTACAGAAGGAGGATTCCTTTGTGTAGATACGTCTCTTTAGAGCGCAGCTCGTGCAGTTGTAGGCGGTGAGGCTGTAAGCAGAGAGAGCGAAATCAAATCTTGAACACTAGTTTTATTAAGATGACGTCATCAGTCATAGGCCGCTTTTGACCAATGACGTTTGAGATTGAGTCCATGGCCGGGACTTCGGTCCGGCTGTGAAGCATTCTGGGAAACCGAGTTTAATGTCTCATCTTTGATCATAGAACAAAGGGCCATGCTGTCTCTGCCGCCATTTTCAGTGGGGCAAGGCAATACACCAAGCAACCCCACCGAGAGCGAGAACCACATTATAGTGACTACGAGGAGGTTACCCCATGTGACTCTACCTTCCCTAGCAACCGGCCAATTTGGTTGCTTAGGAGAACTGTCTGGAGTCACTCGGCACGCCCTGGATTCGAACTCGTGAGTTTAAATATATTTGGCTAAGGTGTACGTAAACTTCTGACTTAAACTGTATACAACACATTTGTGAAACATTATAAAAAGTATCCCTATATATATACACTACCGTTCAAAAGTTTGGGGTCACCTAAACAATTTTGTGTTTTCCTGAAAAGTCACACTTATTCACCACCATACGTTGTGAAATGAATAGAAAATAGAGTCAAGACATTGACAAGGTTAGAAATAATGACTTGTATTTGAAATAAGATTTTTTTTACATCAAACTTTGCTTTCGTCAAAGAATCCTCCATTTGCAGCAATTACAGCATTGCAGACCTTTGGCATTCTAGCTGTTAATTTGTTGAGGTAATCTGGAGAAATTGCACCCCACGCTTCCAGAAGCAGCTCCCACAAGTTGGATTGGTTGGATGGGCACTTCTTGCGTACCATACGGTCAAGCTGCTCCCACAACAGCTCAATGGGGTTCAGATCTGGTGACTGCGCTGGCCACTCCATTACCGATAGAATACCAGCTGCCTGCTTCTGCTCTAAATAGTTCTTGCACAATTTGGAGGTGTGTTTAGGGTCATTGTCCTGTTGTAGGATGAAATTGGCTCCAATCAAGCGCTGTCCACTGGGTATGGCATGGCGTTGCAAAATGGAGTGATAGTCTTCCTTATTCAGAATCCCTTTTACCCTGTACAAATCTCCCACCTTACCAGCACCAAAGCAACCCCAGACCATTATATTACCTCCACCATGCTTAACAGATGGCGTCAGGCATTCTTCCAGCATCTTTTCATTTGTTCTGCGTCTCACAAACGTTCTTCTTTGTGATCCAAACACCTCAAACTTGGATTCATCTGTCCACAACACTTTTTTCCAGTCTTCCTCTGTCCAATGTCTGTGTTCTTTTGCCCATCTTAATCTTTTTCTTTTATTGGCCAGTCTCAGATATGGCTTTTTCTTTGCCACTCTGCCCTGAAGCCCAGAATCCCGCAGCCGCCTCTTCACTGTACATGTTGACACTGGTGTTTTGCGGGTACTATTTAATGAAGATGCCAGTTGGGGACCTGTGAGGCGTCTGTTTCTCAAACTAGAGACTCTAATGTACTTATCTTCTTGCTCAGTTGTGCAACGCGGCCTCCCACTTCTTTTTCTACTCTGGTTAGAGCCTGTTTGTGCTGTCCTCTGAAGGGAGTAGTACACACCGTTGTAGGAAATCTTCAATTTCTTAGCAATGTCTCGCATGGAATAGCTTTCATTTCTAAGGACAAGAATAGACTGTCGAGTTTCAGATGAAAGTTCTCTTTTTCTGGCCATTTTGAGCGTTTAATTGACCCCACAAATGTGATGCTCCAGAAACTCAATCTGCTCAAAGGAAGGTCAGTTTTGTAGCTTCTGTAACGACCTAAACTGTTTTCAGATGTGTGAACATGATTGCACAAGGGTTTTCTAATCATCAATTAGCCTTCTGAGCCAATGAGCAAACACATTGTACCATTAGAACACTGGAGTGATAGTTGCTGGAAATGGGCCTCTATACACCTATGTACATATTGCACCAAAAACCAGACATTTGCAGCTAGAATAGTCATTTACCACATTAGCAATGTATAGAGTGTATTTCTTCAAAGTTAAGACTAGTTTAAAGTTGTCTTCATTGAAAAGTACAGTGCTTTTCCTTCAAAAATAAGGACATTTCAATGTGACCCCAAACTTTTGAACGGTAGTGTATATATATATATATATATATATATATATATAAACCTAAAAATATGTATATAACTGTGTTTTCACAGTCATTGTTTAAAATAATTTTCTTCTATCGCTTTGCGATTTTCCAAGAGAGATTTGGATTGAGTCTTGCTCATTTGCTCTTCCTTGCATTACCTGATCTCATCCTTGAATTCTGCACTATGAACTTAAACCAAATTTAGCAACCTGAAAATGACCTAAATTCCACCACTTGAATCAGGGATGCAAACTCATGAGTAGAAAAAAAGATGAAAGTCATAGGCAGGAGTTAAGATGTATAATTTCAGTTGATTTGTTTGTTGTATTTAAAATTGCTAGTTACGTATGTAACTGTGGTTCTGTGAATTCCATCCATAGGTGGTGCTAATCACTAGTGATTATCAAAGCACCAGCAAAATAGGTCGAGATAATGACAAATTCACATGGTGACTTGGGCTGAGCCCTGAAGGATATAAATTGCAGTAGCTCAGCTCTCTACCTCTGTACGACTTTCTTGCTTTTTGCAAGTGATTAAGAACTCTGGTGGTCATCCGGAATTCACAGAACCACAAATACATATGTAACGAGCGTTCCGTTTCATTCCTCCTGACCACCAGAGGCGGTGCTAAGTAGTTGATGACCCATACCAACATAATCATGAAGAACGCCACCCACCTGAGAGTACTCTCAGGGGCGGCTGTGGCTCAGCCGCTAATTGCAGGGTTTGATTCCCGGCCCACATGACTCCACATCCCAAAGTGTCCTTGGGCAAGACACTGAACCCCAAGTTGCTCCCAATGGCAGGTTTGTGCCTTGCATGGCAGCTCTGCCGCCATTGGTGTATTAGTGTGAATGGGACAGAGTGTAAAGAGCTTTGGTAAACTCTAAGGTTAAAAAAGGCGCTATATAAGTGCAGACCATTTACTCAGGTCCACTCCTGATGAACTGCAGAGCTCATGGCATGAGGAGTGGTGACAATCACCATGTAGAACCATGCAAAAGTACATGGAGAAGCCCAGGTAGTGGCAGCGCAGCTGTCAGCCAGGGAGACTTCTCTGAAGGATGCCCATGAAGAGGAAATAGCCCTGGTGGAATGGCCAGACAAACCATCAGGCAATGGTTTCTGGGCCTTCCTGTAGTCCAAAATAATACCTCCACAATCCAATGTGATTACCTCTGCTTTTAGATGAGCGCACCTCTCCTCACACGACCATAAGAGATAAAGAGCTGATCAGACGGTTGCATCCACATACTGTCTCAAGGTAAGTAAAAGACACATTAGGTAAGCCCTCGAATCATCAAGAGTCTGAAGAGGATAGAAAAGTAGCCAGGACTATGGACTGATTAATAAACTCTGGTAGGATGACTCTGGGGAAAAAAAAACTGATTGGGCAAAAGCACAACCCCCAGAGACCTCCAGCAACCAACACATAGACAAAACATGCAGCTTAATCACTCATTTAGAGGACACTATAGCCAACTATATGGAAAAAACGTTTAAGCTCAGCATTCTGCAGAGGCTCAAATGGGGACGAGCACAGGGATGAAAGCATGAGAGGTAAATCCTTTATGGTACTACAGGGATTCTGGGCTGGTCTTAAGCAACTCCAGAAAACTGTATATGAGCCTATGAAATCTGAGAGAAGAACCGTAAACTAGGACATGATGGGCAGAAATGGCAGCCACATATACTTTCAGTGTGGAGGCTGCCTTGCCTTTATCCAAAAGATGCTGAAGGAAGCTTAAATCTCCAGGAACCTCACATATTGCAGGATCAATTTCCCTGGTCCCTGCACCATGTGGAAAAAAGGTTCTAACAAGCTGCATAGAGCTGCCTTGAGGAAGTAGCCCTAGTACTATAAATAGTGTTAATGATGCAGGCTCTTATGCTTGTTAGAACCTTTTTTCCACATGGTGCAGGGACCAGGGAAATTGATCCTGCAATATGTGAGGTTCCTGGAGATTTAAGCTTCCTTCAGCATCTTTTGGATAAAGGCAAGGCAGCCTCCACACTGAAAGTATATGTGGCTGCCATTTCTGCCCATCATGTCCTAGTTTACGGTTCTTCTCCTAAAGAGGAGGACTGGACCCAGAGGCCAAACCCAGGTGTCAGATGCAGCTGTACAGCTGGGAAAGGAGATCCCTCCTGAGGGGAAGTTGCCATGGACTGCCTGCTAAAAGCTTCCACAGCAGAGTTAACCAAGGCCTGGCTGGCTACCGTGGTGCCACCAGGAGCAATCTGTGATTGTATAGAAAGACCCTGTGCAATGTTTACCACAACAGTGGAATAAGGAAATGCACAAACCAGAGAGTTCTGCCATTCGTTAGACAGTGCATCCTGACCCAAGGGGCTGGATGCCTTGGTCTTTGCAAACCACAAGCGAAAATGAGTGGTTGCCTCTGACACAAAAAGATCCACCTCTGCCTAATTCCCAGAACTACCTCTGGATGGAGCCTCTTGGGTGAATCCGGCCCCTAAGTGCATCTGCTACCTGGGAGACCCCAGAAGATAAACCGCTCTAAATGAGGCAAGTCGGAGCATACACGTTGTAAGAATCTTGTGAGTGAGTTGTAGGGACTTGCTGGACTTTGTGCAGCCTTGACGGTTCAAGTGGAACACTGTTGAGGTGTTGTCGGACCGGACCAACACACAACGCTCCTCTAGGATTGTTATGAAATACTACAGGGCCAGGTAAACCGCACACAGCTCCAACAGATTGATATTGTCTGAGCAGGTGTCCATCGGCCACAGATGCCCCTCTGGTTCCATGTTGCTCCCCAACCTGTAAGGGAAGTGTCCTCCATGCAACAAGATGTAATTACACCCAGAGGCACCCTAGCCACCAAGAACTTCACCTGAGTCCACCGCTGTAATGTGCAAACACAGTGGTTAGAGATTACAATCAGATGATGGTGATGTCTGATGGGACTCAAACGTAAGCTTTTGTTCCACCTCTGGTGTGGTCTGAGGTGGAGTACACTCGCCTATCAACTGCATGCCTATCAACTGCAGCAGCACCCCATACTGCAGGGAGACCGGGGCAGACCACTGTTGTGGTTCCCTGCCGACTGTCAATGAGATGGCTGAAAGCCCCTAGCATCCTCGATAACATGAGACCTATGTGAGGCCTGTGACTGCTGGTTAGGGGGTTGACAGTTGTGTTGTTCAGGCACTGCATAGCGATGGCAAGCTTTAGCGATCGGTAACCTAAACGTAGGATTACGCTGCACCTGTCTCAGCTGACGAGAAGCCTGTGACAATTTCACCTTCCTTTCTAGCAGTTCCAGGACGTTCGGTCTAAAGAGTTGAACAGAAACATTGGGAGGATCATTAGGGGTTTTTGTAGTCCTCAAGCAGCCTTGCTTTCAAATTTTCTGCACGTTATGTAAGCAACAGACTTTAAGGAGCGAATCTATGCACCTGCACTGTACTCTGGGACAGCGTACATTGCCTCACAAAGCCTCCTCAGGGGACACCACCAAGGCTGCGATAGGCTGTTCAATTTCAGGCATACAACCCGCGCCAATAGAATACACTTAACACACTCTCTACATACAATTACGGTCATGTGGGACAATTCTTACCGATATATACTGGAGGATGCTACCACCGTGAGCATAGTGCACCGTGATCTGACACACTTTGGCAGGACTGAACAGCATCACTGACTCAGGGTTCCCACTCTATTCACGGCACAATTTTCCAGGACATTTTATGTACCCATTGGTGTAACATTAAAGCAAAAAACACACAAGAGGTCATGATGCACTGTATATTGTGGCTACTGAATGGTTCTTTTTTTCCCGAATTCCATATTTGAACAGTTTAACATTTTATTATCAAAACGGTCAAAGTATAATTTTTCAACATAACCGCATTATTTTTGTCAAATGAAGTGCTGCACAACATAACAGATGCAAGATATTGCTTAAACTCATTATTAGTATTTAATCACAGTAAACATTAAAGGTGCTGTAAGCGATTTTAGCCATTCTAGAATTTCCACAACCTGAGCAGTTGGGTTAGCCACGCCCCCTTTCCCCAAAACGCTGTACTCCAAAGATATCAAATGAGCTTTATTAAGACCGTCAAGAGCAGCTGTCAAAAACAACAGCAGCAAAATAGGGCCCTCAACTGACAACTGTTATGAGCAACATGGTATAAAAATGTGGAGGCTTCACACTATTCTCCGCGGCATACAAGCACAACTCACTACACACCCCACCAAGAGCGAACCATATTGTAGTGACCACAAGGAGGTTACCCCATGTGAATCTACCCTTCCTAGCAACCGGGCTAATTTGGTTACTTAAGAAACCTGGCTGGAGTCACTTAGCACGCCCTGGACTCGAACTCACGACTCCAGGGGTGGTTGTCAGTGTCTTTACTCGCTGAGCTACCCAGGCCCTGATGAATTGCTGAAAATTAATGAATAAATTAAAGGCTTGGAATGTGAATTCATAAAAATAAAATCTGTGGTTCGACCATCGTCATTTGTAGTTAACACAACAAAAACAAGATCTGATGAATTTAATCTGACACCACGCATTTCCTTTTACATGAATCAATACATCACATCCATCCCTTGTATGTTTTCTAGCCAAAGCCTCTATCCCACCCACTCACTCACCCACTCACTTGGGTGACTCGTAGAGTGGTACAGTTCTGATGTGGAGTTTCTGGATCTCATCAATGGTCAGAGTGCTGTTGTTAGCCAGAGCTAAACTGAAATACCAGGACAAAATTACACTTATGATTCCAGACATAAACAAATGTATTCTAAAACATGTCCTTTTCATACATTAATGCAAAATAAAACCCATCATCACAATGAGCATGTAAATGAAACTTTAAGAGGTGCACTCAGTCATTTGTCCTATGTCACTATGCAGTGACATCTGGTGTATCAGCAGAAGTTTATTTTCCTATGCTGGTTGTGCTGTTAATATGACTTGGGGGCTTTTTAAGCTTTTAACATATTTTTTATTTTTTTTTATATACATTTTTAATGCAGTTCTCTTTGCTCTACAAATCACCATTTCATTTCATTTTTAATATGTTAATTGTACGCTGAGATCAAAAATATCCAAAGCTCGATGTCAATCAAAAATTAATTGTACACAAAACCTTTTATCTTATTGGGGGGGGGGCAAACAAATGTGAGAACAAAAATTGAACAGGCCCATAGAAATGCATTTTGCCAAAAAATGTTTTTTTGCAAAATGTCACTCTTGGTGCGAGTTTGAGTTGTTGTACCTGTCAGGGTATCCCTCAGAGTTTAGGGGGCACATGTAGTTCACCTCTTTAAGATTGACATTAGAGAACACCAGTTTGTGGTTGCTGGAGTAGATGACGGTGGGTCGGTCTGAACAGGCGAACACATTTGATGTGGAGAGCGAGCGAAACGTGCGCAGAACCGTTGGCTGAGTGCCAAGAGTCACCTTCTTACGTTCACTTAAAACTCCTGCAAAGAAAAATCACTCTCAGATCTGCAAAAGCTTCTGCATTATTACACTGTGTCCCCTGTCCTGAAAACAAACTATAATGTGCTAACAAACTCTAAATGGAACAATTCTTGCAACACTCACTGAATGAGAAACAAGAACAGTTTGAATCAATGAATCTTTTCAACAATTATGGATAGACACTGCACATAAAAAAATAATCTGCACGGTTGAATCATTTACAGTAAGACCAACAACGTTTACGAAGAAAGTACATTTTAATTTCATAAAAGTTCTCCAAAAAAGTGTTTAGAGAAACAAATTTGATTTTTATTGTGGTTGGGTGTTGGTGTGTGTGTGTTTGTTTAACCTGTTTGAATTTCCAGTCAGAAGTAGAAGAGTGCACCATCTCCCAGAGCACACAGAAGATAATGAGTGCCCTCAAAAGTCGTCATGAGGATTGAACGAGGAATGATCTCTACAAAACACAGACACCATAAAACGTAACAAAAAACAAACAAAAAAGCTAATTTAATGAAATGGGGCACTGAGTTTGACATCTGTGGATTAGAGCACAAGAGTTTAATATTATGGGTCCTCTTTTAAAAGCACGATGCCTTATGCGCAGCGCTATGTGATTCGTCATTAGGACTGCACGATTTGGACAAAAAGTCATATTGCGATTATTTTGAAAAATATTGTGATTTGAACTGCGATTATGATGGTATTGCTTTCCACATGTTCTACTACAAAAAGGCTGCTGGGGGTTTCACACTTGAGCCCTCTTAAAAAGAACCAAACTGAAACCTTTTTTCAGTTCAACCACAAACAAATAAATATATAAACAGTGAAACAAAGTCTTCTTCATATTCAAATGTTACGATCCACTGTGTACCTGTTTTTGTCCATTTTGTGATAGGGTCTCAGCACTCTAATCATCATCATTATCATTCGTTTTTGAAAGTCAACTTGAATATTAGTGATGCTCCAATCAGGATTTTAACATCCGATACCGATTTCCAATTTTCTTTTCATCTCATCAATCGATGCTGATCATTTAACTTTCTATCAGCAGCTCTGTAAAAACTGGTTATATGTAAGCTTTCTGCTCAAAGTCACTGTTAACTACATTTCCCTGTTGGTTAAAACATAGTTGTTGCCTAGTTTTTGCTATCAAAAATAATGTTGGTTGATTGAATAATACTATAAACACAAAATATAATTTATAATATAAATGTTACTCTTTATTCTAGGTCTTAAAAACTAGTTAGCTTATACAAATTATTCTTTACTG
The DNA here is from genome assembly GCA_032164185.1 of Moxostoma hubbsi. NCBI lineage: Eukaryota > Metazoa > Chordata > Actinopteri > Cypriniformes > Catostomidae > Moxostoma > Moxostoma hubbsi. The sequence goes on from JAVLUX010000019.1 coordinate 42,967,523, forward strand.
TATATAAGATAGTCCTAAAGAATGAGGCTTAATGTCAAACTGAAGTTGAATTGATAACCCATTGGTGTAATTACATTTAAAGTGAAAATTTTGGTTAGTTTATCTCCATTTCATTTAATAATTTTTATTAAATTTAATTTAGTAATGCATTATAGTATAGTAACTAAATATTGACTATAGATTTATATGTACTTTTCTTCCTTTTTATTTTGTTGGACGTTGGTAATATTAGTTTCCCTTTTACTTGTTTCCGCTGAGAGTGTAATTAGTGTGACACGCTCTCTCGTGAGGTAAACAAATAACAGGAGAATGGAGGAAGACAAGTTTCTGGAAATATCTGGAAAAATCGTGCAACAAAAACCACTTGACTTGACTTGACTCTACATGTGTTACTGTTAATGCTGTTTGCTCAGCAATCAATTATTAAAGTTGTTTGAATTATACCACATCTTGTATCCGCGTTATTATTATGATACCTGTGCCTTGCGGAGACTGAGATGCTACTACCGCAGATAATAATAAAAACGCTTCACGCAGGAAAAAGCGTTTAGCAGAATATTTAATTCATTAATTAATTAGCAGCCCTTCCAGTTTAATAATCGCACAAGGTCATATTGAGGTTTCGATTTTATTTTGATTAATCGTGCAGCCCTATTTGTCATGTGCGCAAATTCAGTGGGCATGACCATGAAGTTTTTATATTTTCGTGCAAGCTAAGCCTAGGCACAAGTGGGTTGGGTCAAGTGCAATTTAATTGATTTTATTTTTATTAACTTTACAGCCCTAAACTTATCACATGCATTAACTTTCTGCCCTACTTTAAAGTATTCATGAAATACTGCATATTGATTATAAATTATTAATCCTTATTAAATTCAAGTTCAAACAAAATCTGTGTCTCAGCTTTTACCTTCAGAATATCCGATGAGTTCTGATAAACGCAAACGTCCTCTGATGTCTTTTTTTACATACATGGACATCTGAATTCCTTGTTGTTGTCTCTCACAATTGTCACTCATTAACCACATTTCCAGTATTGGGCCAAATGAGGACATGCTAGTGTGTGCCAGGGCCAGTTGCGTTCCCACTGTCAATTCCGGGGCTTCATCGTGCCTCCTCTGGGCATTTTCAGGGCCAACGGTCTTGCGCCAAACAAGGCCAACTGGGTATTGAGGTAGGTTCAATGTCAAAGTTTCACAGAAGTTCCAAGTTAATCTTAATCCTGGAATTCCACAACGTCATAAATTGAAAGACTTCGGTGCCAGTGAGTCTCACATCTGGGCAATAAAACTAACAAGGAGACTTGTCTAGATCCCATATGACTTGATAACTTCTGTGCAAAGAGGCCCTAATTTCAAAAGGTCAAAGCAATAAAAGACAGAACAAACACTCTTGGAGTTCCCAAGAGACTCGGGACACACAAGATTCTGTCCGCTGATATAAACCAATTTGCAACACTTAGACTCATCAGATCACGTGATATCGCGATCATTGTTCAGCAAAAAGCACCTTAAAAAAGGATTCAGAAACATCTCAAACTAAGTCACAGTACTTTGCTAAATCAATCCTATAAAATATACAAGACCGCATGGACCAACAGGATATCTACACTTGCTAGATAATTCTGACAATTGCTTTGAACTGTGGTAACTTGTATAACTGACAAATTAATGATTATAGCCTGATATACCTCTTGTATAACCAAGAAATTAACCAGTATGATTTGTAACCAGGGATTTTCATGTTTTGTCACCTACACATATAATATTTGCGTATATATTGTGTAAGAATTGTGAATGTAAAATTTGGTATGCAAATGCTTGCTTGGTTACATGAAAGCTGATGACAATGAATATCATGTCTCTTGTACCATTCTCAAGATATAAATGTTCATGTATAAATATGCACTATTTGAGCGTGAGATTAGTAAGAATCAGAAACAAAGGACCATAAAATCAACTGTCGGAATGGACAGCACCAGTCGACCATGTGACTCGGAAAAGTCACTTCTAATTGGCCCAGGACACCTTTGGGGGATGTGGCCAATTTCAGTTCAAATGTCTCCAAACAGGAAGAACACTTTCCTCTTGCTCGTCATCTCTCGTCTCTTCCCTTCTGCACTCTCTGCTCTGGCTCTTCCCTCATGGTCTTTGGATCTCTTCGGAACCAAATCCATGCCATGTGAGGTCCAAGGAAGCTCAGGACTTGAAGTCCCGAGGAAGCCTCTCAATCTCTACTGTCCATGAGAAGGCCTCGCATCAAAGCCAAACTTTCGACCAAGAGCCAAGAACCAAGCAACACATAGAATGCAAGGAAACACCACGACACGCAAGTACATCTCCAATATTGTGCAATATAAGTGCTGCTGTATTAGTTAAATATATTGGGTTAGCAAATCGATGTAGACTCAAATAAGGGTAAATGGTTCTTCAGGCATTGTCAACAGACTCCAAAGTTAATTTTCACTGTATTGATCATTTATTTCACATTCTGTCACTCTTCTCACCAACCTGCCTCATGTATATATGTGTTAGATTAGAAGTATGTTTAGAATAGCAAAAAAGTTTGTCTGTATTCAAAGATGATTTGACTGTGGTATACTTTGATAATCTCACCCCGGTTTCTAAAAGATTTAGCTTAAATCCTGTACCTAAATACGTGTGATTAAATACGTGTGATTATTTTCAATAAGTCATGAGAATAATATTACTCCAATAAGTGAGTTACTCATAATTCCCTTATTAAAGCTAATTCCTTACAGTAGAAATTGTGAGCGGACACAACGAGACGTGTATTACAATTTTTAATGGTGGAGAATTTTATTCAGACAATTAATCTTGTTATTTGTCATTTATCTAATTTATAATGGTTGTCAAACAGGACTAATTCTATTATATATTTAATTACATAATAATGCAGAATAAGGAGCTTAATTTAATTCATAGCTCACATTTAAAGACCCTAAATTCCCTTACATATAATGGTGTGAGAATATGGGCACTTTAACTGTCTAAATTCATCAGTACCAAATATCCTACAACATATGGCGTGCACACATGCACGCATGCCTTCAGACAATTAGCCTCTGATAGGTGAAAATTGGTAATCAATCCCAGAACAACAGCAAAGGACCTTGTGAAGATGCTGGATGAAACAGATAGACAAGTATCTATATCCACAGTAAAACGAGTAGTATATCAACATAAAATGTAACGCTGCTCAGCAAGGAAGAAGCCACTGCTCCAAAACTGCCATAAAAAAAGCCAGGATATGGTTTGCAAGTGCAAATGGGGACATGTCCTCTGGTCTAATGAAACAAAAATGTAATTGTTTGGCCATAATGACCATCGTTATGTATGGAGGAAAAAGGGTGAAGCTTGCAAACCGAAGAACACCATCACAACTGTGAAGCATGGGGGTGGGAGCATCATGATGTGGGGGTGCTTTGCTGAAAGAGGGACTGGTGCACTTCACAGAATAGATGGCATCATGAAGGAAAATTATGTGGATATTTTGAAGAAACATCTCAAGAATCAACCAGGTTAAAAGCTTGGTCGCAAATGGGTCTTCCAAATGGACAATGACCCCATGCATCCCTCCAAAGTTGTGGCAAAATGGCTTAAGGACATTAAATTTAAGTTACTGGAGTGGTCATCACAAAGTCCTGACCTCAATCCGATAGAAAATATGTGGACAGACCTGAAAAAGCATGTGTGACCAAGGAGGCCTACAAACCTGACTCAGATACACCAGTTCTGTCTGTAAGAATGATCCAAAAAACCAGCAACTTATTGTGAGAAGCTTGTGGAAGGCCAAAACGTTTGACCCAATTTAAAGAATTTAAAGGCAATGCTTTCAAATACTAACTAAATGTATGTAAACTTCTGACCCACTGGGAATGTGATAAAAGAAATAAAAGCTGAAATAAATAATTCTCTCTACTATATTCTGACATTTCACATTCTTTAAATAAAGTAATGATCCTAACTGACCTAAGACAGGGAATGTTTTCTGATGATCAGGAATTGTGATAAACTTTAAATGAATGTTAAAAAGTTTAAATGTATTTGGCTAAGGTGTATGTAAACTTATGCCTTCAATTGTATACAAACAGGGTTCCTACAGCTTAAGGCAAGTTAGATTTAAGCCTTTTTTAATGCCACATGGAATGAAATTTAAGACAAACTTTAAAATAGCCAAAATTGAAGAAAAAATACTTAGGGTTAGGGACAATTTTGCCCAAATGTTTATTGAAACATTACTTTTTTTGCTTTTGTGAAAAAGTTATATCTACTTCAAATGTTGATTTTTTTTTTAAACACGTTCTAGAGTGGAAAACAATAACATAAATCAACAATCATGAATCATCAGTAAAAAGACACAATTTGATGAGAACTATAATTCTTGTATTCGTTATGAGCCTTAAATGGCGGTATGCATTTAATGCATATTCAAAATACAAAACTAAATACTAAATAGCCAATAATAACATGTCACTTAAATGTGTCGGATTAAGTCTCAACTCCCTCATTTGACTTGTATGATTGGTGTTTTTTCACTGTGTTCAGACACCACAGTACCTCAACTTTCAGTGTAGGCATACACCCGGATGTTATCCAGAGATCTGTTGCTGCTTACCCTTTTGCTGGTATCAGATATGGGGGTAGAGGCATGGAGGAGACGAGGGTAGAACAGAACTGGAAAATACCAGCCGTTTGTTGGTGGGTTGACTTGGAAGCTTTGTTTTCTCACTCTGCATGTGGGATTCCACAGCCTTGATTCCCATTGTGCCGTTTGAAACACTTCCTGCACAAACTACACTGTGCCTCGTACACATTGCCTGGTACCGGTTTCAGACATGCCACGAAATCTTGGTTGAATAGCCAGTTTTCTGCACATCCCCATGTCGTCGCTAGCTAGCAGACAGTGCATCTGCTCTGAGTATCCCAGCCGCAAACAAAATATGAGTGTTGTTGGTTCCGCTATCCTAATCTGCGAAACGTTAATGTGAGAGGTATTTGGCAAATTATACACAAAATAAAAAAAATGATTTTACCAATTATTTTGAGATTTAAAATTGCAACGTCAGGAAAAAAAATGACTTGGAAACAATGCCTTACAATGCCCATGCCTTAGAATTTTTAAGACTTTTGAAAGATTCATTGAAGACATTTTAATACCAATTTAGGCCTTATTTTTAGATTAATGAATTCAATGCCTTTTAAGGATCCACAGGAACCCTGTGTAAATATTATCAAGCTTTTGACACTTGGGACAATAGACATTTTTCACAAAATGTGATGCATTTCTGCCTTATTTAGCAAAATATGACAATTTATTTTAATAGAGAGTGTAAATTTACAGAGTTCCCACTCTTTTCAAGCCACAATTTTCCAGGACATTTCCAGGACATTTTATGCACCCAACAAGTGGAATATGTAAACAAAAACACGTGTTCATTTAAATCAAGCTTTATTTAGCAGTTTGTGTGTTTTTGACAGAAGTCACTCACCTCCAGATAAGCAGCATGCTCCATGGCATAATGTAATTATTAATCCCTGTAAAGCAGTAATTTAATTAAATAAATGCATAGTCAGTATGTGCTGTGCTCTCCGTCTCAGCTATCTCACACATACAAGCAAACACATGATGATCACAATGAGGTGTTTTCATGTATGAGCGGCCGGCTCTACACATTCATTTTGAAGCGTGCATCACTTGCAGATTATTTATTCAATTAAATCATACACTTTTATAGTTTAATTATCACACTAGGACATATCACAATTTTAAAATGTACATTCAAACATTCATTTGTCCAAATACAGCATGTCATATTCCATGACATTCTGCGATTTATTGCTAATGGCATTTTTATGACTATATTCCATGTTTTCTGCATACTACATGTTGTAACTGTGGTATAAGATGACTCCGATCATAGAATTACTGAAAATTAATTCACATTCCAAGATGTTCATCACGCTACGAACCCAGTGTGAATTATTTAAAAAAAAATTATTTAAATCAGTGTTCCCACTGTCATCATTGTCTAAAGTTTATAACTCACAGGGATGCAAACTCATGAGGCTCAAAAAAGTTGAGACAATCACTAATCCACGGACATGTTTTCTGGGGTAATTTATTTGAAAGAATAAGCTAAAAGCACCAACTTAAGCTATCTTAATGATTCAATGATAGAAAATGATCTGCACAATTGTGTAGAATTAGCTGCAAAAATGTGTGGCTTGCTTCTGTTTCACAAATATGTTCAGATTCAATAAAAGAATAGAAAATGGCTATTATTCCCCACAAACTTTGCTTTTGTGACCAAGACCAGAACATTACATATAGATACATTACATATAAGTGTCGAGTAAACTTGGGAGTAACTTCTAGAATTTTCTAGAAATTTCCAGTAACATAAATAGTAGTATAAATACAGCGGCCTTAAGCCCACCAGTTCAGTTTAGTTCCAGCTGCCTAAGTGGATACATATCAAGACCTTGCTGGAAGCCTTGAAGTATGATGAGTATGGTTGGGAGGTCATAGGAGACTTCAAAATGGTGACATTCCTCATGGGTCTCCAAGGCGGTTTTATCAAGTTTCCCTGCTATCTTTGCCTTTGGGCACCAAGGCGCACTGCCACTGCGGACCGAGTTCTTTGTGGGGAGGAACAACGTCAAATGGGATTCACTGGTGGACCCCTGGAAGGTGCCGATGCCACCACTGCACATCAAATTGGGCCTTATAAAACAATTTGTCAGAGCTCTAGATAAGAAGTAGGCAGTCTTCAAATACCTTTAAGATTTCTTCCCTAAGCTGTCCGAGGCAAAGGTCAAATCCGGTGTCTTCGTCGGAGCACAGATAAAGATCCTGGAGAGCAATGAATTCCCCAAGAAGCTGACTAGTAGCTTCTTAAAAAGCTCATGATTTGCAGCTGCAGTATCAAATTTGTTTATTTGACTCCTATTCAGAGTCAGATCGTTACCATGTTTTTGTGCTTGTAACGGAAACCTTGCTAGCAACACAGTCAAATGGTTATATTAATATTTTCCAGGACATATCATTATTTTTCCAGGACATATATGTATTTTTCGAATTTTCCATGACTGGAAAACTGCATTGCAAAATTCCAAGTTTCCATGATGTGAGGGAACCCTGATTTATAACATTAAACTTTGTGTTATATTACCCTGGAATTAGTGTTAAAAAATTAATTACCACAGCTGCAAGGATGTTTCTATTACAGCTGCTGAGAAGGTGACAGTAAATGTGTTATCTTCTCCCATCTGACTGTCTTTATCCACCATTCTATTTTTTTTCTTTTGGAAAGTCATTCAAAATGTAATAGTGGATTTTTTCTTTTGGTCATGGAGCAAATGGGTAAGTGAAAATTAGATTTGCTGTAATCTCCCATTCACCGCTGTCGAAGTGTGTTTACTTCCATGTTCCAAAACCTGGTGAGTGAAAAAGGTTTATTTACTTGTACACAACTATTACACAAGGTGCAAATATTCATTGATGCTCAAAAAGGCAACACATTACTATATGCAGACTATATGTTAGGGCTGGGCAATAAAATGGTATCGGTATTTACCAACGGTACACCTTTATCGATAACAATATAAAACATTTAGGTATAATGCTTGATAGTTTCATCTAAATGCATTTGAATGTAAATAGACATTTAGTTTGGTTGCATGAACAACCCTCAAGCATGCACCGTCCCTGGATCATAAACAGCCTATCATATGGCTTGATAAAGGAGCGTGCTACGAGTGCCAAGCAAACAGCCATTAACAAGTTGCGTTGCTGTGGTTTTCGGTTGCGCTATCGCCATGTGACTTCGGAACACATGCGAAAATGAGTGCGCGCCTGCCGGCGATGAAGAGATTATGAGTACAAAAAAAGACATGTCAGCTTGACAGTGACGCAGTTTTTTGGTTTCTTTACGTCTGACCAACATCAGAACACCGTGTGTGTAAGCTTTGGAAAAAAAAAAAAACGTCTCGGCCAAGTACGGAAACCCAAGCAACTAATTATTTCATCACTTTAACAGCTTCCAACATTTGGAATATGCAGCATGTCATCCGCCACAACCTACATCTACCTCACCTCAACAAACAACCCACAAGAAGTCCATGATGGAGAGGTACTCGGCAACAATGCCTTATGTGAAATCCTCCAAATGATATTTGTAACATTTTATTTATTAAGTTCAATAGTTTCTTTAACACATGTATTTAATCTTCATATAAGATATAAGAAAGAAGATAGTTGTTTACATTTTATTTAGTTTTTGACTGTTAAAACTAAAATATATTTTTTATTTACATTAATAGAGTGGGTAAATTACAAATACAGTGGTTAAATTAAAACCTTTTTTCTACTGGTTTTTGTTTAAAAGAGGTTATTAAAATGTATCAATAATTATAGATACTGAATAATATGAAACATTATACCGTGATACATTTTTTAGCTGTATCGCCCAGCCCAACTAGTATATGTAAATATCTGTAATGTAGCTTCTGAAGAGCAGTACTAAATAAAACAAATATTTTATCTCTTATATTTATATAACTTATGAAAGGGGTGTGAACAATTATGAGACAAAGGGAATGCAAACTTATCTTCTCAACTATTCTGGTTATTACACCTTCGATTAATGGGTTATCAGCTGTCTTTTCTTCGGCTCCTTAATGTTTCGGCTATTTATGTGCACACAATCTCGTGAACTAATCCTAAACTCAGGATCAAATTCTAAGTTGACAGAGGAGGTTTATATTGAGTGTTGTGGTACCATTTAAACTGGGTTGGATTAGTTTGCTTTTGTCAACTTAAAACCGATCTAATTAATCAGAGTTTGTTCAACAAGCTTTGCGGTACAGGCCCGTGGTGGATTAAGCAGACTACATTATACTACATATGTAAAAGCAGAAATTTTGTAACAGCCTGCCTGTTTGCCGAATTTATTCTCTGGTGTGACAAATGTGAAATCTCACCTCCTCCCAGCATCTTTTTATGCAGTGTGCTGAAGCAGGGTAATTTGAGCAGACGAGCTGAGATGTCTGTCCAGAGCCCAACCGCACAGATGCTAGACTCGCCTGCGCAGTCACCCAGAGGAGTAATGTCCAGACACGCAACCTCATGCTCCATCTCTGTACAACTGCAGGAGACAACACACACAAATACAGATTTGAAAAATAACAACATTGCTTTCAAACATATTTATGAAAACAGCCTGTGGGTGGTACATTTTGGGTGAACCTAAAGAGGACTGAGTTTAATTCTTCTAGGATATAATAGGCATATCTTTCTACTAGGGCTGTGACGATACCAAAATTTCAGTAGTCGGTACCAATACCACAAAAATTTCACAATTCTCTATACCAATTTTGAAAGAAAAAAAAAAAGGAAGGAAAAAAAGTAATATAATATTGAACACACTGCCTTTAGCCTATTTAACAAAAGTTAAATGTATCAATTTTATAATACATTAAAACAATAGGAAAGTGAACCAATTAAGGCCACGTACCATGTAAGCTCATATACGGTTTTATTTTGAAAAAAGACAGAAAGCAAGAGGAAAACAAAATGTTGCAGAGGAAATGCACAAATTTGTTGGTGTAATTTTACTTTTTATTTGGAGCTAATCAAATATATTGATCGGCCATATTGGAAGTTGTTCCAAAACTTCACTGTTTTTAATGGCCTCAAAAAAAGCAATTTTTCTGGAGTCAGATGAACAAACCAGGTGAGTTATGATAAAAAAAAATAATAAAAAAAGACATTAATAAACCAAATGATCATTGATTTTTATCATCTTTGTATTAAACCGCAATGAAAAGATGGATTTCATGAGTTTCTGGAGTTACTGCAGGACAAAGTTTAGAAGAAAATAAAGGAATAAAAACAGTTGAACGGAATAATTGAAAATATTTAAGAAGCTTCTTGAGCTCAAACAAGATTTAGTGCTCTGTCTGTAATTATAATCTAGAAATATGTTTTCACGTGGGCTTATAAGGAAGAGTGCCTTTGAAATCCTGTTTCCTCAAAGCAGAATAATTATTTTATTTGTTTAAACAACAATAACAAACTATGTTGTAAAATATACGCTTTTTATTAATGAAAAAAAAAATTGTGTTTACCTTGACTCTACTTTTCAACTTACCACTACTGTTCCTAATAAGCCCACTGAGCAAATAAACCATTGAACCTCATTTTAAACTGAACTCCTTGTCAACGCTACATATTGAATTGGTTTTCATTGCAGGGAGAAAAATTAAAAGAGAGAACAAAATTATAAGGACTGCCGGATTCAGAATTTAAAGGTTTAATTAACTGATGTTTGAAGTCAATTTAATGTTGTCAGTTTATCAAAAACATAACAAAAATGTTTAGATGATAGATTCATCTTTGATTTAATACTCTTTTTTTGAAGGCTGTTAACATTTATATAAGAAAACATGTCAAACTTAGATTTAGAAGGGCTTATGTCACTTCCCCTACATGTTTCATTGGTGTTTTTAAATTGAATGTGCAGACACATTTACCTATGCACAGCGGAATTTCATTACAAAGGTGGTGTGGGCGGACATTGAGCAAATGGCAAATCAGCAAAACCTAACTGCCAAGCACACAGAGGTCACTACCAAACCAAGAAACTTCTTGAACACCACGTGAAGGTTTTTTTTTTTAAATTATATAATCCATTTGATTTTTTTTTTCTAAATTCAGGAAATTCCCCGCCCCCCCCCCATGTGTTTTCCATTCCATGTATTAAAGTTCAATCCAAAGTCTTTCTAGCAAGTCAGTCTACTGGCTGCCATCTTTAGAATGCTCCCAGAAGGCCATTTCTACTTATGAAAGTGCAGCTCCTATAAACTGAATGGGGAAATCTCCAAAACGGTTGGTTAAGATTACAATCAAAGTAGAAATTTCAAATCAGCAGTAAATTCTAACAACACGTATAATAAATTGTGCTTCTTTACCTCCGATTACGATAAAAAAAATACAAATTTTCCAGGCTTGTATAGCTAATGCGTATGCACATTCTTGAGCAGTAGCGGGCCGTGCATTTAAAGCCTAGGCCTTCAGTGTGATTCATGCCATTAATAAAACAGTTTCACAATGAAGACACCCTATGCCTTTGGGCATCATACTTTATGCCGCTGCTAATTGGTAGTAATACCAATTTACATTTTAAAAACACGTCTACGTACGAAAGCCAGAACTTGAAACGATACTTAATGATCAAGCAAGCCTAATTTTAACTGCAGCATGACTGTTTTGTGAAATAAACTTCTCCTGAACAGACAATATGAATCACCCAAAGAGGACTTTAATACCTGGAAAAGAATATCTAATAATATTTGCGATTTAAATGTTGCTTGCAATACATTTTGTTTCGTCAGGGTACACGGTTATGCTGCGTTCCATTCAAGTTGGATGTGGGATATTCATACTTGATATCGCAGACCATAAATGCATTCCATTCCCTAATATTCGGAACTGCAATGCTCCCGTTAGCTTAGCAGGGGTTTGACTCTCATTAGACATGTCTCCTAGCAACCAAACTGAAAACCAATGCTGCAGCGCTTGCTGCAATAAACATATTATAATATGTTTCGATAATCGGAAACCTGAAGCACATATGTGCTTCAGGTTTCCGATTATCAAAACATATTATAATTTACCATGTTTTATACACCTGTTTCTGCAGACGATTGTTAAACAATGTAATGTGAAAACGAACTAATTTATTGATATTACTTAAAATGAATGTTTATCGCTTACTTTGTATATCTCCTTGAGTGTCGACATGTTTGTGACATCATGCCCCTGCATCTCTGTGAAATTTGAGAATTTCTGAATGAGCCTACAAGTTGTACTTCTGACTTCAAGATGCATTCCATTGCACTTTTACTTGTAGGAAATTGTAAAATCTGACTTTCCAAGTTGAATGGAACGCAGCACTACTTTTCAAAACTTGATCTGACACTGAATGCTCAAGCAGCCTAATTTACACTTAGATGTACACTTTAACAATGTAAAAAGCACTAATCAATTTACTTGAAGTGAAAATCAGGCCTCCTTTCCTGTTTGATGTATTAATTAATCACACGATCATGCAGAACATCGTGTTTTTAAATTCATAAGGATTTCTTTCTCAATGGCAATACCAGCAGTGATGACAGTCGACTCATCAGACAGCTTGATCTTACACTTTTCACTCTTGAATTATGTACATCACTTAAAAGCATGATTGCGTCACTCAAGGCCAGCTAGAAGGCCTCGACCTGGACATATCCTAAAGATCACAGCCACCAAGAACAAATAAATCAATCTGATTAATCTGACCCGTTGGCCTGACGGGGTGGAGCTCAGACTCATGTGCTGCTTGGGGCATGCGAGTTGTGAAACAGTTTGCTTGTAAGCATCAAGGAATAAATTCTGACTGGATAAACTTTTAATTTTCTCTATTTGTTTGTAAATTATTTAAAAGTGGAAAGCTGTTAAAAATACATGCAAAAAAGGTGACTGAGAATGAAAGGATGAAAAATATTAATTTATTTGGCATGTTAGGGCAGCTTTGCTGGCCCTGAGAAATTGCAACTGTTCTCGAATAAAATGTCTGTATCTAAAATGTGATTGGCTCTTTTATCTATGAGGCAGGACATGTTTTCTACATCCCATTACCATTGGGCATTCCAATTTCTCCCAAGAATTTTAATTGTGGCCTAAAGTGGCCCGTCTTTGCAAAATAGTATCTGGTTTAATTAAATTTCATCATCAAAATGGTTTCTAATCAAATGCATTCATAAAATGTAATCAAATGAAAATTGAACAATTACTTTTCAACATACCATTTTATTTTTTTATCAAATTATGTACTTCAGTAAAGATCCTCATAACATAATCATAATCAAATATATTGAAGAAAACGAAGGACTAAAAATGAAATGTTTTTCATTTTAGTTCATTCGGAGCGGAAATGTTATTTTTAGTTCCAGCATTCCACAGCCTCCTTTTTTCAAAATGGTAACAGTTAGAACTAAATAAAAGAATGGTTAATAATGTTATTTTTTAAAATGTCAGTACTATGTGCTAAATACTGCACATTATAAGCTCAAAATAGGTGATTAAATTTTTTTCCCATGTGGGAGGAATTATCGGAAAATTATTCACAAGCATAATATACAGTAGCCTTTTCAATAAACATATTCAGGGTTTTTGCAGGTATCATCAAATCTAATTTAATGCATTTTAATGCCTTTTTTAATGCCATTTTTACAATTTTTAATGCCATACATGACCCATGACTAACCACGTGTGAGTATATATACAGTATGTATATATATATATATATATATATATATATATATATATATATATATACACACACACACACACACACACACATACATACACACACTCGCGCACACACACACACACACACATATATATGTGTATATGTGTATATATATATGTGTGTGTGTGTGTGTGTGTGTGTGTGTGTGTGTGTGTGTGTGTGTGTGTGTATATATATATATACACATACATATATATACACACACACACACACACACACACACACACACACACATATATATATATATATATATATATATATATATATATATATATATATATATATATATATATATATATAAACGATATATTTTTAAAAAGCCCATGTCCAAATTGTAACCATTCAATTTGACAATGATGCAATGATAATCTTGGATATTTGAGACAATCTACATAATTTAAATAAACTGTATCTCTCTGAACTGAATTAGAAATGGCTCAGGAGACAGCTTAAAATATTAAAATTTATTTGCAGATATGTCAAATTTAATTTAACATAGTACCAATCAACTAGATATTGAAAGCTATAGGCATACTGAAAAATCAGGCCATGACTAGAAAAAAGCCATTATGTTTATGTTTGTATAAATTGTACCGCCATCAAATACACATGACCTCCTTCAACTATAACCACAAATTCTATTAGTCTGGACAGTGAAGGAAAAACTCTGAACTTTTTAAGGCTGGAAATTAATGTATGCAAAATTCAAGTGCTATAGAAATTACACAGTTTTAACTTTGTGTAAATAAGAGAATTAATCCATTGCATTAGTTTGCTCACTTTTAGTTCCAACTCTGACTCAACATTTTTCAATTCATTGCATTTTTCCTTGTATCTCCTCATAGTATTAGATTTTGTAATCATTTGAGCCATGAGTGTGTTAGATTTGTATATGGTGCTGGCTGAATCTACAGAAGCCAGTAGTTCACAATTGTCCTGCATTGTTATTCGCAGAAATCAGTTTATTTTTGAAGTATGGGGCAAGTCCACATTTTAAAATGTAGCTGGTTTTGTCCTTTCCACATGTGAAACATTTGGCTATTTGCGAATCAGGAAACAATTCCCTGGAACAACTCAGAAACACCTTCATTTGATGCATATGACCGGTGCTGCACCTCTGCCTGCAGCGTCGCATTCGAACTAAACGCTGGTCAAAGTTCGATCGATTTTCCTTCGGTAGTGGCTCCGCAGGAAGCGGTGGTCACTACAGCAGCAGTTGTGGTGGTAGTAGTAGTTGCTGAAGATGTTACTTTGTCGGTCAAGGTGAAGTAACTTGAGACAGTTAATTGCTGTCTGCCTTTTAAAGCCGATTTGTGGCCATCGGACTGCATATGAGATTTAACGGCTCCATGTTGACAACCATGTCCTAAATTCTTTGTCTTCTAGCCACTTTTGCTGGAATTTGCACTTACCCATTTCTTAACAACTTTACTAAATTTACGTTCTCTGTTCAAACTCCTCCAGGTCCCAGCCCGCCGCTGGCCAAACATCCGGCGTTACGTCAATTTTACACCGGCCGGAGGCAATTACCAAACTGGATCCGCGTGTTTATCACACCAATGTACATATTTTGCGACAGCAAATTCAAGTTATTAATTGTGAAGGCTATATTCAAAATAAATTGGTAATATTATTTTTTCAAAACTATCTAAAATTTTGAATGCCTGTAGGAATAACATTGAATGCTTTTTAATGCTATTTAAGGCCTTAATTTTCTCAAAATCCATTTAATGACTTTTAATGCCCCCCGGAAACCCTGGTATTGTATTGTAATAATGTTTTTTCAGTTGCTTAAAAACACATTAATGGCTAAAGTTTGATAACACTGTATTCAACACAAACATGGCTACAATAATATGTGAGCAACATGTGTGTACATGTTTGTATTTTTCAGAAAATAACGTTTATGCATGGTTTTTGAAAAAACTAAAATTTTAAGTCACTGAAATAATATAACACATACTAAACATTTGTCCACAAGACTTTTGAGAACTGGATCTTGTAGCCTAGAGTTTTTGCTACAAAATGATGTGAAAACCATTCTGATCACTCATTCATACAAAACAATATACTAATTTAACTTTTGTAAGACAATTTTAGTGTTGAAAGGTCATATGCGAGGAGGCATGAATGATCATGAATATTGATGTGATTCACACCTTGAGAGACAATGACCCCTCCCCTGAGCCTATCAATGAGGAATGTGACAGAAAGAGAATGAATGTGAGGAGACTTAATGATCAAAATCAAGTTTTAAGTTAAAAGAAGTAATCTGACTATATATTTTCTTTACATAAAGACTTTACTTAATTTTAGACCTACACTACCATTAAAAGAAGTCACTTCTGCTCACCAAGACTGGATTTATTTGATCCAAAATACAGAAACAACATTGATATTCTGAACTCTTTTTACAATTTAAAAGAACAGTTTTCTATTTGAATATATTGTCAAATGCATTTGTAATCAAAGCTGAATTATCAGCATCATTACTGCAGTCTTCAGTGTCACATGATCCTTCAGAAATCATTATAATATGGTGATTTTCTAATATGGGCATATTTAAAGTGCATTTTACTCATTTAACCTGAACACATATTTGCAAGCACAAGCTTTGTTGATGATAATGAGACTATTATAAACACTAGATAAAATATAATCTAAACGTTCATATTATTTTTATATCATATTACATATCATATTTATATCATACAGCTTACAATTGAAATACCTGCTTTAGCTGAAACAGAATTTATATGTAACTAAAACTTGCTTATTAGGACATATTTCAAATGTCAATACTCTGAATCCTGGCTGGCAAGTCTGGAAACAGTCCCACTAGTAAAATGTTCATATAAAATAGCATGTCAACTAATGAAAACTAATTGACTTACTCGTCCGAAATTGTATCCTTGGCTGGATCAAATCTCTCTTCAAAATACAAACGTTCATCGGAGTCCCGCTCTTCTTCTGAGGAAAATGTTAACTCTTCCATACATTCCTGGAGCTTTCTCGCTTGTGTATCGTTGCAAACGCGCAGAAAAATGAATTAATTTTGTTTACGTTATACCTCACAGTGGGGGGGCGTGTACATTTGCGTTGATTACCTCAGCACTTTAGCGTATGAATGGCGCACTCTGCTGGTGGGTGGGATTACATTACAGATAATTAGATGGACCAGTAAAAACTGTACATTGCTTTGTTTCATACAGACGGCATTGCAGGAGTAAATTTGTTTTAAATTTGAATTGGTTTATTAAAAAGTAGACATTTAAAGCTTTCTTTAGACATACACTCACCTAAAGGATTATTAGGAACACCATACTAATACTGTGTTTGACCCCCTTTCACCTTCAGAACTGCCTTAATTCTACGTGGCATTGATTCAACAAGGTGCTGAAAGCATTCTTTAGAAATGTTGGCCCATATTGATAGGATAGCATCTTGCAGTTGATGGAGATTTGTGGGATGCACATCCAGGGCACGAAGCTCCCGTTCCACCACATCCCAAAGATGCTCTATTGGGTTGAGATCTGGTGACTGTGGGGGCCATTTTAGTACAGTGAACTCATTGTCATGTTCAAGAAACCAATTTGAAATGATTCGAGCTTTGTGACATGGTGCATTATCCTGCTGGAAGTAGCCATCAGAGGATGGGTACATGGTGGCCATAAAGGGATGGACATGGTCAGAAACAATGCTCAGGTAGGCCGTGGCATTTAAACGATGCCCAATTGGCACTAAGGGGCCTAAAGTGTGCCAAGAGAACATCCCCCACACCATTACACCACCACCACCAGCCTGCACAGTGGTAACAAGGGATGATGGATCCATGTTCTCATTCTGTTTGCGCCAAATTCTGACTCAACCATCTGAATGTCTCAACAGAAATCGAGACTCATCAGACCAGGCAACATTTTTCCAGTCTTCAACTGTCCAATTTTGGTGAGCTCTTGCAAATTGTAGCCTCTTTTTCCTATTGGTAGTGGTACCTGGTGGGGTCTTCTGCTGTTGTACCCCATCCGCCTCAAGGTTGTGTGTGTTGTGGCTTCACAAATGCTTTGCTGCATACCTCGGTTGTAACGAGTGGTTATTTCAGTCAAAGTTGCTCTTCTATCAGCTTGAATCAGTCGGCCCATTCTCCTCTGAACTCTAGCATCAACAAGGCATTTTCGCCCACAGGACTGCCGCATACTGGATGTTTTTCCCTTTTCACACCATTATTTGTAAACCCTAGAAATGGTTGTGCTTGAAAATCCCAGTAACTGAGCAGATTGTGAAATACTCAGACCGGCCCGTCTGGCACCAACAACCATGTCACGCTCAAAATTGCTTAAATCACCTTTCTTTCCCATTCTGACGTTCAGTTTGGAGTTCAGGAGATTGTCTTGACCAGGACCACACCCCTAAATGCATTGAAGCAACTGCCATGTGATTGGTTGATTAGATAATTGCATTAATGAGAAATTGAACAGGTGTTCCTAATAATCCTTTAGGTGAGTGTATGTTTCATGTGTGTGATAAGTATTCGTGGAGTTTCAGTTCATTTTTGTGACGTGTTTCAGAAATATGCTCGTGAACACAGAGACTGCTGACGGCTCACCCTTTTTATTTTCTTTATTTTACAAAAGCACAAGATTTTGTTGTTATTGTGAGTGTACACAAATAAAAGTAGGCCCTTTATAGTCTCTAATGATGTCTTACACTTATCTGTATACCCAAATATGAGTATTTTAAGTTGTTTCTGCTGTAATGACGAAAATATCCAGCATGACGCGCCGGCGCGTCCGACAACCCCAGAGGGTTAAATCTAAAAGTAATTCAGTGAAAACACGGAAACTGAGAAATTTAAATTTTACCTATGTATTTGGATTAACGTGCATGTATATGTTGTAATTATATACACAATAGTTGTTAAAAAGGTCTTCAGCATGTTAGGGAAGGCTTCATCAACAACGTGTAATTAGACAAAAAAAAAATGTGTGATGCTGCAGCTTCCTTCAGAGAAAACTTTCTACTAAAAAGAGTAGACTACTTTTTTCAGGCAACAGGAAGTGATGTAATTCCAAATGCACTGTGATAAATCCTTTGGTTTCATGAACAAATTCTTAGAATGAAATGAACCGGTTATTATCCTATCCCCTAACCCTGCTGTGATTTATCATCTAAATATATACTCTGCAGGCGCTTGGCAGTAAATGTGCGCTCTCTTATGTCTACTACAACAAGGAAAGCATGTGATGCTCATAACATTTTTATGTTTTTAGCATATGAGCAGCTTTACACATTCACTTTGAAACAGGCAGCACATGCAGACTGTATATTTATTTTATTAAATCAAATCCTTTTGCGATTTAATAATCACACAAGGACAAATCACATTCTTAATTTAATTAATTGTACATTTCAGTGTAAAAGGATTCAGGTTACTGCAGAAACACTGGTATCGTTACATCTTT
Source organism: Moxostoma hubbsi (assembly GCA_032164185.1). Taxonomy (NCBI): domain Eukaryota; kingdom Metazoa; phylum Chordata; class Actinopteri; order Cypriniformes; family Catostomidae; genus Moxostoma; species Moxostoma hubbsi. The sequence goes on from JAVLUX010000019.1 coordinate 42,986,357, forward strand.
TTTTTTTTTGTATCAACTTGGCACCGAAATATCGGTACTTTTGACATCCCTACTTTCTAGTTTACAATCTGTGGCACATCAGAGCAGTTGTTTCAGTGTGATTTCAACTCTGTTCTTTTAGGCTTGGTATCTCAGCAGCAGTGACAAAGTGTTAAATGTTAATTTTGCAGATCAAACCGTGATCACAATATTTCTCAAACAATGCAATGATTGTACAGCACTACAATCTTTGACTTACTAGTGAATTATTGCATTTTTGATCTTCTGACACTGGCCTTTTTAGAGGCCAAGAGAGGACAGGAAATTATGAGAGGTGTGCTGGTGAGTGTGTGTGTGTACCTCATCTGTTTGATTTCTCCTGTCAGTATCTGAAGGTAATACAGCACTCTGCCAACAGCGATCACCACCTGTGTGCTGTTACAGGATGCAACGCTGATGTTTCTGCCTTGCGGCTCCTTCCACTCGCTCACTAGAGACTTACTGTCCTGAGTCACCAACCGCACTGACACTGACGTGATCTAGGCATACACAAAAACATATGCCAATAAAACTATCCTAACACATTCTCATTCAAGACAACAATTGATTAGACTTTTTAAACAATCCTGAGAGCTAGATTTTTATCAACATTTTTGCCGCGCTGCACTATTGCAATCAGACGCGCGACTTAACCAGGCTTCCCTCAATATCATGCTGCAGACCATAGAACTTTTATGACCTGTTTGAATTCTGACAATTTTATAGTTAAGAGCTGTGGAAGAAGTCAAATGACACAAACAGCCAGACGACAGCCCTGAAATGCTAAACAGGACTGATGAGACAACACTGAGAGGCTTTTCAAATTACACAATCACTTATACTAAAAATTATCAACGTAAACCAAAACAGATGTTCTAGTTTCATATTAAATAATCTCTCAAATACTAAGTCATACCTCAAACGTGAATTTTGAAGCCGTGTGTTTAAAAAAAATGTAGTTAAATACGGCTAATGTATAACTGTGCAATTTATGTTGTAGAACAAAACGTTCACGTATCGAAATGTTTTCCCCGGACAAGAATTATAAAAACCCATAGGAAATTCCAGAGGGAACCCATGGCCAACTCTCTTCCAGGTTTTTGGACGGCTCTACTAAACCTTGTTATTGCAAATGTGGCAGTTGTAGTTCATTTCTAAGTGTGTTCAGGTTATTCATTTTTTTCAGAACAAATACTTTTACAAGTTTGTTTGTTTTTTTAGAACGACCAGCTACACTGACCAAACCACAGTAATGAGGACCCATCCGTAGTCTAACTTACTTGTGGTTATGGTATTACAAATACCACTGTTAATGGAAAAAAACTATGGTAAACATTAGGGCAAGTACAATTTTGGAAAAATGTGTAATACATTTTCTGTTCTAATGATGTATTAGGATATAAACTGGCCATGTCTGCTTTTGGATATTCCTAAAGATGACAAATCATTAATGATGAAACACTGATGAAAGGAAAACAATATCTGTTATGGAGTAAAATGCATTAGATGCCAAGACCTTTATCCAATGTAAACATGACATGCAACTACATAATTAGGATAAATATTAATGTATTATAACTTCACACATTTGGACTGTGTACAGCAGACATCCCCGAAAACCATTAATGTGACGTTGGTTCACCTGTATAAGCTGCTGGTGTGCTACATTTCCACAGAAAAAAGTCTGCTGGTTATCCACAAACCCTGGCAGCTCTGTCTCCTCCACCTCCTCACCGTTCAACATCAGTACTCTATACACACACACACACACACACACACACACACACACACACATACAGTAATGTTCATGAAGTTATGTCAGCTCTAGACTGTAGTAAAGTGTGTGTAAACACTACTCACCTGGTCTAACCCACAAAAGAGAGAACAAGCATGTCATCAGTGTCTCTGCTCGACTCCGAGCGAAGAGGCCACAGACCTGACAAACACAGAAATGTTAAATAAAGGACTAAAATACTAGAATTTAAAAAATACGTTAATACGGTTAAAAGCACAAAAATAATACCATGTTGCATAAATATTTCACAGATTAAATGTTTTTTCACATTCTAAAAATTTAATGAGACCAATAGGTCTCCAAGGCCGATAAATTGACTGATATTTGGCTCAGATTAAATGATCAGACAATACATTTTCCTGATTAGCCAATTATTTTTAGAAGCCAGAACAATGCTTAAAATTGCCTAATTTTATGTGAAGGAGCCGTGCAAAAGGCCATTCCTAGATCGTTTTGTTGTTACTAGTGATGCACTGTTATTGCTCTTTCTCTTCCGATTGTGATATCGGAAATCTTAGTATCGGCCGATACCAGTGTTGATTTTTTGCATAATCAGTTTAGAATAACTTTACATTATTGTGTGGAACTAATTGGGAGTACTCTTTAATATGTTAAGAAACATATTATGTTAGGGCAGTGGTGGCTCAGCGGTTAAGGCTCTGGATTACTGACCAGAAGGTTGGGGGTTCAAGCCCCAGCACCGTCAAGACACCACTGTGTGGCCCTTGAGCAAGGCCCTTGATCCTATCTGCTCCAGGGGCGCCGAATCATGGCTGACCCTGCACTCTGACCCCAGCATAGCTGGGATATGTGAAAAATAAATAATTTCACTGTATATATGCAGAAATGTATGTATAATGTGTGACAATTGGGCAATTAAATTAAAGGCAATTAAATTAAAAATTAAACACAAACCTCTAACTACAAATTTTTTCAATATAAATGTATAGCTTATAAAGGAAAACTTTATTATTAGAATACTGAATATTGTAGCAGCAAAATTAACAGTAATTCCAGTATAAGTCATCAGTAGAAAAGAATCCATTTTTTTCAAAATTTTTAACTTGTATCTGGACTTAAAAGGATTCAGATCTCTTTTTTTGTTCAATTTAGTTATAAGACATCAGTCCACTTTTCACTCCCACAGTTATTTTTTGAAACACATAAAATATTGTTAAATATTGTTATAAATTGAAAACAAATACTAATGATGACAATAATAATAATAATAATAGTAAATTGATATTAATATTATTGGATTTTTATTTGAAATACAGCAGTAATATATTTAAAACCCTCTTTTTAAACCCTCACGCTTTTATTTTAACATTCTAATCTCTCCAGAAATTCCTGCAAGTGTGTCTGTTTGTAGGCAAGTTCATAGTAGCCTGCTTCGCTTCTTAGTCAAATTCTGATGGAATGCAGCTCCGGTGCCATTCTAAATGCATATTATAAGTGAACTGAACTATTAAGCATCTACAGAGGGGGGCGTAGCAAGACTTGGGACCATCAGGTAAAACCTGTGCAGTGTTTGCACACTTGTTAATGATTTTAATGTTAATGACTTGTTATTCACAGATTTTGGAAGCCCTCAATGTGACTGATTTGGTTTATCATTGATTAAATGTGGAATCCCTTCGATAGGAATGTGGAATCCCTTCGATAGTTGTTTCACAGATTTTGGAAGCCCTCAATGTGACTGATTTGGTTTATCATTGATTAAATGTGGAATCCCTTCGATAGTTGTTTTGGTCAATGGATTCAACAAAAAAAAAAAAACTGAACTTTGAGCCTTTTGCATCCCTTTTCCTTCTCCTCTCTCTTCACTTCCCTTGTCCAAGCATACACACATTGTTAGGGATACTGGTAGGTAAGTAGGTGTCACTAGCATCTCGTACTAACTAAAAACAGTAATTTTCTAAAAGTACAAACACAAAGTATGTCTTATGAATTTGTGAGTGTGACAGAAAGCACAAACATAACATTAGCCTACCAAATGCGTGTGGCAGACCCTAGTGCATTACGCCCTGCCCATGACAAGCAACAAAAGTCCAGTCACTAGTGATAGGTCGTTCGCGAACGAGTCGGCTCTTGTAGGTGAACGTTGGAAGCCGGCTCGCATATCAGAATATTATAATTTACTAAATCAAAGAACTTAAAAATAAATAAAATAATATAGGCCTAAATGCTCAAGCACACACAAATTCGTTGTGACTGTCTGCTCAGACTAACAGACTCACATGTTGCTCCTGTCAATCAGACATGCAGTGTCAACAAATGATGTGTGAGGGAGGGCGGAGTGAACTTATTATGATGTTCAGATTGTATTCGTATTAAATTGTTACATTTACATGCACTTTGTTTATATACATTAAAAAAGTTATACTTTAAATGCACATGTGAAATAGTATCCAGTGTTTCCCCTGCCATTATATTAGGGGGGCGTCCCGCCCCCCCCCCCCCCCCCCCCAACGGCACCCTCCGCCCCCCTTTGAAGGTAAAGTTAATTATATTTTCTATATAGCGCCAGATCACAGCAGAAGTAATTTAAGGTTACCTTTCCAATAAAACAGGTCTATACCTTGTTCTTTTATTAAACAAACTAAATAGCCCTTAAGTTATTTATCTTATTTACACGACGGCATGTCATTTCTGTCTCTACATGGTCGCACGGCGGAGTTCCGCCCCTATGCGCACACACACACGCCTGCACACACACACACAGACATGTTCGCGCGCACACAGGTGAGCATAGGGGTGTTCAATTCCAGGTTTTCTGGTACGGAGGTATGCATAATTACAAACTAGAGTCACTATGACTGTTATCTATTTCTAAAGTGATAAGCTACAAGCTACGTGTAGGATAAATACAAAGTTTCTACGACAGCTCTCTGGCATGGTGTAATGCCGCGGATACACTAGACTTTGAGACTACGGTCGTGATATGACGTCACATTAATTCAACATATAACAAATAGTAATGCACTCAAAATGTAAAAAATATACAATATACTCGACTTTACTGCAAAAATATAATTTTTATAGGGATTAGACACTCACAAGTGAGTGATTTTGGACACAGTAACAAGAGTCAATTCCTGTGATGGAGTCGACCCCGAGTCTGGGGCTATTCAGAGTCGAGGAATCGACTCCCCATCACACACTCCCACCAGCGGACAGAAAGCGTGCATCGGAAATATGTTGCGTCAAACACCTGAAAAGAAGACAAAAATATCTGTGTTTTTTAAACGCTCCCAGGGTGAAGATGGCAACAGTCGCTCTCCTGTAAGTAGCACCCGGAGTAGTCCAAGTACAGAAAAGATTTTTTTTCCCTGACAAGTAGCAAAAGTCCAGTCACTAGTGATGGGTCGTTCGTGAACGAGTCGGCTACTCTTGTAGGTGAACGTTGGGTGCCGGGACGCATATCAGAAGAGCCGGATCTATTAATAAAAATATTTAAAAAAAATTAAGATATGAACAATCAAAAGATTTTAATTAATATAATGAACTAATTCAAAGAACGAAAAAAATTAAATAATATAGGCCTTAATGCTCAATCACACACATATTTGTTCTGACTGTCTGCTCAGACTAACAGCCTGCTGGCTTCTATTGCTCTGACAGTCCCAGTCAGTAGTGTAAACTGTGAAAGGGACTTCTCAACCATGAACAGGGTAATACAAACTTTTCACAATAGGATTTGCTTCTTTTAGCTATATGTTAAGCTATCACATTTAACATTTAATGCATTTGCAGGTCAAGACAAACATCCGCAATAGGCTGCAAGGAGACCATCTTGCAGCATGCATGCAGATCTCAATATATGGGCCAGACGTTTCTGACTTCCCATATCATGAGGCTCTGGAAATGTTATTCCAAACCCCCCCGAGCCGAGACTTTTTTGCAACAAACCTTACAAACTGTGTAACTAAGAAAAACTGACAGTGCCTTGTGGGACTTCAACATATCCATACCTATAAGTTTTCCCACACTGTGGATTTCAGCCACTTTTGTAGGGAAATAAAGGCACTGGCTTCAACATGAATTTTAGTTTGGAACTCCTTTAAAATGGAGTGACGATTATTGCTTTGAATATTCCTTATGTTCTTTATGGTTATTTTTTGTTAGCTTTTAAAATCAACAACTGACAGTACAGAACATAAGGGATATTCAAAGAGACATCATGAAACAAGATAGATAGAAAAAGACTCAATCGGGTCAATTATAGGATTTATTATGTGGCAACACCTCTAAACTCACTAGGGCGTGATCTGAGACTAAGATGTTTCTAATAGAGCAATCAACAACAGAGGGACTTATATAAAAAATCTATTCTAGAATAAATCTTATGGATTGATGAAAAAGACATGCACCTTAACGGATGCGCGGGCATCCATCCCATCCATCTAAACACAAACAGTCCATGTATGCCTACGAAAGCTCCCGCAACAAATTTGCCATCGGAATGCTCAAGTATGGTGCTTCTATACAAATTTTGGGAGACAGAATTACACAACAGAAAATAATCTATAAAACAAAATCTAGCCAATAGGAGGCATAAGCAAAAAGAATGTGTAGAAGGTGTGTTCCTCCACAAAACAAACTCCAGGTGCTAGGCGGAACAAGAACAAAAGAGGAGCTCCGTTTCCTCGAACAGTCAAGTGAATTTTCAGTGAGTCAGGCCCACTCGGCCGCATAGAGAGTACCACAAAATTACTTACTCAATCCATTTACTTCATAAAGGACATCACTTACTGGGGACATGTAAATATTTTGCGGCCATCCTTAGAATCTATTCTCAATTTGGCCAGGAACATCAATGGAAAAGTGAACTGCAGTTGATGTAAGAGATTCTTGCAGTTCTAGAATCGATCACGTTTCTCTCTTGTCGAATTCACAAAGTCTGGGAACAAGAAAATGATGTGGTTCTTCCAAGAAAGCCTTCCTTTACTCCTCGCGTAACACTGGATCTTTATCGGGTGATCTCATAAATTTGGTCAGAATTGATCGAGGCCTGTCTCCTTCCATGGATCTCTAAGCCAGAACTCTGTGAGCTCGCTCAATTTCCAGCTTATGGCCTGTTATACTGAGCAGACTCGGGAAGAGCCCGTCTAGGAATTTCACCATATCTTGGCCTTCTTCGACCTCAGGAACAAATCGGACATTGTTTCGCCAGTTACGATAATAACTTTTCCCAAATGTGCTCAAAGTCTGTTTTGGTTGCTAGCGGATTAGCAGCTAATTCCCTCTCCGATGGCTCCAGATAATCGATATGTTTGTCAATATCTGCCATTCTTGTAACCATTTCAGTGAATTTAGCCTCCATGGCTTTCAGCCTTTTGCTCAGGGACTGCAGCTTGAGCACATAAGTGTCTTTTAATGTCTACAGAGCCCAAGGATTATGAATTCTTTGACATATTGTCTTCCTGGAACAGTTAAGAATCAGAGTGTATCGAATCTAACCGGTTATGATATTAAGTATTTAAACTAGCAAAGTGCGCAGAGCTCGCCATTCACACGTCTCTCCGGCTCTCATTATTTTTAAGATTATTCCCCATAACAAATATTTTGTGGCTTCTGTGACTGATCAACCTTATCTGATCTGACTGATCAAACCAATATAGCGGCACATACTTCTAAAGCTGTCATAAATACTGCCAATGAACATATGACATGCCTTTGTAGTACATTTGTCTAGGTCATATTGTTAAAAGACCTTTTTCATGTGGTATTTATTATATTTTATCCAGCATTATTGCAAAGACTTGATCCTCTTCAGTTTTACAACTACAAATGGTGAACAGACTGTTGCTTGTTTTTAAAAAACAACAACACAAGTTTTCTATGAATTCATCATGACGTTAAATAAAAAATAACAATACTATCAGGAATATATGCAAATGTTGCAGTGAAACAGAACTCACCTGTCCTTGTCCCTGTCGCTCCAGGTCAACCACACACATGTCAACGATTGGACCCAGATTAGTGAAGGTTTCCATGACCACCACATATGAGCCTTGATCATTGCTGTCCACATTCAGCTGCACAAACACACACAATCACTCTGGACTTTGACAAACATAATCAGTTTACATGCAATGATAATCATTCTGCAAGAGGACTAACCTTAACTAGTTGAGAATCTCCAAGCCTGGCACCCACAAACACCACACCATTGTCCAGATATGTCAGACACTCAGCAATGGATGTCTATAAAACACACACACAGACACACGTGTTGACAAAGAGTTGTCTTTTGAAAAACATGACAAGAGCAGAAGTGGTGTAAAGTCTGGGCCCAACACAAAAATATTCTATTCAATTCTAGTCATCCCAGATTTAAATCGGCTGCAGATAATATGAAAAACAGAATTGTTTTCTCAGCTAAAGGGGTGAGAAATCATTAACAGTACAAAAGGGAAGCAACAGCCCATTTGAGAAGTTACTACTTTGAGTTAACCAGACACATAAACACCTCTCCTAACAGCTCCACCCGCAGTTCTTTGAGCACCACTGCTCCGTCAATGAGCTCCTCTTTCTCCAACAGAAGCATGAAGAGTCGGCCCTCCATGTCACCCAGCAGATAGCGTGAGCCATTGGGATCCACGCGGTTATGACACATGATGGTGCTTTGCTAGAATTACCGCAACACAAAACAAATTTATTCAGAACACAAATTACAGTTTTAAATGATCAGGCAAAAATAATCAAACTTTTTTACCTTGATAGTTGGCGGTGCAATGGCTAAGTATTTGTCTCCATTATGATATGTGATGGACTCTAGTCCAATGATTATAGCACCACCAAACGGCTCTGGGACTACAATTTACAAATAAATACATTAAAGTAGTGTATCACTTGAAACAAACGTTAATAAATCAAAATATTTGAGGAGGTCTACATTATTTTGAGATTTCACAGAGACAATAACAGATAGCAAACTTGCAAACATGCCCTTCAGAACATGCTTGTGATCAAGAACAATACTTAAAAATAACATTCATTTGGCAAAGTTCCTGATTGCTAATTTTTTACAATTTGATCTTTCTAGCTTTTATTCCAGTATTTTCACAGTGGTACAGTACTGTAGGCCTAAATCCCGGTACATTTCACACAATGTAAAGGAAACGAAAAAGAGAGTGGAGAAGACTTGTTTCTGTTTGGAGAAGATGCGATATATGTGATGCTCTAAGCTACATCATGTCTGGCCAACAAACGTGCTCGCTCCGGTGCAGTGGTCCATTCTGATGAGTGATTCCGTTCTCACCACGGTGTTCTGTGTAAAAGACCACTCTCGTATCTGGGCCAGGAACCACTGTCAGGCTCAGTTGTGATTTTGAATTCTGCGCTGTAAAACAATCTCATGCATGAGGCAGTGCAGTGATTGGCTGGAAGTGTTCCTACTAACAAGTACCGTATTTATCAGAAATAAAGTAGCACCCGGTCAAAATCGCATTAAAGTAGTATGTGAACCCTTTGTATTTACCTGCATTTATGTATAAATTTGTCTTAAAATCTGGTTTGATCTTCATCCAAGTTACAATAATGAACCAACACAATCTGTTTTAACTAATAACACACACACAAAAAATATTGTATTGTTCTTGTTCATTTTGAATGCATCATTCAAACATTCACAGAGTAGGTTGGATAAAGTATGTGAACTGCTAGGCTAATGACATCAACAAAAGCTAAAGTCAGGAGTTGGCCAACCTGACATCTAATTAATGAAACGAGATTGGAGGTGTGTGTTAAAGCTACTTTGACTCAAACAATGAGTTTGCTATTCACAAGCAGCATCTGCTGACGTGTACCATGTCTTGCAAAAGATTTCAGAAGACCAACAATCAAGAATTGTTGCTTTGCATAAAGCTGGAAAGGGTTAAAAATGTATCTCAAAAGAACTTATAAATCCACAATTAGACAAATGGTCTATAAATGGAGATGATTTAGTACTGTGGCTACTATCCCTAGAAGTGGGATCCAGTCAAGACTCAAAAAAGGCACACAGCAGAATGCTCAAGGAGGTAAAAAAGAACCCTAAAGTGACATCTTAAGACTTGAAGGAATCATTGGAACTGGTTAATATCTCTGTTAATAAGTCTACTACATGGAAATCAATAAACAGGGATGGTATCCATGGCCAGACACCACGAAGGATGTTTGTTGCTTTCCAACAAAAACATTGCTACATGCCTGAAGTTTGCCAAAGACCACCTTGACACTCTACAACACTACTGGGAAAATGCTTTGTGGAGTGAAGAAACTAAGAATGCTTTAGCACTTGGCTCAACTGCTTGGACCGAACCAGAGTTAATTTCCTCCCTCTCCTGCAGCCTGCACTGGTCTGTGTTATCATTGTATTATTTGGGTCCGAACTGCGGTCCGATTACATAATCAACATGAGTACAAGCTTCAGCTGTTTACTGTAATGAGTTAACAACTCAAGACGACATTACTGTGAAAGCTGAAGCTCAGTAGAAGTTGAGTGACCCTAAATGACCCTAAGAATGACCCTAAACATCCAAAAAAAAAAAGAGAAGAAAAATCCACCTTTTGGAGTGGCCCGGTCAGAGCCCAGACATTAACCCAATAGAAATGTTGTAAAATGACCTCAAGAGAGCCGTTCACACCAGACATCCTAATAATATGGCTGAGCTGAAGCAGCTCTGTAAGGAAAAATTGTCCGACCGTTGAGCAGGTTTAATCTGCAACTACCGGAAATGCTTGGCTGAGGTTACTGCTGCCAAAGGAAGATTGACCACTTATTAAATCCAAGGGTTCACTTACTTTTTCACAGCAGTGTGAATATTAAATGGTATGCGTTCTGTAAAGACATGAGATTATAATTGTTGTTGTTTTTTTTGTTTTTTTTATCCAAATATATTTATTTTCATTTTGTGCCATCTTGTATATATAAAAATTAAATAAACCACAGCACTTTCCCCCACACCCAATACCCCAAGCACAACTACACAACACATACAAGTACAAATAACGATAACATAACTTATAAGTGTAATAGTTAAATGATACAATAAATGTAAAATACGATAAAACACACACCAAAAAAAAAAGGTAATCCTCATCTGAATTTTCAAGAGACAGATTCATTGTATCAATATAATTTACCAAAGGTTTCCATGTTTTATGAAAGGTTTTTAAACACCCTTTTAAAGGAAAACAGATTTTTTTTTCCAGCTTTAAACAAGAGAATTTCTTTTATCCATCTATCATATGAAGGAGGGGATGTATGTTTCCACTTAAAGAGAATAAGCATCCTGGCCAAGAGTGTGGTGAAAGCAACAACCTCTCATATATTTGAAGTTAAATTAGTCTTAAAAGGAATCCTAGACAGAGCTGTAAAAGGGTTTGGAGTGGCTGATATATTAAAGGTTTTTTCAAAAGTCTCAAATATTTTAGACCAAAACTCTGTCAGTCCTGGACAGGACCAGAACATGAAAGAGTGTGATTGGCTGGAGATTATCTGCACCTATTGCAAATGTTGCTTCTGTTTGGGTATATTTTGGCTAGTCTGGCATTGGTGTAGTGTACGAATCTTGCATTGCATCAAACAGTACCAGGCACATATAGAGGAAGAATGTACTAAATTAATTATATAATCCCACTCCATTTCAAGTATAGTGACCCCCAGCTCTTGTTCCCAAGTATTTTTGAGTAAAATAGTGGGGACAGGATTTAATTAATCTATTAATTCCAGAGATTAGCCCTTTTCTGTCTGAGCTAAGAGAGAGAAGGGTGTCCATTTTATAGGAGGGAGAGAAACTGGGGAAACATGTTTGTACAAAATGTCTGATCTGAAAGAAGTGAAAAAGATGTGTTTTAGGAAGCACAACCTTTTCTAACAATTCTGAAAAGGATAACAATATTCACTGTGTAAAGGTCCTTAATGGTACGGACACCCCTAGAAGACCAGTCATGAAAAACTGGATCAGAATATGATGGTAGAAAAGATAAATGGCCAGAGCTTACAGTCTGATTAACCCAAAATGCTTCCTAAATTTAACCCATATTTTAAGAGTATTAGCCACTACTAAACTGTCTGAGATATTTTTACTGTTTAAGGGAAGCTGAGATCAAATCACCAAATGAAGGGAGAATTTTGAGTAAGGCTATTCCATTCGGGCCCAAACAGGATGTTCAGGAGATCTTGGGGAGTTGGTCCAATACAAAACATTATTGATATTACAGGCCCAGTAATACTGTTGAAAATTTGGTAAAGCAAGGCCCCCTTAGGACTTTGAGAGTTCGAGAACCCCTCGCCTTATACGTGCACACATGCCGCCCCACAAAAAAAAAGTTGTCCGATTTAGAGTGACAAAAAATTACTTGTTAATGAAAATTGGTATATGCTGAAAGAGACATCAAAACTGTAAAAATTGTAATTTTAACAAAGTTAATACGGCCAATTAACGATATTGGAAGAGAGGAGCACCTCTCTATATCTGTCTTATAAACCTCAATTAAAGAATTAAATTTTTTTCTAAAGATATCTGTGATTGACTTGAATACACCCAGATATCTGAATCCTTCCTGAGCCCATTTAAAAGGGAAAGGATGTTGGGAAAGTGTCTCAGCTGTTAAATTGATAGGGAAGAATTCGCTCTTTTGAAGATTCAATTTGTAACCAGAGAATTTGCCAAATGATCAAACTTTTCCTCAATTGAGTGGCTTAATAGCAAAGGCAAATAATAGAGGCAAAAGAGGGCAAACTTGGCATGTGCCTCGATGAAGTGGAAAGGCCCTAGAATGTGTTGCATTGGTGTCCACAGATGCTACAGGAGTATAATAATCAAATCCATGATATAAAATTGGAGCTGAAACCAAATTTATTTTAAATAAAATAAAAAAGTAATCCCACTCAACCCTGTCGAATGCCTTCTCAGCATTGAGGGACAATACCACTTCGGCAGTGTCAGAGCTTGGAGAAAGAATAGTACTAAAAAGTCTTCTGGTATTATAAAAAGAGTCTCCCAATCATAAACCTGTCTGGTCAGGAGAAATAACAGCAGGCAACACTTGCTGAAGGTGAAGGGCAAGAACCTTGGATAGAATTTTAAAGTCCACATTTAACAATGAAATTGCCTGTAGCTACTGCAAAGTTTTCTTAAGCAACAATGAAATAGATGCCGCAGACATGGTTGTTGGGAGCTGGCCTGAAAGAAAGGCCTCATTATATACTCTTTGTAGAATTGGGGCTAGAACAAAGGAGAAAGTCTTATAAAATTTGATGGTAAAGCCATCAGGGTCAGGAGATTTGCCATTCTGAAGTGAATTAATTGCCTCTTGTACTTCTGTGGTAGACACAGGCCTGGCCAAATCGTTTGTGGAGCCATCATTAACACTAGGGAAAATTAGTTGATCAAAGGAGGCCAGTCCAAATTTTTGCGTTACATTCTGAGGAATAATGATCAGAAAAGTATTATGAATAAATTAAATTCCTCTGGGTCAGAAACTAAGTCACCCTTATAAGATTTAATTTTAGGGATCAGCCTAGATGTGTGAACAGTTCGAGATTGAAATGCAAGTGATTTGCCAGCTTTTTCATTGAATATAAAAAAAACTGCCTAGCAATTGCTTTTCAACTTTGTGAGTTAGAAGTTATACTCTGAATGAAGTTGAAGACGTTTTTTATAAATTGTGGGTGAAGGGGTCAGAGAATATTGGAGGTCCAGTTAAGAAAGTTTGTCAGATATTTCTGCCATCTTGACTTTATCAAATCTCCTCAGCTGACAGACATCTGCAATTATTTGTCCACGCATGTATTGCTGCTAACAGAAATATTGTCATTTATTTCAAAATATAGACTTATATGAGATGAGGAAATCTTTGAATTTGTTATCTGAAAGTAAATGTGAACTAAATCTCCATTGATTAGAATCAATTTGGCCTTAAATGCAAAGAGGTGGGGGCATGATCAGAGATTACTATATTATGATAGTCGCAGGAATAGACAGAGTGCATCATTCTACCATTCAAAAGAAAAAAAACGATTCGCGAGTGAACATGAACGGTGAACATGTGAAAAGAAAGAGAAGACTTAACTAGTTGCAAACCTTGACCTCCAGGGATCTGACAGGCTGATCTGTTTAGTATAGGAATCTAGAAGTCTGGCAGAGTTGAACAACATGCTATGTTTTGAAGAAGACCTGTCCAATGTTCTATTTTTAACCAAATTAAAATCTCCTCCTATGTGATGACTCGCAAGATTAGGGAGTACAGATTTTTTTTTCAACAAATGAGTCTGCCAATTGCGGCCAAATATGCATGCTGAAACAACTGCGACTGTTTGTAAAATTCCAGACACAATTCACATGTAAATCCTGATATGTAAATCCTGATATGATTCAAGATGGCGGCACAGTAGCATGCAGCAAATATAAGATTCATGCAACAACATGATGGTCCTCGGCTTGCAGCGCAGACCAGGCCTCCAGTCGGCATCGCTGATGCCGGTCGCCAGGAGATAGGACGTTGCAAACGGTGTGCGAGGAAGTGCGGCAAGAACGCGGGGGTTCATGCTAGGCTAAAAACAAACCCTAACTGGCTGGCTCTCCCATCTATCCTGCTCTCAAATGTTTGCTCCCTGGACAATAAACTGGACTACATCCAACTCTCCAGCAGACTACGCAGCGTAAGTTTAGAGACTGCTGGTTCTTTGTTTTCAAGGAGATGTGGCTCAGTGACAGAGTTCCGGACGCCCTATTCAGCTAGACAGGCTCGCCTCATTTTGTGGCAACAGAAATGCAGCTCTGTGACTTGTGGTGTTTACATCAACACGGAATGGTGCAAGAACTCTATGCTAGTCTCTAGCTACTGCTCATCCCTGGTGGAGCTTGTGACTGTTAGATGCAGACCTTTTTATTTACCACAGGAATTCACCACTGTCATTATAACCAGAGTTTACATTCCCCCCAGCGCTAATGCTATGGAAGCGCTCGGTGAACTGTATGGGGCTATTAGCGAATTGCAGAATGCTCACGCAGGTCTGTTTTGAGTGCACTGACTGGCACATGTTCAGGGAGGCTGCAACATATGCAACTCTACCAACTTGGAGGAATACACAGCATCAGTGATCAGCTACATCAACAAGTCCATTGATGATGTCACTTTCTCCAAGACCATCACTACACGCTCCAACCAGAAGCCGTGGATGACTGTGTAAGGCTGGGTGCCAATATGTTTAGGTTCAAAGGCAAAGAGCAAACGTATGATCTTCGAGAAAATCAACAAATGAACTTTCTCACAATTAGCAACTCTTCCTGAGGCACCACACCCCACTGAGCGAAGACTGCAAATTCACACCTCATTGTTGCCCTTCCACATCTGTCCCATTCTCTCTAATATCTGTATGTAACAAAAGACCATATCTGATGTATACAAATAATGTAACTAGTGTAACATGTTTGGTATCATTTAAAATGTCTCAGTGCGTCTGGTATAGTGTTTTGTCCCCAGGTTTATAAAACTCAATGACAACAAAGTTATAAGGTCTTTGCCAAATACTGAATAACTCTGGAGGTCTATCCCCTTCCTTGAAGGTTTAACACCAGGAAGCCAAGAACCCATTCACCCCGAAATTCTCAAAAGATAATACCATTTGGTACACAATGTGTAATTCTGTCTGGATATTTAAGGAAGGCTGGCCGAGAGCTCAAGGTTCTCTGTAGTCAGATGATCCCACACCTCACTGTGTGTAACTTTAATAACAGAAATCTGCATTCAGATTTCCCGTGCTTTGAAATTACATGTAGTTCTCAACTGCCAGGTATGTTCTTTGACTTGTTTCTTTAACTTTTAAATCTTACCTGGCAAATAAATTGTTACTTTTTGATTTATTCTGTATTCCTCTGAAATCATTTATATCAATACTGGTTCTTTAAAATAGGAGAAACTGCTCTAGAGGAACAGAGCAGGAGAATACCATTTTAAGAATCATTTATATCATAACTGAAGCTTTAATGTAGGAGGAAGCCACTTAAAAACTATCAGTTTGAATCTCATTAGAAACTGATCAAAAGGTAAATGAATAGAAGAGGATTCAGAGTAATCAATAACTTAAACGATTAAAATAAAAGAATGATCAGAAAGTATTTAGAGCTTTAATCTTAATTAGAGGTCAACTTAAAATTGGAGTCAGATAAAATTAATAACAGGATGAATTTGTAAAGTGCAAATTATTACAGTTTTTCTCAAATGCTAAAACACAAAAGCCAATCCTCTAAACCAAATGACCAGTTGTCTAAACACATTTACTAAATCTAGCCATCATTTTCCAATATCATAAACACATTTCACATGAAGACACAATTCACAAAACACAATCCTCCGTTCTCATAAATCTTAACACATTTTTCCTTGCTAAAACACAAGTTGCAAAAGAACTCTGCTCATATTCTCAAATGAAAGCTCATGTGATGCAAAATGCTTGCCACAGTCAGCAATATTTGAACACAATGAACACACCTGGCGTCATTCATTACACACAACGACTCAAAATTGAAGACACTTGTTGCTAATGCTGTGACCACATGTATAAAAGCAAGTTCAGAGTGCACAGTTTGCTGAAGATTCCAAACAAACACAATGGATGAAGGCAGAGTCAGGGGAAGAGGAATTCGAGTCAGAGGAGGGAGAAGAGCTGGCCATGGAAGAAGAGGAGCAGGCCAACGAGGAAGAGGAGGAGGCCAACAAGGGAGAGGAGGAGGCCAACAAGGGAGAGGAGGAGGTCCAGGAGGGAGAGCAAGACAACCTCGCACCATCATTACGGACGAGATGCGAGCAACAGTCATTGACCATGTCATTGTCCATGGCATGACAATGGCTGAAGCAGGACTAAGAGTCCGTCCAAACCTGAGTAGGTTCATCGTGGCCACCATTATCAGGGCATTCAGACAACACAACAGGTATTGTACTCTATTGCTTTCTTTGTCACAATACAATTTTACAAGCCTGTGAAAGTAGTCTATTGGTTTCAAATCAGTTGTTACTGTATTGAAAAACATGTAAATTGACAACACATGTTTCTTTCTTTAGAGTTGAAAGAATGCCACATAGAGGTGGGAGGGTTGCCATATTTACAGTGGCACAAGAAACCCTCATTGTGGATATGGTTCATGAGAACAACCTCATCAGACTCCGGGAGATCAGAGACAAAGTCATTGCCAATAATGTCAACTTTGAGAGCACTGATGATGTCAGCTTAGCCACAATAGACCGAGTTCTCCGGCGCCAAAAGATGCGGATGAAACAGGTCTATAGGGTTCCCTCTGAGCGCAACTCTGCGCGACACAAAGACCTACGTTACGAGTATGTGCAAGTATGTATACATGTTCACAGTACAGTTACTGGACATACTGTGTTGCTCAGTGGCTTACATTACTTCTGGACAATACTGTGCTACCTGATTGACTGTTGTTCTGAACACCTGTGCACTTTCACATTTTCACAGAGGATATTACAGTTGGACGCGATGGCCAGACCTCATGAGTACCTCTTCCTGGATGAGGCTGGCTTCAACCTGCAGAAACGAAGGCAAAGAGGCCGTAACATCATTGGCCAAAGAGCCATCACTGAGGTTCCTGGCCAACGGGGGGGTAATATTACTCTTTGTGCGGCCATGGGTTTGGAGGGGCTTGTCCACCAGCATGCTGTCCTTGGGTCTTACAACACCCAACGTCTCTTCACCTTCCTAGAGGAGCTAAAAGACATCCTCCTGGACCGCCAACAACACCATCCTGGGCCCGCACATCACATTTATGTGATCATTTGGGACAATGTACGCTTCCACAGAATAAACCAAATCAGAGAGTGGTTCACCACCAACAGTAACCACTTTTTAAACGTCTGTCTGCCACCCTACTCCCCTTTCCTGAACCCTATAGAGGAGTTCTTCTCATCGTGGAGATGGAAGGTTTATGACAGACAACCATACACTAGAGAGAACCTCCTAAGGGCAATGGAGCTGGCCTGTGTTGACATCCCAGTGGAGGCCTTCCAAGGATGGATTCGCCATTCCAGGGCATTTTTCCCGCGGTGCCTGGCAAGAGACAATATAGCCTGCGATGTGGATGAGGTGATGTGGCCCGATGCAGCTCAGCGACATGATGCCGCACAGTGATTGTGGTGTGAATAAAGTAAATAAAAAAACTTCACACCCTGATCATGTTTTCAAGAGTACTGTTGTGTGCAATAGATTCTGTTTTTGCATTGAGTTGTGTTACAGTAGTGTACATGCAGAATTTACTATAGATTTATACTCTTCATATGAAACTCACAAATCTAAATGCCTAATCCTCTGCAGAGATCTAAGAAGATCCATTACTGTAAAGTTTCTAAAAAATATGCATTGGCAGTTATGAAACAGAGAACCTTCTCACAAATTGAGCATTGTGTTTTCAATTGTTTTGCTGTAGTGTGTAATGATGTGTATAGTGTTTACATTTTTGAAAGCTTCGAGCTGCTCTTTTGGTGTGAAAGTTTGAGTTTTGAAGTGAGAAGGTGTGGTTGTGTTTATGTAGCTTTAGAAAAGGGTGTTGTGTTTAGACATTGGGGAACATGGAGGAAACGTTTGTGAAATGTGTTTTAGCATTTGAGAAAAACTGTAACAATAATTGCTTTACTTCAGTGCTCAGAAAAGACAGAACAACGCAGAGACCTTCAAGGGGCAAATGTATATGTTTTTAGCAGTTTTGCCTGTCTTTTTACAACTGCAAACCACACACATGCCCAGAGAATCCACAGTTACTTCCAGGACAGCGACGACACGCAGTGCATGTGGCAGGGCATCCAGGCCATCACCAACTACAGCACATCAGTTGCCTGTGACAAAGATGCCTCCCTTCCAGATGCGCTGAATGACTTCTACACTCGGTATGAGGCACAGAACTACGTGGTCTTACCATGGCCGATGTGAGAAACTCTACATAGACCAGACAACATTCCTCGCAGAGTTCTCAGATGATGTGCAGACCATGTTCTTACCGGCATCTTCAACATCTCTCTGAGCAGCGCCATCGTTCCAACGTGCTTCAAGGCCACCACCACTGTCCCCATGCCAAAGTCTTCTTCAGTGTCCTGCCTCAATGACTACCGTCCATCGCACTAACATCCATCATCATGAAGTGCTTCAAGAGGCTCGTCATGAGGCACATTATGACCCAGCTGCCTCGCCACACTAGACCCACTGCAGTTCGTGTATCGCCCCAACCGTTCAACAGACGACACCAATGCCACCACCCTCCATCTGGCCCTCACCAACCTAGATAAAAAGGACTCATACTCACAGCTTGAACCACATCATCAGAAAAAACACAGAAACAAGAACACTTAGAAAACAAAATTCATAAAAAGAATCCCCTATACTCACCTCCGCTCTCCCTTTATACTAAAAACCAATAAGTTACGTATATCTCCGGACACCTTGTCTTCCTTTGTTTTTTTATTCTTACTCAAACTACAAAATTATATTACCCCAACAACACATTATAATCCACAACCACGAGAATATCGGAATTAGAATTATTACTGCAAAGCATATAAATAAAATTTTAATTTCTTTGTGACAATTTATTTTTAACAGCACCTCAAATGAAACTTGTTCAGTCACAAATATGAAAGAACAACTATTCAACTTATGGACAGTTCATGGACACTAGGGCCCATTTAAACAGAACAGGTGCATACATAACATTTGCTAAACTAAACAGGAAAATGCATTGCTGAACAAATAACAGTAATCTGTGTTCTATAACTACAGTCTTCCTAGTTTTTATGTTCTCAAAACCAAAAACTCAAACTTTACTAGTCAAATAGCAACCCACATATGATGAAGAGAAGACGATCAAGTCGCTCCCAACTTACATAGCTCCAGTAACACAGACAACGCGCCAAGAATCCTACTACCGCTTGACCTCCTTGGCTGAAATAAAACTGTCTCTTGCTTCATAATTCCAATGGCACAAATGTCAGTCAACGTCAGGTTGTTAAGATCCGCCGCACTGAGAATCCAAATACCACTTGCCCTCCTCTGCCGAAGTGAACTACTTATTGCGCCATTATCTTGTCGTTATACGAAGTCTAGCCATATACAAAAGAGCCGGTTTGAATCCCTGTTTGTACATATCGGCCATGACTTAACCTCTTCCCAATCCTGTAAAATTAGCCTAAAATGCCTAATCAAGGCATACCCAAAGTAAATTTAAAGCTGTTCTTGAACCTTTGAGTACATGCATGGTCTTGGTCACATTTGAAAGGTGACACTCTGACGTTTTTTCCCCAGCAGTCAGAATTACTGTAAGTGCTACTGATTTTGAGTAATAGAAGTTTGAACACAATGAAATAGAAGTTTATTTTTCCGTCTGAATTATTTTTTTTTTTGCATACAGATGCCTGCAGATGACTATAACTTGTAGCTATTAGCTTGAGAACACAATGGGATCACAGCATGAAGCCTTACCAGGTCCAAGTTCAAATATTATAACAATACCATAAAAAATTACTATTTTACACATGTTTTTTCTAAGGGTACACCCAGGCGTTTTACAAAAGTGCCTTTTGGATACTCCAAAGGACCCTTGGTAACCATGGCCATATACCTAGGATAAAAAGGCTAATACTTTTGAACGCTTCAACGTACAAAACGTCATAATTTTGGGCTCTAATGAAAGATGACACTTAGAGCTATCACATTCCATATCCAGATCCACTATTAGTTTTGCTGACACAGAGTAACTGATGCATAAACACATTAGAGTGCCTTTTCCCTTCTTCAAACTAAACGTTGTGCAGATAAAAGAGTCAAAACTAGTGCTATGGTAGAAAATTTGTTTATATAAAAAATACACAAACTATTTACATACATTTTTACACAAAGTAT
The DNA here is from genome assembly GCA_032164185.1 of Moxostoma hubbsi. Lineage (NCBI taxonomy): Eukaryota > Metazoa > Chordata > Actinopteri > Cypriniformes > Catostomidae > Moxostoma > Moxostoma hubbsi. The sequence continues at coordinate 43,007,068 of JAVLUX010000019.1, forward strand.
TTACAAACAATGATAAAATGTTACATGTTTCTAGCAACATGCCAGTCATTGTAGCAGTCACGTTTGGGTACAAAGCACATCACAGGAGGAGTACATCACTGGTGTCTTTGCATAACACTGCCTGCACTTCAGACGACCAGCGGTGCTAAATTCGGTGATGTGCACCAGCCTGTGATGTGTTCTTTGTGGAGCAGGAGATACGGGTCTGGCTGTGGAGTGAGACCCCAACTCTGCCAGCTCTTCAGCAAGGGTCTCTCTGAAAGCCTTCTGGTTCACAGGGACCTCTCCTTTACATGGGGCTCCTCTCTTGATGAGGTGCTGTCCTGCTGCTCCTTGTTTGTGTGTCTTGGTTACACTGTTTTTCTTTTTGAGTGTGTAAATATGTATTATTGTATGTATATTTACTGTAAATACTGTATACTTTGCCAATGTACAATGTATGTATCATGCATATAAGAGCTATATTGCTCAAGCTATATATACATTGCTCAAGATGGCGCCGAGTATGGCTGCTGCATCGCGGGCTCCGTCAAAACACTGCAGTTTATTGTTTGTTTTGTTTACAGTTTTGTGTTTTTTTGTCTTGGATGTTGTCTGCCTTATTGTGTACGACAGACAAACGCTTTTGGACATTGGTTCGGCAATCACACACCGAAAACCGGACTTTAAATTCCTCAATTCCGACCCGCGGTTTACAAACACGCCAGCGGAGCCCTTTGTCTGGGCTGCCCGGCCGCGGAAACACAGAAGGAAAAGAGGAAAAAGAGCCGGCGTTCTCATCAGAGTAAGACGGCGCGCGAATCGACCCCCGCTACCCAGTATACTACTGGCAAATGTTCAGTCTCTGGACAACAAGCTCTGCAAGCTGAGAGCGCGGATCTCTTTTCAACGAGAGACGAGAGATTGCTGCGTTATCTGTCTTACGGAAACCTGGATGTCCGCGAGATTCCAGACTCAGCCATTGAACCCACGGGTTTCTCCATGCACTGAGCGGACAGAGCGAAAGACCTCTCAGGTAAAAGCAGAGGTGGAGGTGTATGTTTTATGATCAACAAATCATGGTGTGATCAGAGGAATGTACATTTTATCAGGTCTTTCTGCTCTCCTGATCTGGAATATCTCATGCTTCTGTGTCGACCATTCTGGCTTCCAAGGGAATTCACAGCGGTCATTATCACTGCTGTCTACATCCCCCCACAAGCCGACACAGACCGGGCACTCAAGGAACTGTATGGGAGTATAAGTCAGCAGGAAACCGTGCACCCTGAGGCCGCGTTCATTGTTGCCGGGGACTTCAACAAAGCCAACTTTAAAACAATAGCACCAAAATACCACCAACATATCAGCTTCAACACACGAGGGGACCGGGTTTTGGATCATTGCTATTCTCCTTTCCGGGATGGCTACAAATCCCTCCCCCGACCACTCTTCCGTTCTGCTTCTGCCCGCTTACAGGCAGAAACTAAAACGGGAAGCACCCGCCCTCAGAACGATCCAGTACTGGTCGGACCAATCAGACTCTGCGCTACAAGACTGTTTTGATCACGCGGACTGGGAGATGTTCCGGTCCGCCTCCGATGACGACATCGAGGTTTACGCTGATAGCGTAACGTGTTTCATCAGGAAGTGCGTAGAGGATGTTGTTCCAACAAAAACAATACCCCAACCAGAAACCATGGGTTAACGGCGATGTTCGCGCGGCACTTACTGCGCGGACCACCGCTTTTAATTCCGGGAACGCGGAGGAACGTAAACAAGCCAGTTATGCCCTCCGTAACTCCATCAGTGCAGCCAAACGCCATTACAGGCACAAAATTGAAGGACAGTTCAACACCACTGACTCTAGAAGTATGTGGCAGGGAATTAACATCATCACGGACTACAAACGGAATAAAAACTCTGCCATGAACACCGCTGCCTCTCTCCCGGACGAGCTTAATACATTTTATGCTCGTTTCGAAGACAACAACACCACCCTCGCGGAGAGAGCACTCACGGCCGACACTACAGAGGATGGTTCACTCTCCGTCTCTGTTGCGGATGTAACCCGATCCTTTCGACGGGTGAATATCCGCAAAGCCTAGGGTCCAGACGGCATTCCGGGCCGCGTCATCAGAACGTGCGCGAACCAACTGGCGGGTGTTTTTACAGACATTTTCAACCCGTCCCTCTCCCTGTCTGTAGTCCCCACATGCTTCAAAACATCAACCATTTTGCCTGTACCAAAGCAATCTAAAATCACTTGCTTAAATGACTGGCGTCCTGTTGCTCTGACCCCCATCATCAGCAAATGCTTTGAGAGGTTGATCAGAGATTACATCTGCTCTGTTCTGCCCACCTCTTTGGACCCATTACAGTTTGCCTACCGCAACAACCGCTCCACTGACGATGCCATTGCATCTACAATACACACTGCTCTCTCCCACCTGGAAAAAAGGAACACCTATGTGAGAATGCTGTTTGTAGACTACAGCTCAGCATTTAACACCATAGTGCCCTCCAAGCTTGATGAGAAACTCTGGGCTCTGGGCTTAAACAGCTCGCTATGCAGCTGGATCCTGGATTTCCGGTCAGGCAGACGTCAGGTGGTTAGAATGGGCAGCAACATCTCCTCATCACTGATCCTCAACACTGGAGCCCCGCAGGGCTGTGTTCTCAGCCCACTCCTGTATTCCCAGTACACACATGACTGTGTGGCAACACATAGCTCCAATGGCATCATTAAGTTTGCTGACGATATTCCCAGTACACACATGACTGTGTGGCAACACATAGCTCCAATGCCATCATTAAGTTTGCTGACGATACGACGGTGGTAGGTCTGATCACTGACAATGATGAAACAGCCTACAGAGAGGAGGTGCACACTCTGACACGCTGGTGTCAGGAGCACTACCTCTCCCTCAACGTCAGTAAATCCAAGGAGCTTGTGGTGGACTTCAGGAGGAAAGACAGAGAACACAGCCCCATCACCATTAATGGAGCACCGGTGGAGAGAGTCAGCAGTTTCAAGTTCCTCGGTGTCCACATTACTGAGGAACTCACACGGTCCGTCCACACTGAGGCCGTTGTGAAGAAGGCTCACCAGCGCTTCTTCTTCCTGAGACGGCTGAGGAAGTTCGGAATGAACCACCACATCCTCACACGGTTCTACACCAGCACTGTAGAGAGCATCCTGACTGGCTGCATCACCGCCTGGTACGGCAATAGCACCGCCCACAACCGCAAAGACCTGCAAAGGGTGGTACGAACTGCCAGACACATCATCAGAAGTGAGCTTCCCTCCCTCCAGGATATACTGTATATAAAAGTCGGTGTGTGAAAAAAGCTCGGAGGATTATCAGAGACTCCAGTCACCCGAGTTATGGTCTGCTCTCACTGCTTCCATCAGGCAGGCGGTATCGCAGCATCAGGACCCGAACCACCCGACTACATGACAGCTTCTTCCCCCAAGCAATAAGACTTTTGAACACTTGATCTCTCATGATCAACAGTCAGCACTGCACTTTATTAATCTTCATTCTGTCAATATATTCTCCCCAATTCAATTAGTGTATATATATTTTTATATACTCTTATCTAGTGTATGTGTATTCTACATTGTGTGTATTGTGTACATTTGATATGTAAATTGTTGTGTAAGTATGTGTACATTTGTTATGTAAATTGTGTTGTGTAAATATGTTGTTTATTGTAAAGTGGTTTATGTCTCGTCACTGTCATGACTACAATGTTGCTCGGAACTGCACACAAGACTTTCACCTACTGTTGCACTCGTGTACACAGCAGTGTGACAATAAAGTGATTTGATTTGATTTGATATATCTGCACAAACAACGTAACAGAGTGACACACACCTCCCCCCAGAGGTCAGCGGTGAAACCAAGACACACAAACAAACACAACATATATTCTTATTTTCAACTTTATATATATATATATATATATATATATATATATATATATATATATATATATATATGTAAATATACAAATCATCAATATAGCATGTCAATAGATCTAGATCTGACACAAACACGCTCACACACCTCACACACGCGCAAACAAACACAAAACAACTCCCGCAAACAGTTCAAGACACTCACTGAGCAAACACACAACAAAAGGTAATTACAAAATGTGTATTCATGTATTCAGCTTATTTATGCGGAACATACAGTAATATATATTATAAAACACAAGAAAACACTTTCTTGTCCAGAGCAATGTCTCATCCCTCCATAAACATTTCCTCTGCCTCTGAATCAACATATGACAAATCATCCATATGAGAAATCATTTTTTTCAGAAATTTCATCTCCAGACTCATCGTTTTCACAACGAATGCCTTCTATCACATCCTGGAGCGAAAATCTTGTTTTTCTCATCCGTTTCGCCATATTTAAATCTCCAAATGTGTAAACAGTTCCAAAAGGACACTCCTCAGCTTTTACGCACAGAGGCGCAAACCACTCGGTAATGGCAAGACAACTTTGCGCACACACATTACAGAAACATCCCGTAAACTTCCCACTAAATGTTTTCAGAATTTCATTGGCTATACGATGCGCCAGTCATCCGCAAACTTGGCTGTAATTGGCTTGATCTTTACACAAAGGAAAGGGGGGAGGCCCTTACATTCAACACAGACTGTGGTTGACTATTGAAGGCTTTGGACCGTTTTGATACCGGATATAGGAAATGTTTACATCTGAACTGAAGTTATGACCGATAATATGTGAAAGATTAGGCACAGCTGCCAGGTACTTTGAAATGAGAGTCTGTTGGTATTTATTGATGTAATGTGATTTGGACTAAAAATGTTACTTGATTTGATCGTTTGGACATTTGGCAATGTAACAACACCGTTTTTGTCGGGAAGTTATGGATCAGTGGACTACTATGAGGCTTCATAGGTGAGTTGCCTAAATTTTGTTATTGTTTGTTTATATGTTGGTGGTCACAAATATATAGATTGTAACTGCTGTTGTGATTGTATCTTAAAATTGTTTATATAAATATAATCACAAGAATTTTAGCTTTCCAAAGATATGTGGCATGTGGACCAATGTACACACAGCAGTTGTGTACATAGCATAGTTATTTTTGTAACATTCACAGGCCCACCCGCGGTATGTTTGTATCCTATAGTGTTAACGATACAGAGTCTGATGCTCCATTACCTCGGGGCTATAATCTTCACAGATAGCAATTGGTTTCCCTTGAAACTGTAGTTCCCCTAGTTTTTTTTACATGCCTCACGAATGACTATCTTTTAATTGGTAATGATGAAAATGTACCACAACTGCTCTTGGTCTCTCCCCTGGCTTGCTTTTAGCAATGAGGGATCTGTGTGCCCGATCCAGCTCTGGGGGAGGACAGTACTTGGTTACCAAAAACTTCAAAAAGCAACTCGAAGAAGAATGTCGTTGGTCATGGACCCTCGATTGACTCGGGTACGCTGATGATCCTTATGTTGTTTATGTGCTTTGGGCCTCTAGATCCATTAAAGCTACGAGGGAGGTTTCTAGACGTTCCATCCACTCACCAAGTGAGGGAAGTCACTGTCCATGATCAGATACTGTGGCTTGCATAGTCAAGTTTTACTTCTAGTGTTGAAATCGCAGCCTTGAAATCAGCCGCCAAAGCCGCTCTATGCTCTTCCAACAGATCTGTTAGTGCCGCCATGTTCACTTCGTTTGGCGTAACGGGCACCTCGGCTCTCATGTTTGCTTCTTTCTTAGATGTTTTCGCTGTTTATTAGGCATTTTAAATGGATACTGTTATTCAAAAGCCATCTTATTAGTTTTTGTAGTGTGTCAGGACAAAGTCAGTGGGGTAGTTAAAGAAATAAACGAAACTGGGGAAGAGAGACAGGCACGTCTACTTCATTGCACTGCTCACCGGAAGATCGAAAGATTATAATTGTTTGTGTGTTGTTAGCTTAAGCACATTGTGTTTGTCTATACTCATGAACTGATAGATTAGATCACATTTTATGACCAATTAATGTGGAAAATCAGCACATTCCAAAGGGTTCACCATACATTTCTTGCCACTGTAAGTCACATCTGCATATAGGTCGCACTGACAGAGTTTGCATGAAGCAGGCATTAGGATCCTGGAGCAGTCACCCAACTTCCTTTCAGCCACTCAGATGTCAAGATGTGCTCTGTGAAGGTTACCTTAGGATCTACTCATCGCATCACGGTGCACTGGGGCTTGTTTTAATCTGGATAATTTGCTTCAAGTAATGGTGTGCAACAATTTTTCATATTCAGTTATTTTCACGAAGTTACAAGTAAAAAATTTACAAAAGACAACTTATTTTTGTATTCTACAGGAGAACTTTCTGATCTGTGCTTTATCCTCATGTTTAACAGTATGGTGGTATGATGTGTTTATATCCATACAATGCATGTCAATGGGGTCCAACAATTCCAAGCTCCAAAAAGCACAAAAAGGCATCATAAAAGTCTGTATGACTCGAGTGGTTTTATCCATGTCTTCTGAAGCAATACGATCGTTTTTTTGGTGAGAAATGGACCAAAATGTAACTCCTTTTTCACTCTAAATCTTGACATTTGGAGTCTCCTTGGCATGATAATCATTTGAAGCTTAATTACTCTTCCTCGCGTTTAACAAATGTGCAGAGCACTGTATATGCTTCAGAAGACATGAAATAAACCACTCGAGTCATTTGGATTACATTTCCAGGCCTTCCTCCATGTGCTATTAGACCTCTGCAAATGATCCAGAATGTAGCAGCACGTCTGGTCTTTAATGAACCACAGAGAGCACGTTACATCACTCTTTGTCTCTCTCCACTGGCTGCCGGTTCATGCATGTATTAAATTCAAGGCCCTGATGCTGGCATACAAAACAGTCACTGGGTGTGCTCCAGCATACCTAAAAACATTTATGCAGAGCTACACTCCCACCAGAAGCCTGCGGTCGGCTAAGGAACGTCTTGTTGTCTACAACGCCTTGTTGTACCAAAACAAAGAGGCACCAAAACACTTTCCCAGACTTTCAGTTTCAACATACCACGTTGGTGGAATGACCTTCCCAACTCAATCAGTGAAGCTGACTCACTCTCTATCTTCAAACAACGGCTAAAAACACATCTTTTCCAAGAGCGCTTAACCAGTCACTAATTAAAAAATAAATAAATACAAAAATGTAACAATTCTGGTTGCACTTAAATCTGTTTTGTATACTATTCTGATGATAGTGAAACTTTGTATGACACTTTTCGCAACACTGTTTCCTAAAGATGATTTGCTTATGTTCTCCTCTTTTGTAAGTCACTTTGGATAAAAGTGTCTGCCAAATTAATAAATGTAAATGTAATTTTTTCTGCCTTTAAGTAATTTTTGAAGCTTGGAATTTTTGGACCCCGTTGACTTACATTATAAACACATCATACATCTATAATATATCATATTTCTTTGATTGTGTTCAATAGAAGAAAGTTAGTTTACAATTTTGAGACAGCATAAGTGTGAGAATTATCATTTTTGGGTGAATTATTCCTTAACTCAATGTCATCGAGTTAAAAACACAGTTCTCATGGACAGTAGATGGCGAATATGGAAACATGGTTCATGAACTGGTCAGATACAGTTGTTAGTCACCTGGAATGACCATTGAAGCTTCAGCTTCAGCTTAACAGATTCACAGATATGAGCAAATGATGAATTAAGGTTGTGTTCTGTGTGGTAGTGGTCCCTGCACGTTGCCATGCGCACGAGTGATGATGTCGATGCTGTCTCCATTCTGTTTGTACTCCAAGATACAGGCATTGTATTTAGCAGTCAGAATAAACAGAAGATCTTTACACTCTCCCTTCACACAAAGCAAACAAACAACTTTAATCATAGCACCTTCATGTTGCTGATATATTTGCATGTGTCATTTCTTCATTTGATTCTAAGATGAATGTGTCTTACCTTAGGTCTGAAGAGTTCCATGACCGCAATCTTGCCATACATTCCGACCTCTTCGACCGGCCGTAGACCTTCAGCGGTGAACACATAGATCTCCAGACGCATGTTCTTAGCGATCAGCAGATTCAGATCTTCAGCAGATGTGAAGTGACCTGTAGAAGTGTCACTGGAATTATAACATACTCACATAATCATAAATTGTGCTTCTTTAGTTCAGATCATGCAAAAATAACAAAAGCTATTTTTCAGAACGGTCCAGCTAATGTGCATTCTCAAGTTGATTGACAGATGTCAATATTTAAAAGGTGATTGGCTCTTTTAAAGCAGGACTTTAAGCAGAACATTTTTTTACATTCACCATATTGGGTGTTTCAGTGTCTCATATTCTCACATTCACGACTAGATCAATAAACTAGCAACGTTCACTTAAAAATAAACAGTGAATTTTCATGACCTTTCAAGTCATTTGTGATTTCTGGAAACCGATTTTTGAAACAAATTTAGATTCAGAATGAATCATTGACAGATTTGTACTATTTTGAACAAATATCTGCTAAGATATTACGCAAAAGAAGGAATTGCTCACAAATTTGGATATCACTGTGGCTTGCAAGCCAGTTATAGTCTAAACATGCTCTAACCAAGAGTTAGATTTAGATCATGGTATACTTTATAAGCACAATGTAACTCAGAAAGTCTATATTTACTAAAGAAGTGTCTATGACATTTAAGATTTTATTAACTTTTCCCATGACTTTTCCAGGCTTGAAAAACACAATTCCCGAATATTTCCTGGTTTTGCATAATTGATGGAAACTGGTAATCTTACTGACACAATATTCAGCAAGCATTTATTACTGTAATATTATTGATACTGAGGAGGTAAATAATTTATGCAAACCAAAAACACATGCAGAATTCCAATGCAGCTGGCTATGTTTATAGCACATGGTGTTTACATGCGACTTTTGAGCGTTTATCATCTACATTCTTAGTTTCCTTTAAATATAATGTCTTTGTATGAACTCAAACAGGAGTAAAACACAAACACACGTGGGCAGAAGTTCGATTTACCTAAAGTCTGTGTCATACCTACTACAACACTTGAGACACTGCAAAGTGACAGCTTTATTTAAATTAATTTTAAATTGTGCAGATCGTTAAATTATGGGTATATGATCAGAAATAACTTAATTCGTCAGAATTATATTATAGACATTAATATTCGCGCAGATGATGTTGTTGAGTCCCAGTGATACAGGCGTTCACTGCTGTGGGCTTCTGCGCGGTGACCACGTAGTTGTATGACATGGCGTTCTTTAATTAAAACACGAACAGCCAGAAATAACTTTAAAATCATGTTTAGGGTCGGATAAATTGCATGAATCCTCTGAAGAGCGCTCGGATTAGCAGCACAGCCTCAGAATGCGAGTGTATGAGCGCCGCCTGTGGTGTGGGTGACACACTTCTCTTCTTCTTCTTCTTCTTCTTCTTCTTCTTCTTCGTTTTATGGCGGGTGGCACCAACATTAAGGTGCATTATCGCCACCTACTGTGTTGGAGTGTGGACCAGCGTTTACCTATTTCGTGAGAAAAACAAACAAAACTAAATTCTCTTAATTAACTGAGATAATGAAATACACTCTCTAATCCATTAATAAGTATATTTTAAACTGTATTTGTTCCACTCCCACCTTTCTAAGTTCCCTTTTCATGGTTTCTCATTCATTAGAATACTTTTGGCAGACACAAATAACATGTTCTACTGACTCCTCTATTCCACAGTGCTCACACAATCATGTTGGATGTTTATTTATTAATTTTAAAGTTTTATTCAGCATGGTATGCCCAGCTCTTAATCTTGTTAAAATATTTTCCTCTTTGGTGCTTCTTTTAGCTATCCTCACTAGTCCTACTTCTCTTTGTATTTCATAAAGTTGACGTCCTGTGTTTCCTGTATCCCATTTTTGTTGCCACTCATATTCTGCTTCATATTTACTAGGTGATATATTCATGATCTCCTCATTTTCCAAAGCCTGTTTTGCTAACCCATCAACCACTTCATTGCCCTTTATCCCCCTATGAGCTGGTATCCACATAAATATTGTCATGATGTTCATATCTATACAGATTTTCATTTATCTCGTTGACTATATCCTGTCTACTGTGAGATGTGAATGATTGCATTGACTTTAATGTCGAACAAGAATCTGTACAAAGAACAACCTTTTTGATTTGTGTCTCTTCTATCCACTGTAACGCTGTTGCAATTGCCATCATCTCTACAGTGTGTACTGGCAAATTATCTGATGTTCTCCTATTAGCAGAATTTTTTAAGGATGGAATTCTGAAAGCAAAACCTGTTCTCCCAGTATTAGGATCTTTAGATCCATCCATATATACTTGGACAAATGCTTGATATACAGTTTGTAGCCTATCTTCAACAACATCTACAATATCTCCAGAGTCTTTATACACTTTCATTAACTCTAAAATATAAAAATCCATGAATACTGAAGGAAACTTTTCTGACTTAAAGTCATTTATCTAGCTTCTTCATCACTATTCCATGCAAAGCACTTCTGTTTAGACCTTTCCTTATCCCAGCGCGGAAGGAGTACCTTTACTGTTGGATGATGGTCTTCTGAATGACCTTTTTTGGGATTTACCCAATAGTTCATCATTAACTGCTTGCATCTGATATGTAGCAGTATTTCACCCACTTCAACCTGAAGAGCAGATACAGGAGTTGTTTTAAAAGCACCGCAACAAAGTCTCAAAGCTTGCGCTTGTATCACATCCAGCTTCTTTTTTAAAGTTTTTGCTGCTGATTCATAAGCAATACTTCCTTAGTCTAACACTGATCTAATCAGTGCTATACAAATATTTTTCATTGCAGATCTACTCGCTCCCCATTCTGATCCTCTTAGACATCTCATCACATTTAAAATCTTTTTGCGTATTCATATCTTATGAATATGTTCATTCCATGTTAATTTTGCATCCAACCACACACCCAGAAACTAAAAAACTTTAACTCGTTCAAAATTTTGTCCATACATCTGTGTATCAATGCCTCTTTTCCTAGTGAACATTAATGTTTTGGTTTTCTCTACTGAAAACCTGAATGACCATTTTTCTACCACCTCAATTGCCTCTTGTATTTTTCCTGTAATATGATTTATATGCCTTCCCCTTTTCCACAATGCTCCATCATCAGCAAACAATGATCGCCCAATGTCTCCTTGGACTTTAGAAAATACATAATTTATCATAATGGAAAAGAGTATTGTACTAATGATGCTGCACAGAGGGGTATCATTTTCCACCATATAGCTTCCAGATAAGGCAATGCAATTATAATTAATCTTTAATGCAATTATAAATTCTACCTGTTATTCATATCAAGTTTGATCATTAATCCTTCTTTCCAAACCATATCATATGCTTTTTCGATGTCGAAGAAAACTGCCATCATTGATTCTTTATTAGCTTGAGCTTTCTTAATGTCTGTTTCCAGACATATATTAGTGAAGTCACTGGTATTGGTCTATAATTATTTGGATTTGATGGGTTCTTTCCTGGTTTCCTAATATGAATAATCACTGCTTCTTTCCATCCAGTTGGAAACTTTCCTTTTTTCCAATTTTTATTATAAAAGCCTAGCAGCTTTATACATGCCAAAACACCCAAATGTTTAACATTATGTAGCACATTTCATCCTTCCCAGGAGATGTTATTCCAGCAATTGCTATTGCCCTCTTCATTTCTTCTATATAAACAGAGAATCCATTGAGCTGTTCATTTCATTCCATCTCTCAAGCCTTCCAGGATATGTTGATTTTGTTAATTTCTTTCCTCACTTTCCCTCCTCAGTTATGTTATTTGAGCTATGGATTTCAATGAGTGCCTTTGCTATAATTTCTGCCTTTTCTTCATCAGATAATGCTGCCTTTCCCCCCACCTTCAGAACAGGATATTTCCATTCTCTTCTGATTCCTCTCATACTTTTAATCATGTCCCATACCTCTCCCACAGGTGTTGATCTACCAATTTTATTGCAAAATATCTGCCAGTTTTGTCTTTTTGCATTACGTATAATTTTCCTAACCTTTGCTTGCATTTGCTTATATTTAATAAACTTATGAGTTCTTCTTAATATTCTTAGAGATTTATTTCTTTCTTTAACTACTCTACTACATTCGTCTGTCCACCAAGAGACCATGCACCTTTCTCTTAATTTTTCCATTACTTTTAGGAATTGACTCAATTGCAGCTTCAATCAATACTGTTTTAAAATTTTTTAAACTCTTCCCATTTCGCACTGTCAGATATCCATTTCCTCATTGTTTTTCCATGTTGTTTATTTTCCTGTAGTAATATTCTACAAAACACTGGATAATGATCACTCCCGATTGATGTTTCATATGATACTGTACATCCCACTCAGATTTCCCTGCTAAATTATTCAACACCAAAGTTAAATCCAATACTGACATATTCCCTGTATGTACATCTAGTCTCGTCCCTCTCCCATCGTTTAAACAAACCATGCCCTTTCTTCAATCACCTCTCCATTTACATCAGTTTTTATTCCTCCCCACAATGTGCTATGTGCATTAAAATCCCCACATATCACTCTCCTATTTACATCCATTCCTTCGATTTGCATTAAACTACTCAGATCTAATTTCTTACAAGGATTATAGTAATTAATAATCATGAGCTCTCCTTCCTTTGTCCAGATCTCTATGATTATAAATTCTTGCTCATTTCCTATTTCTATCTCTCTAAATGCAACATCTTCTCTAATAAATGTTACACATCCACCCCCTACTCCTTCTCTCATATCATAACACAATCATATCCAACTTGTCTAAAGTCGAAATTTGGTCTTAACCATGTCTCCTGTACACAAATAAGATCAGGTTTAATAGATAACTCTTCTATATACTTTTTAAAATCTTGCCCATTAGCCAACAAAC